>CM055902.1:35532620-36062894 GCA_029582155.1 Panopea generosa
TTAGACGGATACGTTTAGTGACAACCGTTTTTTTTTTAAAAAACTAAACATGAACTACATCTATTTTATATAACAACTACTACTGTAATAAATTGAAAAATAAATAAATAAAAAATAATTAAAACTAACTGTAATGAATAAATAACTGAATTAAATAATTAAAAATAAATAAATAAGCATGAACAAATAACTGAATTAATAATTTAAAGTAAATATAGACTCTGTATTATAAATAACTATAATAATGGTTCTTCTACAACGGCCAACACTTCAAATGAATTCCCTGCGCTATTTTTGTTGCACACGATACAGAGTCATGTGATGCACTACGACACTTATGATACTACTCATGATCTATTTATAAGAAATGTAGGATGGATGCTATCAACCCACGCGGTGTCACACAGGTGTGCGGACAATGGGCGTTTGATACATTTAAGTAAAGCCCTTAAATTATCCGTAGTGTCTAGCGTGTGTTTACCTAAGATCGGGCACGATCACAAAAGGCTTTTGATACGTTTAAGTTAATTCCGTTAAAGTCGCCATAGTGTCTAACGTCTACCGGATATGAACACAATTGCCCATTCATCAGCAGAAGGTTAATCACCTTAACGTCGTCAGTATTTCTGATGTGTGTTTTTATGGTTCTATAACGAACTACGAGCTGAGATATAGTCGTTTAAGTAAACAGGTAGTGAAGTCATAAATGATCGAATGGTTTATGCATGCCCGTAACTTATCGAGTAATGTATAGTTGGAAACGTATTGAAAAGACGAATTTAACAGTCTAATTACTATAGGTCTAGGACGAGTCATAGTTGGGATACGGGCGTTTAAATAAACCGGAAGTGACGTCATAAAATTCTTCCTCGTAGAATATTCGTTTTGGTAACGTTTGAAAGCTCTCGACACGCCGATTACGAAAATGTGATACATATAGGTATATCTCCGACCATTTTCGAGATATCACTAGTTGTGTGACTTCACGCAATTTACACGTTTAATGCGCCGAAATTCCAAACGATCATAAACAGGCTCAATTTTTGACGTTATATAGCCGTGTATGGTATCGCACGAAATAACTTTTTGAGCTCTATCAGTTGATACAATCGGACCGGAAGTGAAATCACTCATGCGTCAAATGGTCATTTCTGTATCAATTATATTTCGATTTCAACAAACTTGGGGTCTAGATCACCACAGCTACCACCAACAACCACCACACCACAGCCACCACCATCACCATAACCAACACCACTACCAATAAATGACAATTCTAAAAATAAAAATTAATATAAGGGCAAACTAGATATAATCCTTAACAGTCAATATGCAAAAAACCTAATACGTGTCCGTAGTATAACACTATATTTTCAAGACGAGATGCAATGTTAAGACACAAGATGAACAAACACTTTCTACAAAAAAAAGTCGACGATAATTGAAGCGTGTCCGACCAGGATTGCCTGCATATCAAGGAGCTCCCGGAGCACAATTGGGGGCACAGAGTGCACAAAGAGCGCATTTGGGAGTACAAGGAATGCATTTGGAAGCACAAGGAGCGAATTTAGGAGCGCCAGGGAGCGCATTTTGGAGCGCCAGGAGTGCATTTGGGAGCCTCATGGAGCGCGTTTGGGAGCGTCGGGAGCGCATTTGGGAGCGCTGGGAGCACATTTAGGAGCACCGAGAGCGCCAGGAGCGCATCATTTGGGAGCGCATGGAGCGCATTTAGGAGCGCCTGGAGCCCATTTAGGAGCGTTGGGAGCCTCAGGTACGTATTTGGGAGCACAAGGAGCGCATTTGTTCCAACATCCCAGTTCTGTGGTAGTGACAGGTCTAAGCGGAAGTGGAAAGTCGGTGTTAACCATGAAAATACTGTGCAATATCATTTATGATACGGTAATATAAGTGACAACATCCGTAGACTTTTCTTTATATTTTTTATTGACATGTTATGATGATAAACTTTCAAAAGTACAAATACAAACTGTGACAGAAATAATAATAAGTACATTTCAGGTTTTAATATATAACAAAATTGCATTGCTTACAAATGACTAAAAAGAACAACAACAACAAATTATTAACAACACAAATCAATATCCGTAATGTACTGTATCAAAATTGTCCCAACCGTCTTCGTTTTGTTTATACCATTTTATTTGTCTTTTGTTCTTCTCTGTTGTACAGTTTTCTCTTCCGTTTGTCTCTACATATCTTTTTAGAATTCGTAACTGTAATTGTATTTTGATTCGATTGTGTCACGATAGATTTCACTGTTTCAAAGTTAATGAGTTTACTGTTTGTAAAATTTAATGTAAACCCTCTCACTTTACACGTTTCATTTCCAGTGTTTGCTTTGTACGTATAGTTTTTAGGACCCCCAGACACAAACTCTACCATATGTTCTCCTCCTCCAAGTTCATCTGTCAGTTCTCCAAAGTAATCACCGATTTGAGGATCATATTGTCCTGTTCGACTCACATAGATCACACTGTCTGTATCGTAGTAGAGGACACGTGTGTGGAAGGGTTCCAACACACTATAAAATTTGATTCGGGCTCGACAGGTGGTAAATATAGCCAAATAAATGTTAGTCTTTTTGTCTTCGGGTAGGCAGTCCTTTTTGTTCGTCCACTCCAATTGAATGGTATCATCACAACAATATGAAAGTTTTTAACTTGTTTCAGGGGATCTGTGAACACTAAAAAGAACTTGTCGACTTCCACGTCGTTGAAGAAATTGGTTTGATGCATGTTTAAGCGTTGTCCAAATTTTACCCAGAAACTATCGAGGCACAATTTCGTCAGTGATCTCAGTCCTGGATTCTTTTGTACTGTCGCTCTGTCTAATGAAACCTCTTCTTTTTCAAAATATTGTTCAATATACGATTTCATGTCATCGTCAGTCTTGATCCATTTTGCTGGTCCGCTCGCTTCTTGTTTGAATTTGAGAAAGGTGTTGATGTAGTTTGCAAACAACCCTTACTCTCGTGTCTCTGCATCATACTTGGTTGTTTCTTTCCAATGAAACACTTCGTATATTTTAATAAGCTTGTATCCCAATCATGCTGCTGTTTGAATTTCTGGGGTACATCACGCGATGGTGACTGAATCGAAGGGATCAACGGCACCCACCCATTTCTTTCCCATTTTTCCATTATCAATGATTATTTCTTTCTTTTCACCCGTGGCTGTCATCGAAAAGTGTTGAAACTGAAGACCAGAGTGTCGTAAAATGTTCAAATCACTTCTACAATAACCTTCCATTTCTTGACGAAAATTAAATATCCGTTCTCGTTGAGATTGGTGCTAGAAAAGAAATTCTTCTCTCTCTTTTGCGCTCATAAAGTCAGCGCCATAATATTTGGGGTCAGGATATGGTCCGATATGCTTCTGGTTTTCTTTTGTGTTAAAGTAGTATGGGGACCATCCTTTCTTCAATTCTTTTAGATCAAACGCTTTCGGTAATGCTGACAATTCCATGGGTAAAAAGTTTAAACTGTCAATGACCTTGATATGTAGGTCTTTCTCAACAGTCATGTCCATGCTTTTCGATCCATTGTAAATAATTGTGTCAGGTCTCAAAAAATTGTCAATCAGGTAATCCAACAAAATGTAACCATCATAACCCTTCATATTGTGAGCGACGGTTTAAAGTATTGGTGCTGATCTGAGAAGTGCCATTGGCAAAATTTCTCCGTCGTGTCATCTCCTTGAAAAATGGTTTCTCGAAATCCACATTTCCCCGGACATGGGTCAATACTTTCACAATCAATATCTTCACACTCTCCACACCGTGTGCCACATGCTTTACACACAGAGTCCGGTTCCAATGTCTTGTCTATACATTTTGGGCAGGCAGTATGAGCCACCACAAAATTGGGTCGATGTGTGGCTTTCCCGCACCAAGACGTTTTACAATGTTGACATTTTGTACACGGTTTACATGATTTGCCATCTTTGCAGTCTGTACAATTTGATTTTTCGGTTGGTATGTACCCCTCTTGACATTCCATTTTCTCACCTTAACTACATTCGAAATCGAAAAAGATGAATTTGGGGACGAATTTTTCTTTGGTGGGCATTACTCTCAGGTAACATTGATGATCATCCATGACAAATTGTTCGCAGGAATTACAGTAATGTTCTCCACATTGATGCTCTTCCTTTTTTCACTTCTCTATGTTTAGCACTTGGTAACAAGTAGAACATTTCCACCATTTTTTCACACTGAGAGGGTCCTGCTACCTGCCCTTTCATATTGCCATTGAGGTGTTTGGGTTTAACTTTGTGCCTTTGGTAACACTCTGTAGATCGACAGGTCATATTACAGCGATCACATTCGATAGTAGTATCTGTTTTTGGACATTGTTGACTCTTGCAGACGATACAGGAGATATCACACTGCTGGTTTTCGCGGTTGTTTTAACGTTTTAAACATTTGCCATAAAAGTACATGGCACCAAAGAAAGCCTGTAATCGAAGATGTGGCGTGAAAGTGGTCACCGTCCACCAAGTAAATGTAGATGCATGACCGTTCATCTGTACTCTGACTGGTGATGAATTTGTTGCCCATTCTAGCATTGACGACCATGACGCGAACACCCAGACTTCTTCAAAAGCCTCTAAATCATTGAGACTGGCCGGACGATCTAGCGGTACACCTGTAAATTGACTGATAGCTACATCCAATTGTCGTTGTTCATCTCGTTTCTTTTGTGCCAAATGTTTATAATAACTTTCTGGCATCTTTTTGTATCCCAAAATCAACTCCAAATTACTTTTCTTCCCTCTATTCTTGGTAATCGCTTTCCATTCTTCAGGAGTACATCGATTTAACTTAGTCCGAGCCACACCTACCGTTCTCGCCATACATAATTGGTCCTCATTTTCTATGGTAACAATAGACGTCTTGCGCTGAAGCGAGTTATTTTTTTTCCTCTCAATTTCGTAATTTTACATCTTGCTCCTCCTTTGGGTAAATCGATAGAGCCAGTGGTTATCTCCATACTCTCATTGGCAGCGAAAATTCGATGACTATAGAATACCTACTCGATAGCTCTCATGACGGTATCGGCGTTCAACTGATCCTACAGTTGTAGAGGAACGACGATAGGGTCATGTAGACCCTCGTGATGAATCACGACTCTTCCCCAATCGTTTCCCGCCAAATCACATCGAGCTTGTTCTAATACATCATCAAACATATCATGTAATCCTTGCTGAACATCTTTTAGATGCGGTCCTCTATGTTCTTCTTCAATTTTAAATTGGTACGATTTGTCCACGGCAGCGTTTTGAGCGTGAGTACGCTCCGATTTCTTTTGAATAGTATACTCTAATTTTCTCAAAGCTGCTGAGTCGGTCTGGTGGGAAGGACCCGGTTACGGCTCTTCGTCATACCCTGACTGTACAACTGGTGACAAGGGATGCCATTCACCGTTTTCTACACAGGCGACCTTTAATTCATTTATTTCTTCGTTAACAATAACGCTTGTATAGACCCGTCTACCTCTTCCTGCTCTCTTACGTACTCCATGACCACCTCTAAATCATCTTCATTAATGTTCTGCATAGTGTCGAGCGGTCCTCCCAAATTTGTAGAATCGTGTTAAATTCATCATTGACAAATTCGTCTTCGTACTGGGGGGTTTCTGATCTAGAACAGTCGTTGTTGTACCATTAACGTGTCTTGAATACCATAAATAACCGCATAATTCATCAATTTTTCTTCATCCGTAAACGTAGCCACCATGATCTCGTATACTGAAGTTATCAAATCCATGTTATCAAGTTTAAATTCTACGAGCAGAATGATTTGACAGACTTGAGCATTTTGAGATTGTTTTTAACCTTCTTTTGTCTTGTCAACACATTTTACACTGTTCACCGTGCTTTACGTTTCCTTTCTCTACCAACTTATGATATGAGTTGCAGCTGCCCGAATATGCCTGTGAAGGCGTGTGGCAAAATGTGAAGATAAATAGGCAGATTCAGTAACTGCATATTTAACAAAGCCCGGCTATCAGCACTTTTAGGTACTTGGATTAGAACTGGGGGTATATGTAACCTACCACTCAGGAGCCCAGATAAGTGGCGGGGATGTAACCCCCCATGATTATACGAATATACCTTTGTTGTTGTTGTTTTTAATTGGGTTAAATACCTATAACCTTTAAATCTAGGAAGTAAATTGATTTCAAATAATTTATCAAAAAATGTATTTACAGCAATTATGGTTATCTGAAATAGCTTTTTACCTAAGTAATCACCTAAAATTACATTCGTACATATACCTCAACATCAAATTCTTAATGAAATAAAAAGAAAATCTGAACAGTTTGACTTTAATACTGATCGCAATGAATCTTTGATCTTGCGACTATTTACCAGCATCTTCAAAAAAACTGAGAGAAAATAACCCACCTTTTTCAAATTTGAGGGTAAAAAGAAAGATATCGGGGAATCTGTAGGTAGGAATTTTCGTTCAATATAAAAACATAGTATCATGCAAAAATTCAATAAATGCTATACACATACCTGTAATTGCCAGCAGGGAAAACAGTGCCCTGTTTGATTTTTACGGGATGTTTTGAAAATAATATGCTCATTGGTCAAAATCCAGTGGTTTTGTCTCACGAGTAGCACTTAATGTATCGCATGTCAGTCTCCAAAATGTAAAACACATATTTTGAGAATGCATTTCTGTAGATAAGTAGGTGGGTGAGAGAGCGAACGAACGTGGGTTCGATCCTCCACCACGGCTATATTTGGTGTTCTTGCGCAAGACACTTTTCCCACATATGCGTAGTATTGGTTCTACCAATGGTAGACTTCGAGCGTGATTTGTCTAAGTTGTAATAACTTGTTTTGCAATCGAAGTTAAATAAATAAATAAGTTTAAACTTAACGAACATTTTTTTTATTTTAGTCTGATAAAAATAGTATTTAAACAGTCAATAATGATACACTGTTTATTGTTTAAAGATACCAAAACCAACCACACCCCCAGTAGCCCAAGGGCATCAATAGTTGATTATTTGCTGATACAAGAGCATCTTCTGTGTGGTAGGCACTATCGGCCGACCGATCCACCGACCGACGTGCATGCATGCCCGTCTGCCTGCCTACCTGTCATTAATGCCAAACCCCTGTCGGATACCTACGTATCTGTCGTGATACCGGCAAAGATTGTTAGTATTTAAAAGTATTTTAAAAGAAATAGTGATGAATTTATGGTGAGATGTGTTCAATTCTGCTAATTTCAGGCCCTACATACAGAACAGTTGTACATAATGTCTGTCTGGTTTACATATAAAAGCACACGCGTGAACGCTTAAAACACAACATGACCAGTCTCAATGTTTAGAATTGTTGATGTTTTTCGTAATTTGTTGTAATTGTAGCTACAGTTTACACATTTTGTAATGAAAAGTACGTCAACAATTTCAAGCACAAATTGCCGGGAATGGTATTGTTTTAATGAGAATTTCATTCTGCAATGTAAGAATTTTGATTTGTATTCATGAGATGCTTGAATGGAAGTTAAGATAATTGAAAGCGAAATATCGCAAGATTTTGCGTGGATATGCGAGCGTTCACATGATCATTTACCTTTCCTTCCCTATATAATTCCTTGTTCAAACCAATGACTTAAAATGTTTTCTGCTAATCCCGCTCTGCTTCGAACTGGATGTTTCCAAATCAATATCATTTTGTATGATCAAAACATTATTAAAAAACTAAGGTTGTAACCAATGTACATTTCACATATAATAAATCAGTTGCTTGTGAATGTTGAATGACTAATTTGACAAATAATTAATCCTTGCGTGCTATTTTAACCAAAATTGTCTGGTCCGTAGCCCGTCATTCGCTAGGTCCATATAGTCCGCATCTTGTGCCTACCCGAATACCCGGATGCGGTGAAATTTTATATCGACACCGGCTTGTTCATGCAAGAAATTAGATTTTGACGTGTTTTGAAAATTTGAATTTGATAGTGACTCTGAAATATCAGTACAATGGATAATAAACACGTTCAAAAGTTTATGGTTCAGGTAAAAATAAAACAAATCATGTCGAGAATGACGCCCCACATAAAAATGTGTCGACTATTTTTATCAGGAAAACGTTTGTTTACATTGTACACACCTTAAAGTTGGCCCTTGAATTTGTCATTATTTGATAGCTTGTTGCAAGGACTTATATAGAGAGAAGTCCTTACTTTTTGGTAGTTATGAGAAATGTTTTATGAAAACGTGCATTGAGTATTCAGGTAAGGTACTGTGAAAGCATGTGATCCTTTCGAGGGGATTTAAAGCAGTTGCCGTGAGACTGTACTGTACTGGGAGAGTCATACAGTACTCTGGGTAATAAGACATCTCGACCTGTTATTTTTAAGACATCACAATCACTTGCAATTTCAACACCTCAGGGCTGTACAAGTGATTTTTTTTAACATATTTCAATGTACAAGTCCCAGAACTCGCTGAACTACAAATCTGTGAGTCCAAAAAGTGAAAGTGTGACTCCAATTTTTAGAGACATTTTAACTAAATCATTATAATTTCAAATGATGCAACATTGTGAAAATAAAGATACTTCACCATTGCATTGTGTGAAACTTTAGCTGTGCACCATTTAAAAAACTACAAGCTTAAATGAGTATTACACAACAGTAAACATTGGCTAGAACAGTTAAAAACATTAAAAAAAAACACTTTGGCAGCTTAGTCTGTGAAAAAAAACAGAATGTTTGTTGATTTAGTTCAAATAACTGTATCTCCTTTATTGACAGTGGCGCAGCTGACCCTAAATGATGTGGGAGCCCATCGGGTTCTAGAAAGGTTGGGGGAGGGATGGGGGACATGCCCCTCTCCCCATCAGAAAAAAGATTTTCAGGATGCATTTCCTGTGTTCTGATGGCATTTCCAGGAGATGTAATGATGCATTCTCAAAAATATTTGCAAGCACGGTTGTGTTGTTGTGTAAAGGCAGCTACACCGCTGATTGAAATGTTTATCATAATATCTGTATTTGAGATAATTGGGATGTATCGGTTGCGATTTTTCTGTGCCCAGTGGATGCACATATTTAAGAATTGTGCGTCTGCCGCAAGATTTGTGCGTCTATGACGCAGGACGCAGGGGTAAATAAAACACTGCTGTACAAATATTTTTTGGTGACTTTTAAAAAGCCATTTGTCCTGAATCACAAGTCACTTGTCCTGAATCCAGCCTTACTTGCATTTTTTATGCTTCACCAAATATTTTTGGTTGGATATAGTAATCGCAGTGTCCGTCTACCCTTCTGTCAGATTCCAGGGCTCGAATTTAAGCACTCGTCACTCGCAAAATGCAAGCTGTATTTTGAAAATGCGAGTTGAAATTACTTAAGCTGGCATTTTTTTGCGAGTGGGTTTCAAGTTGAGAAAACTATTTATTTTATTCATTTTATTGATTTTTGAAAATAAACAAGTATTATCCTGGTAAAAAATAATGAGTTCTTGTCAATTTTACCAAATTTCTTCTGCTTCTCGCGCCAAATTACCCCCTAGTAGCACTATTGTCAATGACATGTATTAAATATTTATATATATGTGTAGACTGCGTCCAATTGTTTTTGATCTCAAGTTCATTCTGCAAAACGGAAGGAAAGTTAAAACCCGTCAACAACATAATGAGTAGACTGCGTCTAGTTTGATCGATCGCGCACTCACTCTATCAAATAAAAGTAAAGTTGATACCCGTCAAATTTATTGTTTACATATTTTGTCAGCTGTTAAAATGGCTGATAAAATAACATCTTTTTCTCCATTTAACCGGCGATTGAAAGCGAGTCCCAAAAAGAAAAAAGAGAAATAATCCTTCCGTTAATACTGTAATGAAATGGGAGTGACAGCTCAATATCACACTGGGTTATAAACTTGTCAATGACAGAATGGTGTGTCAATTGTAGAAACCACCGCGATCGACAGATCATCAATAATAATTAAACTATATTACTATGATATCACAACATTTACACATGTTAAACAATTGTCCTTGGCTAGATCTTATTTTAAAACGAAAGGCCATTGGCTATATTAATTCTATAAATAGAAATGTGTGTATGTCTCAATCTCAGCCTCTCTGTACACTTGTTATTGTTGAATCCATGATTCATATTTTGGTTTAGTTAAAAGTGTTTATTTATGATATATCATTGTATGCATTTATTTATTGTAGTATAATAAAGAACAAAGACAATTTTATTTTTTTAAATATTTTGTTTTGTAAAGTACTGCTTTGAATTGTACCTTTACATATATAATAACCTTGATACCATTGTCTATAAATTAAAAAAAACTAATAATGCATATTAAATAACATGCAGGCTTTGAAACAATTAATTTTGGGTTTATTTAGACATTTAGGACTACAAGTTTCTGCGAAAATTGGTTTGGTTAGTTGGTTTCAAATTTGGCCAGTTGAAATTTTAGGCACTGGCCAAAATTGCCAGTGCACAAAAAAGTTAAATTCTAGCCCTGGATTCTGATGGATTTTATAAACGCTTACTACAAATAATCAACATAACATGAGGAAGTGTTACACGTTACACCCAGACTCCCACTTCAAAGGTCAAGGAAAACACTTTCAGTCTGCAGCATGACATGAGGATGTGTTGCGCACAAGACTGACACCCGCGCCTTAAAGTCACACTTTGGGTTTGTTTGACAAAACAGTATCTGTGTGAGATTTCGTGTCCGGTCTGTAACTTTGTCGTACATGGATGGATTTCAAAATCCAGAGGCTCTATGATCAACATGACATGATGAAGTGTCGCGTATAAGACCCAGAACCTTTCCTCAAAGTTCAAGGTCACACCTTCAATTTGTTGGATATTTCGTGTCTGGTCTGTAACTTTATTTTATCTGGAGGTATTTTAAATATCTTAATACAAGTAATCAACATGTAATGATAATGTGTCACCTGTAGAAATACCCAGACCTACACATCAGATGTCAAGGTCAAAGAAAGGCCAAGGTCACAGCTTAATGTAAAAAAAACATGAAATTGCATCGCTAGTCTGAAAAGTCAGTCCATAACTCTTGATATCCATTGATACAATGATAAATCCCTACCTATTCTAAAATAAATTGTTATTTTCACAGACCATTTGGGGGTCATGTGACACTTACCAGTGACATTTCTTAAGTTAACAACACTATGCTGCTATCAATGCAGCTATACTGGCGTATCCTATTGAATACCCCCAGGAGATATTTTATCCGGGATAGTGATTAAATGGTCAGTGCTAATTAATCCCTATGTGTGTGCACACAAATAAAACATAATTAAGATACTTGTCCGACTTTCAACCCGAGTGGTTCTGGGTAAGAATAGAATCAATGTCGATCTCTGCAGAGGGGTAGGAATCCTCTGAATTGGTGTTGTGTTCATTTTATCTTTTTTTGTCATGTTTATTATTGTGGTTAAATTACCAACCCCTGTGTGATTACAGGAAACCATATGCAAGTCATGGCAAGAATAGGATCACTATGGCTCATGCATGTCGTAAGAAGCGACAATTTGAACTTGCTGAAACTCTACAGGTATCAAGGTTCTAGGTTCTTTCTGCATATTCATTTGTTGATGTTAATTTTTTAATCTTTATGTTAGTTTGTTGTTTTTGTACATGTAGAGTGAACCTGGAACCTTCCTTCCTGTTGGCGTCAAATAACCTACAGTGTGTTGGAATACCGTAAAACCCCATTCATTCATTCATTGTCCCACTCGACTTTCAATTTCTGATGGCACTTGCCTGGGACTAAACTCTTGCAATGGGTGACTTGTCAGGCACAATTTTCCACTTGTCCAGGATGTTGGGCTATGGGATTTGTACAGCCCTGTATACCAGCATTACTGGGAAGTGGGAAGGAAGGACTACTCTATATTGGAAACAAATTTACTAGTGCCTTACACTGTACTGTTTAAAGATATACATTATGGGACACAACTCTTATTGTCTTAACTTGCATACAATTTATCATGAATTACTGTTCTTGGCCTAATAACAGATGTGTCAGTATTTAAACACACTAGTCATTTAAACATTGCTTAAAAGGGCATTCTATATATAGCTAGTCAAAATTATTATTCTCTGCCTTCACTAAAGGGGGAATATTAATTTGGCATAATCTCCATTTGTTCCACACAGTTTATCCTTCTGTAGAAAGAGCCAGGCCTGGTTAGCTCAGTCAGTAACCTGTTTGACTTTCAATCCAGGGGTCATGAGTTTGAGTCTTCATCCGGCCAGTGTCTGTGATGATTGATATACAACATTGTGTCTCATTACCATTCGTCTCTCATCTCTGATTCAAGTGGGAAAGTTATCAGTTATCTGCGGAGATGGGTGTCCATGATTACTGGTCAGGATCCCAGTAAAGAGTGGTTAGGTAAACTGATCATCTGTTAGTCATCGATGGGATAAAATGCTGCTAAATATTCAAACAAACAAAAGATTCTGTTCAAACTTTAAGGACAGTAATAGATATCAAGTGGATGTGTTGATACTTTCTTTGAATTCTGGTTTGAATATATTTTTAAGAGTAATTCCACTTATTCATCCAAAACTCAAACACATTTATAATGAATCAAGTGTACAAATATATGTACTGTCAAATCTGTTTTAAGCTGTTATTCAAGCAAAAAAGCTAAATAGACCCCTTAAGGCAGGTGGCTACTTATAATACAGGTTGATAAAAACTGAAATTATAGAAATTGTAAGTATAAAAAGTGGCTGAGACAAGTGGTTGTATAATAGAGTTGACCACTGACACAGGTTTGATTGTACATGGTATTTTCTTTGCTTTTGGGCAAATTATGAATTATGCCCCTTTTATATATTAGGCAGGGAATATTAATTCACTTAGATCCGCTCTCAATTTTATTGAAATTTTCTTGAATTATTGACAGTCACAATATTGAATACATATATAAGGCCATTCTTAAAATATAATTTATTTGCCATGCTCTTACCTACTCACTCAAAACTGCAGCCACCCAAATTTTTTTTATTGAATTTCAAAGTGTTGAAAGTTTTTTCATGATTTCTGTCCATTTTCGGCTTGACTATTCAGAGAATAAAGAGAGCTATTCTACTAACTCGGGCATGTGCGTCACACTTTGGTTAAAGTTTTGCATGCAAGTCTCTATCTCAGTAACCATTGCATGTATTGACTTGAATCATTGCACAAACCTTCCTAGTCATTAACCCTTCGACAGTAACTAAGTGAGATAACTCTTGCATGAATATAATGCAAATTATTGCCCTTGTTTGACTAAGAAATTCTGGTTTAAGTTTTGCGTGCAAGTATCATCAAGTCCATATCTCATCGACCACTCAATGTATTTGATTGAAACTTTACACAAGTCTTCCCAGTCACCAACCCTACTACAATAACTAAATTAGATAACTCTTGCATGAATACAATGCAAATTATTCCCCTCGTATGACTTGGAAATTCTGGTTAAATTTTTTACGTGCAAGAACCATCAAGTCCATATCTCCCGAACCACCTAATGTATCTAATTGAAACTTCACACAAGCCTACCCAGTCATCATTCCTACTACAATAACTTAGTTATGTAATTCTTGTCTAAATATAATGCAAATTATTGCCCTTCTTTGACTTAGAATTTTGGTTAAAGTTTTGCATGCAAGTACTGTCAAGTCCATATTACACCAATCACACAATGTATTGCATTGAAGCTTTACATATGACTTTGTAGTTATGAAATCAACTAAATAAATCAAGTGAGATAACTCTTGCCAATTTTTTTGCAAATTAGGCCCTTTGTTTTACTTATAAATTTTATAACTCATCAGTCACTGCATGTATTTGATTGAAACTTCATACAAGATATTGCAGTTATAAGACATACTCAATTTTGTCAATTTTGTAAGTTAGATTTCTCTTATTTGCTTGGATTTATCAACAGTCTTAATAAAATTTGTACTTCTGTGCCAAATATTCGAATAGTCGAGCGAGCTGTCCCTCTGACAGCTCTTGTTGTGTAAAATGATTATGTAAATACAAAATCTGGCAAAAAAAATACAGTTAGCTACCTACCTTGTCCTACCTACCCACATGAAAAATACTGAATCAGAGCACAGCAATCAAATTTTTTTTTAAGGCCGGCCTCATATTGAATTTTGGTTCATGTCATCAAACATGTTATCAAAAAATGTTTTGGGATATTTTTGTGATAAAATAATGATTAGAATGATGTCACTCAACTCAATCAATTAATAAAAATGTCTGGCCTTAACTACATCCATTTTTATTTCAATGTTATGAGGTTTAATAACAGTGTAGGGGGCCTCCAGTAGATCTGACCCGGTCTGATCCCAAACTGAGATAAGAGGCCATTGTTTTGTCACATTTACATGTTTCAGCCTAACTTGCTATAGTTATTTAACAATATGAAATGTAGATAAAAAGGTTATGTTTGATAGTCTTATCACCGTTTTGCATTGATCAGTTCTAAATTGTATTTGCATTTTCTATTACACTGATAAAAGTGCTTTTATCTTGCTCCTCAGTTTTTGTATGGTGCACAATTTAATTTGGAAATAAGTGAGATAAGGTATCCATGCAAGAGTTTGGGGGTAATAGTAGAGTAGTAAGCAGTTTATGGGGATATTTGTATTCTATATAAAACAAACAAAATGGAGTTAAGAAGTCCTCACATGGAGTTTGGCAATAAGGTATGTTTTCATTTGAAATCTGTGAAAGATGGGTAGAAATTTAATTAATGTAATAGTAAAGAAAGGAGTATTTCACTGATTTAAGTTAGAATTCACAGGCACATCAATCTCTGTAGAGAGTCGATAGAAATTGTCAATCTGCTTTTGATGTAGAAAAAACAAACATGTCAGCCACACGTTGTTATTTTTTTAAACAGAGTTCTATATTTGGCTACTTCCCAATTAAAGAATTATGTTTTTTTTTTTCCAAAATGATGTTTTTTGTGAAATTTTCTCACATGTATGTGGATAAAAAACACTGGATATGAAGTTTTATTGAAATATGTGAAAATTAATGGTTTAAGAACATGAACTTAACATGCTGTGTTACGCTTCCCCCCACAGTAAATTGCTTAAAACTTAAAAAACAACAACACAATTTCTCCTCTATCTTGCTGGAATTCTCTTATTATATAACATGTAATGTGTTGTAAATGGCATGAGACTCCATTCCAAAAAATTAAAAGCAAAATAAACAAATATACAGATCTACTCCTTAAAAAAACTGTGTAGGAAGGAACAGTTATTTCTTCCATGTTTTACAACAAAGTCTGTGCTAAAATGTGATTATTTAGTAGTGTAGTGAGTAGTGTGTTGGTCGCTCACGCCAGAGAGTGGGGTTGGATCACCATCTCCACCCAATGCCTTCCCAAAAACAACACTCAGTATTGGTACTCAGTATTCTGGAAGTGGACTTGAAAGCAAATTTATGGATATTCTGAACTGTTCAATTTATTAAAAGATATGGTGGGAAAATACCCTTTTTGATTTTTTTGGTAAATGTCTGGTCGGCCGGGTGTCAGTATAATGTGACTGGGTGGGGTATCATACCATGTGTCTGCAGCATGATACTCCAGTGTGACAGCACTCAGAATACTGTCTCAAGTAGACACCATTAAGATTTGACTGAAAAATTGTTGAAAGCGAAGCTATACACCATACAACAACATAATTTTATATTTGATTATATTTTTCAAAATTGTGCATTTTGGACCATGTTGTAATTTCTATCTATGTTTGTCCATTCTCTCTATATCTGCATGACTATTTTTCCTTTCTCTCTATCCACTGTTTCCTCTCACTGTTCGTGACTGTTTTTATCCAATTATTATGTACATTTGAAATTATAGACAGGGTCCGTCCTTCAAAAGTCCTTTGTTTGCCACTTCCGACCCATACCATTTACTAAAAGTTTAGGGATGTGTAGGTAAAATCTTTTGTTTTTGTAATCATTCAGAGAATATTTTTATCTTTGAAATGACAGAAAATATTTTGAATGAGGGGTGAGGGTGGACCCCAAATCTTTTTCCTTCACCGACGGGTTGTGTTGTGGGTATACAAACAATATTTTCATTTTTATGTCCAGTTAGTATTAATGGGATTTTTAACCTCAATTCTTATTGTGTGATTCTGGCCAATCAGACCTAGAACTATCCTCTAAATGCTGAGCGCCAAGCGATGATCGAAGCTCAGTCTAGTTCCATCTTGCAAGTCTTTGGTATGACCTGGCCATGGATTGAACCCACGACCTTCCACATGCTAGGATGACCCCTATAGACACCCACTGTGGTGATTTATAAATTAATCTATTTACAAAACCAATTAAGATTTGTACAATAAAACTTTTGTATCTAGGTGGTACATGTTACTAAGTTTCCCATGTCTTCATGTGATATTTAACACAAAGCTTCTGAAAAAAGCAATAAATGCCGAGATGATCACTTAAAAAGAGGGAATATGGATTTATAAGTTTGAAGCACAGATCTTTTTATTGATTTATTGTTTGTTTGATAATGCATTAAAATGTCTGTTTCAGGTGAATGAATTGATCACCTTACAGAAAGAAAAGGATTCATTGTTTGAGGCTCTGAAGAGATATCAGTCGTAAGTTGTCATTTCATTTGCTTTAAATTTGTCGCTTAACTGAGGCCTGAACAAGTATTTGAAAAAAAATGTTTTGAAGGGCATGTTGCTTGAATATTCTTATAACATATAAGCCATATCCATTCACATTGTTGTTTAACCCTTTTACTCCATAGATACAGGTTTTCCCGCACCAATCACAGAAGACCTTTGAAAACAGTGCAGGAAGAGTTCAGATTACTTTTAACAAGCAATCTGAACACTTCCTGCACTGTTTTCCACTCTGTAAGACTGTCAGTTAATATAAACATAATTCACCCAATAATTCAAAAGCCTTCTAAATTAGGTATCCAAAGGTGTCTATATTAGGTGTCCATAGGCGTATATATGAAGTAAAAGGTTAAAAAAAACAAATATTGATTATAAGAATATTGTTGTTGAATTATTTTGCTGATTTATTTTTAACGGAAAAGCAATAATTATAGACTTATTTTACCACTCCTGAGTTTTATATTGTTTTCCATTTAGTGCTTATTTCCTGAAAAAGCTGTTGTTTTAGAACACAGCATTTAAATAGCTGAGCGCACTGTCCCTCTAGCGGCTCTTGTTCAACATGTTACAGGTTATGATATATGGCATCCATTTTCATTGGTGGAGGAAGACATGAATATGAGTAGACTGGTTGTTTGGCCTTATTTTTCATGTCAAATATTTGGACTGGGATGGACTTGAACCAATGACCTCAGGTAGCGAGAGATGAATGATCTTGTTTTAGACCATTCAACCACAGAGGACCCTGTTAATGTCCCTATAATGATTGCAAACTTTATTAAGCTCTATTAACATTGTTCCTATTGTAATATGCATCTTTAACTTGGGAGTTTTCAACAAACTTAAAATTGACCAACAATTTCTACTGTATTTAGGTTGTCTGATGTGAAGAGGCTGGTGCAAGATTTGAAGAATGTGCTGAACCAGCCTGATAAACTGGAGATTTATGATTTTGTCAGGTAGATATACATTCTTTTTTATTCATTTGTGAGACCTTTATGGCAGAAACCAAACATTTAAAGAAGGGCATGAATGTGGATTTCAGGGATAGGCGCATGGATTTTTAGTCAAATTTTTAATCCATGGAGTGGTGGGCTAGTGAATTTAGAAATAGCTGAATACAAGTTCAGGAGAAAGTATGGGTTTGTGAGGTGGGGGTGGGGTGACTTGTGAAACTTTTCCCCTTGATTTTTAATTTATTTATAACTCTTCTTTCCACATTTGCATCCTGGATCAGAGGATTTGATATTCTTGCATACTGTACAAGGATTTTCGCATTTTTTCATCGTACATCCCCTCCACTAACTTTGGTCTAAGACATGTTCATCCATAAATAATATGATATCTCTTGGGATAACTGTAGTTGGAGGTTACTTGGCAGAGTAATACGGCTCTGCCGATACAAAAGTATCGAGTGTCGTAAAGAAGATTTAGCTAAATGTAATTGATAAAAAATGTTTAAAAAAAGGATTGTGTTGATCACAAATTTGACCCAAGGTTTAAAAGAATACATCTTATCTCCTGCAGTAAAACCCTTGTTTGTTTTAAATGTTTATTTTAAGTTGCTTTATGTAATCTTTCTTCATTATTTTTTAAGTTTGTTATCTTAAACAGTCACCTTTAATGGCCGAAAAATATGTCCTCTCGAGAGCAATCTGGTTATTTTCTGTCATTATTGTATATTCTGTTTTAACCTGGCATTATTATTATGAAAGAATTCACAGGAAATAAAAGGTTAAGGAGCCATAATAAATAGTACTGCACAATGTCCATTTTTTGAAGTAAAAGTAGGTCAACCATTTTCACTATTCAAAGCTATAATATCAGACTAATACCATAATTGTCATGAAGATATTTATACAAAATATAACTGTATTAATATTAGAGACATTAATGTGTACTGCAGTAGAGGCTTCATCATTCTGAAACTTGGTTTCTCCACTTAGTTAAATATCTACTATGTCCCTTGTCGGGGCTCTCATTTGGCTTTTTTTCTGGCCCCATTCCCCCTGCTCTGGTATATACCCCCCCCCCCCCCCCCCCCCCCAAAGTAATTTTACTGAACCTCCCCCTCTTCCCCCCTAATTTTATTTTGTAATACTCGTAGAGGGGAGTTTTCTGGTTAACCCTTTACTCCATAGATATGCGTTTTCCTGCACCAATCACAGAAGGCCTTTGAAAACAGTGCAGGAAGAGTTCAGATTGCTCGTAACGAGCAATCTGAACACTTCCTGCACTGTTTTCCACTCAGTTAATATAAACATAATTCACCCACTTCTGATACATGGTGAATTAATGCTTTCAATTTGGAAGAGTCCAAGAAAATGCTTATGGAGCAAAGGGTTAAAGAAACTATGGAACCTGCATCTGGTTATGCTAATGTTCCTTCTTTTCAAATTTTTATACACATGTATTATGATTTTTTCTGCATGACCATAGATATGATGTGACACAAAAACAATGCAAAAATTTCTCCCTCAGACAGCCCTGGACCCATTCCCCCAAAGTTAACGGAGGGCCCTGCCTATGTGACGCCTCAGGGATGTTTTAAACCATATGACAGCATATAAGATGAATGTGTAGCCTATATATATATGTATATTATGTACCCCTTACAATGCGTAGTGCTGACAAGCAATCACAAATGTTACACTAATTTGTGGTATTTTTTAAAAGGCAGAATCATCTAAAAAGATATAAAGATATATTGATCAAACACGGTAAAGACCCATGCTTATACAAAGTCTTGTGCGTGTACTGTTCTGTACGTACCCAGAAATTGTTATAATGCGGGTAATGGAAGATAATTTTCAAGGGGGGTCACCAGCTTGATTGTGGAAGTTCTTACACTAGTTATTATTTATGCAGGGCTCGAATTTAAGCTCTTGCAACTCGTAAAATGTGAGCTGTATTTTGAAATTACTTTAGCAAGCGTTTTTTTGCGAGTGGATTTCAAGTTGAGAAAATTACTTGTTGTATTTATTTTTAAAAATAAACAAGTATAATTCCAGGTAAAAATAACGAGTTATTGTTATTAGTCAATTTTACCCAATTTCTTAAGCTTCTTGCGCCAAATTATCCCCCTAGCAGCACTGATTGTCAATGACATGTATTAAATATTTAAATGAGAAGACTGCGTCCAATTTTTTTTATCTCGAGTTCATTCTGCAATAATGAAGTAAAGTTAAAACACTTCAACAGCATAATGAGTAGACTGCGTCTATTTTGATCGATCACGCATCTCACTCTATAAAAAGTAAAGTTGAAACCCGTCAAATTTTTTGTCCGCATATTATGTCAGCTGTTAAAATGGCTGATAAAATAACATCTTTTTTCTCCATTAGAACCGACAAATGAAAGCAACAAGAAAAAGAGAAATAATCCTTCCGTTAATACTGTAATGAAATGGGAGCGAAGAGCTCAATATTATACTGGGCTATAAAGTTGACAATGATGAAATAGTGTGTCAATTGCAGAAACCACTGCAGATCATCCATGGATAATAATTAAACTATATTACTATGATATCACAACATTTACACATGTTAAACAATCGTCCTTGGCTAGATCTAGATCTAATTTTAAAATGAATGGCCATTGGCTATATTAATTCTATAAATAGAAATGTGTGTATGTCTCACTCTCGGTCTCTGTACACTTGTTATTGTTGAACCCATGATTCATATTTTTTTTTAGTTAAAAGTGTTTACTTATGATATGTCATTGTATGCATTTATTTATGGTAGTATAATAAATAACAAAGATAATTTTTATATTTTAAAATATTTTGTTTTGTAAAGTACTGCTTTGAAATTGAAATACCTTAACCCTTTACTTCATGTAGACGCCTTTGTACACCTCTAATATTGAAGGCATTTATTTACCATGTATCAGCCATGGGTGAATTAAGTTTATATTAACTGACAGAGTGGAAAACAGTGCAGGAAGTGTTCAGATTGCTTCGCACTGTTTTCAATGGCCTTCTGTGATTGGTGCGGGAAAATGTGTATCTATGGAGTAAAGGGTTAACATATATAATAACCTTGATACCATTGTTTATAAAATAAATACAAGCTAATAATGCATATTGAATAACATATGGGCTTTTGAAACAATTAATTTTGAGTTTGTTTAGACATTTAGGACTACAAGTTTCTGCTAAAATTGGTTTGGCTAGTTGGTTTCAATTTTGGCCAGTTGAAATTTTAGGCACTGGCCAAAATTGCCCATGCACAAATAAGTTAAATTCTAGCCCTGTTATGTGTCCTGCTTTGATCAAGTACTTGCCTGTAAATTAATGAGACTAAAGAAAGTGAATAAAAATACCGACCCTAGCCGATCCAGGGGCTGGAATTGCTTGGCTATAAATTGGTGGTAATTAGGCCAAATGAAAAAATAGTTTTGTTTCCTGTGACCCCCAACTAAAAATATTTTTTTGCATTTTTTTTTTGTCTTTTGCTCTTTTTCGATCCATGCTCCATGGAGCGAGAAAAATCCTACCTACCAACCAAATTTTTTTCCAGGATGTCACAGGAAACAAAAATATATTTTCATTTGGCCTTAGATAGGAAAAAAACACTTAAAATATAATGAAATATTGGTGTGCACATGATTAAATCTTCAAAACAAAAAGTGGACCCAATATTCAATGGGTGATGCCCTCACTAAACAAATGTTATGAATTCGATCCACTTCTTGAACCAGAGTTGAATCGGGTGGATAATCAAGTTAGATTATCAGTGACAGTAGAGGTGCATAAAAACTTGATTAGTTTGTCTGTGAATTACCCTAGCATTGAATATTTTATGGTCGACAATTGAAGGAATTCCTATATGTAAGAATTGATCATGTGGAAGCTTGACTAGATGAATTAAGTATAGAAGATATTAAACATCATTGTACTCTGCAGAATTGGTACTGTACTAGCTATATTAGAATATTAAGAATATTCTTTCACCATTTTTTGGTTGTTCTTAAAAAAGATTGTTTGCTGTGCCACTACCTACTCACTAAATATTAGTTTTTCATGATTTCTGGCCTGTTTGTTTGAAATGACAATACAATACTGAAAATCTGGCCATATAAACCTGCAATGTTTTTTTAAAAAGGGTGCATTTATTTTGGTCTAAAAAATAAACAAATTGGATTGACAATGTGTGTTTATTAAGGCAGAAGCTTTAATATATGGAGTGATATCTTGTATAGCATTATTTGAAGTAGCTGATGCCCAAATATGTATAATTTATAGGATTAAATATGGAAAATAAAGGTAGAAGTTACAGTGTTTGAAATGAGCAGTGCAGGTACAATCAACAAAAGAGGATATAAAAAAGCGAGAAAAATACAGTTAAACCTGTGTAAGCAGTCACCTCTATATAGCAGCCACCTGTCTTAACCGTTTACTCCATAGATACACATTTTCCCACACCAAGTCATAGAAGGCCTTTGAAAACAGTGCAGGAAGAGTTCAGATTGCTAGTAATGAGCAATCTGAACACTTCCTGCACTGTTTTCCACTCTGTCAGTTAATATAAACATAATTCACCCAATAAATCAAAAGCCATCTATATTAGAGGTGTCCAAAGGCGTCTATATTAGAGGTGTCCAAAGGTGTCTATATTAGAGGTGTCAAATGTCGTCTATATGAAGTAAAGGGTTAAGCAGCCACTTTTGCTATTCCAATTTGTATGCTTTCAGAGCAAATTAACTTGAAATAAGCAACAACCTGTCTTAAAGGGTCACTTTCTCTGTGCCTTGTCTGGCTGCTTAAGACAGGTTTGACATTATTATAATTGCTTTGTGTAGTTACTGACAATCTCCATTTTTCCTCCCTTGTCTTCATCAAATATTTATCATGTTTAGCAATAAATCAATCCCTCTGTCTGTTACTTGCATACTTAATTATCTACCACTAGCTTGTGCATTCTGACATTTTGCTAAGTGGGCTCACTTGCAAAGCCGTTAGCTGTGTTAATTCATCACTTTGGATGATTAAATGTTTACTTTTGGTGAATAATCTTAACTGGGCATTATTTATGCTGCATTGACATTGCCATTTAAACATATGAAAATTTTATTTTCTTTAGTCATCATATATTTCTTTATTTTAGAAAAACATTTCTCGATTGTTCAGTCTCTTTATCAAGACACTGTAAAGAACTATCTTACATCCATGTTGATTCATTTTATATTTCTACATAAAGGTCAAGAGTCCGAAATTTGAAAAGAGTTGACGTTAACTTAAATATAATACTTAGTAACAACGTACCTTTGGGAAGTTGTAACAAATAGTTGATGGATACCATTTCTATAGTTTGCATATAGATTAAGATATTGGAATTTTTGGATTTTTTTTAATTTTCTGCATAATGAGGACAACATTTGAGTCAGATTGGTAAATTGTGCCATAGATAATTATAGAGGAATTATAACAGAAATTCTGGTGTTGTTATAGTGACTGTTCTATACAGATATCAGTCATTGTGACTGAATGATGGATTCATTTTGCTTGGAACACTATGTGGCTACATTGTTATAATATATTATATTACCACCATTGTTGGATTTGCTGCTGTTCTATAAGAAATGGGCTGTGCTTGGTGGAGGAAAAATAAAACCAAGAAGCAATGGGTTAAACGATCACACGCCCAGTTTTCATGGGTGCAGAGAAAGAAAGGGTGTGTTTTTATACTAATTTATTAATATTGTGTGTGCATGTTCATGGTTGTGGTATGTTTACATGTACATTTATACGGTTCATATATATTTACTTGTGTAAATATATCTCTTTCTTTACAATCAACACAAATAGATGATATATATATAAAGTTTGAAGAAATAATTTAGATTAAAAATAAAACTTTTATATTCAACCATTCAAAAATTCGAATTAAATTTAATAAGACATACTTTTGTATAGATATAGCCAGTTTTATTTTTGTCTTTACTTGTCTACTTTTGTATGTGTTAAAATATGTACTTTATTATATGTATTGCTATGTAAAAAATTGGTTAATATATGGGCTATCAAACGATAATTGTTGAAGATCAAAAATGTAATAGTAATAAAATAGATTACAGTCAAAGCTGTCTTAACCAGCCAGCCAGCCTAGCCAGCCAGGGGAAGGAGCAAATGTGGCATTTTAAGACAGGTTGTTGCTTAATACATAAGGCCATAATAAATTAATTGCTAGGTTATCATCCAAGCCTTGCCCCCTAATTTTCATGCCACCTCGACCCTTTTTATTTTCATAAAAAAATAATAAATAGAAATATTTTTTTATGTATTATATAAAAAACAACAAAAATAAAAAAAAAAGTCTCCCCTCCCCCTTTTTAAGAAAAATTTGGATGATAATCTAGCAATAAATTTATAATGGTCTTAATTCCACTGAAAGCATAGCAATGGGAAATAACAAATGTGGCTGCTCAATAGAGGTGAATTGTTGGACTGTAAAATTATGATGCTCGTTTTTTTTTGTTTTTTTTTAAAATTTTTTTTTATCAAAATTATTGAAATGTCGTTATGTACAAAAAGTGTGTTTTGAGTCATCTTACACACAAACAAATGAACATAGTAGAACTTGTGTAAATAGACAAGGTGCATTAATAGATTATCCCCATTCAAAATGCTGAACTGCCATTTCGGACATTTTTGGTATCTCACATTAAAATGTGCCGAAGTTCAAACATGCATGCAAAAGGATGAAGTTGATATCCGATAAGAACAGGTCCTAATATGGACCATAGCGCAAAATAAATAAAGGACAAAACATGCAATGATTATTATGCCGATAAAATGCCAAATATTCAACTTTTTTACGCTAAAATGTCGAAATGGATATAAAGAATGAGAACATTTTTCATAAAAAAAAAAACAGATTAAAATGCCGAAGCAACAGTTTCTAACCACGTATTAAATAATACTCTGCAGTTTTTTGTTCCCACTAAAAAGTTTGTATTTGGTTATTTTTGCCATTTTGAATGCAGACCAGCAATATGTATATTACTGCTGTCTTACCTGGTGACAGAGTTAGCTATTGTGGCTGCGCGTTGGTAGAGCATTCACTTAGCATTTGTGAGGGAGCTACTAAGGTTTCATTTTTCTTTGTTGTTTTTCTAGCCTGATTAGCTTGGCCCTGATTAGCTCAGTCGGTAGCACGTCTAACTCAATCCAGGAGTTGTGAATTTGAATCCCCACCCAGCAACAGTCTCTGTGATGATTGATATACCACATTGTGTTTCATTATAATTCGTCTCTCACTGCTGATTCAAGTGGGTAAGTTATCAGTTACTTGTGGAGATGGGCTAGAGTATACCTTTTCAGGATCCCAGGAAACAATGGTAGGCTGTATGTGGTAGGCCACATATGGAGGGACTTGTGTGAATAAAGTGCATTGCTACTGTCTTGCCATTCAGCTAGTTTTGTTGTGACATGTATTTATTCTTTGTATTTAATTTGATATTTAGGCCTTTAATCCGACCCCAGCACCAGCAGAACTATGACAAAATGGCGCCCTCAACCCCGGGTCAAAGGTTACGGATCATCAGTCTCAGACGCAGGATGAATGAAAGTTTTGGATTTGCAGTACGGGGAGGTAATTTGAAAAAATTGTTGTACAGGGGTAACCAATTAACTGTTTTAACATATTTATTCATTCAAATTTACATACAGTGAAATCATTTTAAGTATAACTATGGATTACAATGAAGATAAAATCTTATATTAATGATTCAAGTTATATAACGGTATATCCAGTCTGACTCAGACCTCAGGTAAAATCATGAATTGAACCACGATCCTTCTGCAAATAATTGGGAAACTGTCTCACATAAAGTTTTTGGACCAGAACCGTGAGATGTAAGTGATCTTGCGAGGAAGACTTCAACCACTTAACTACAGAAATAGAGGATCTTACATGGGTACTCATTTATTATTGAATTTGTTAAACAAGTTGGCAAAAAGTATATTACGCAAGGCTCTGCCGAGCATTATATTAGTTCTGCCAATGAGGTTAATTAGTCTAATGATAAATGAGCATGATTGTAAGATTCTTTTTATCACATAATTCAGGAAAATGTTACATTCAGCATTTATTTAACAGATCACCCCTATAAGGAACGAGAAAAAAATCAGGCATAGTAATTACCTCCAGTCATAATTTAAACGTAACATCAGTCTCCAAATAAATGAAAATAAAGTGATTTAACCATAACAAATCAACATCATTTATATAATCGAGTAAGTCAGAAAGTAGTTTGGCATGTTACGAACTAGAGCCAAGTTATACGGAAATCACCTAGTGTTGAATTGGAAGTGATATTACACTAGGTTGATATAAAAAATATGCCATGGTGTTTTTACACTCCTCCAACGGATGTTATGTGATAAAAATTAAGCTTCTTATTTTCCATACCAACTGCTGTGTCTGGTTAATAGACTCCATTTGATCTGTTCCTAGTGTCTTGAATCGTTTCCCTTTTTCTGATCTATAATGATTGGCAATGCTTATTAAAATTTCATGCAATTTGTTTATAGTTATCAGCCTTGTTAGCCAGTTGGTAATGAGAGGACCTTTTTTATGTTGTTAGGTCCTGAAAAATAGGATGATGTTATTGGTAATTTGTGTATTCCAGGATTTGAACACGGGATTGGTATATTTGTATCGCACATTGACCCTGGGTCACAGGCAGACCAGAGAGGACTTAAGGTAAATACAGTAAAACTTAAGTAGCCAGTCACGGGAAGGAGCAAAAGTGGACTTTTAAGACAGGTTGTTGCTTACAACAGGTTATTTTGGTCTGAAAGCATAGAGATGGTAAATAGCTGTGGCTGCTTAAAGGGATTACATTGGCATAAAACCGTCAATTCCCTGTCCTAAATACACACACCCTAGCATGAAGATACACTTATAACTTAAAGGTATACGCGTCTAAAGTGTCTAGTTGCATAACCTCTTTATTACAAACATTGGGTTTCTGAATCCACGTTTTTGTTTTTGTTTACATTTGCCATTTTCAACGAACCGCTTTCGGGTTTCCGATCAATCATCGGATAAAATCGTGAAGACTCGTTGCCGATCTCGTTTTTTAGGCTTTGTTCAGGAAATTTAGGGAGTTCAATGTAAACATTGCACAATACTTTATTGCGGGACGTATTAAAGTTTTGGCCAATATTCAATTACTGTAAATTTGATAACTTTCAAGTAAATAAAGGTTATACGTCAATACATACATGTAAGCATTATTTTGTGCACACTGCATACAGGAAAAGTCTGGATTAACAGCGTGTTTGTGTTACTTGCCAATATAATCCCTTTAAGACAAGTGGCTGCTTAATATAGGTGACCAGTTACACAGGTTTTTACTGTAAACATCACAAAGTGCTACAGAATATAGTTTCAACAAAAATGTATTGATTGTTTCAGTATTACACTGTATTGAAACATGAAAAAAAAGGTGACCAAAAACAAATGAACAATTGTTTACTTAATTTGATGGTGTGTCCATCAAGGTTTGAATGCCGTTTAACGTCATTTTTAACACATTTCGGATTATATATGGCATATCCAGTTTTTTTTGGTGGAGGAGGACCTCAGAATGAATCTGAGTAGAACCACCATTCTTCCACAAGTAACTGGTAAACAAGCGGGTCTTGAACCTACGGATTTAGCGGTGAGATTTAAGTGATCTTGAGATGGCGCCTTAGACCACTCGGTCATGGAGGACCCTTATTTGTATATGGACGGACCACTCTTTGTCTAGTCAATTGACATTTCTAGCAAAGGAGGATAAATTCCAACACTGTATGTCTAGATACAAAAGTCCATTTTCTGAAGGAGATGAACAAAGAATTATCTCTTATAATAACATTTCAATAAATAGAGACTGGCAGCTGGTATATAAAATGTCTATAAATGAACCATTGTATGTTGTATCAAAATAGCCTCGTTGAAATTGTCTGTTATATTATACATGTACAATGGAAATATATGCCTGATCTCGCAGTTGTGCATCAAACCTGGGATCGGAGGGTTGCGACTGTGATGATCTGTCACAGTCATGGTTGGTGTCCATGAGCAAGACATAACAACTGCATGTGCAAGAATTTGAGCATGATTTGTCTAGGTTGTAAGAACTCATTTCACAATCAACTTGAGTAAATAACTTTTAACTGCAGTCATACTGTACGGTGATTATACATTTTGTCCACAGATGGGAGATGAGATACTGAGAGTGAACGGGTTTACTATCGCCGAGGCTATACACGAAGAAGTCCTCAATCTGATAAAAGGCCAGGACGAAATCGAACTGAAAGTTACAAGTGAGTATAATGTCAAACATTCACATATGAAAGGAAGGATTGTGATTGTTGTTGTACGTGTTTAGCGTTGCTTTCAACTATTTTTCAGTTATATCATGATGGTGTCTACTTGAGACAGCATTCTGAGGGCTGACACACTAGAGTATCCTGCCGCAGATACATGGTATGATACTCCACCCAGTCACATTATACTGACACCTGGCCGACTAGACATAGAACTATCCTGTAAATGCTGATTGTCAAGCAAGGAAGCTTTGAGTTCCTTTTTTAAAGTATTTGGTTGAAAAAAGGGGGAATATAAGTTAGTAGTGGGTATAAATAGTTTCTAGATATGATGTAGCATTAGAAATAATGTTCCTCAGGTCGTTTTTCACATTGGTTCTTCAATTATGTTGTATTGGAACTAGTACAGTCAAACCTGTCTTAAGCAGCCACCTAAGAGAAATACCAAAAATGGTCCTTAAGGTAGGTGACTGTTAAAAATAGGTTGATTAAAACTAGAACTATACAAATGGTAAATAGAAAATGTTGCTGTTTAAGATGAGTGGTTTAATTGTGGTTACAACTAACACAGGTTTTACTGTAGTCACCTTGTAGACAGTTTATGTTCTGATCTGTCTTCAGAGATTATACAATATTAACTATTATAAAATTTCAAAAGAACTGTAAAAGTTTGAAGGTTCAAAGTCCCTGAATCATCATTTTTTTGCACTTAATTATGAGTTGGTATGTTAGAATTGTCAATCTGGATGATGTTGCAAGTATATACATT
This sequence comes from Panopea generosa, assembly GCA_029582155.1. NCBI lineage: Eukaryota > Metazoa > Mollusca > Bivalvia > Adapedonta > Hiatellidae > Panopea > Panopea generosa. Next base: position 35,561,425 of record CM055902.1, read on the forward strand.
TGGTGATAAATAATGGTTTATAAAACTGCGGTTATGCCTGCTAGGAACTGTTAAACAGCAGTCATGTGGGCACTGCTGATTAGTCACTATTTTAAGCAAAAGGTGAAATACTTCGCAATTTGTAATGTGTTCAGAGTGCTATGAGTTGTGGGACAGACAGATTCATGCTTTTACATTAATAGAGTATAACACATCTGCATCAGGAGTGGTTAGAAGCTGGCAGAGACTTAAGTTTGCATTATATCATATTATTGTTTCTTTATTTTCAGGTATTGGGATGGTGCCAATTAAACAGTAAGTTTGTGTTACTTTTATTTGTTTTTGTTTTTTTTCTATAGATTTTGAAGATTCTAACAATATACATTTGTCAGTTGTCAGGTGATACACATATGTTCATTTATTTTTATATACCCATTACATTAACCCTATTAATTAACTGCTCTAAACACAGTGTGCTCCCTTGTCAGCACACAATTTCATCGCTTTCTCCACAAAAATCACTTGCCTAGTGTAAAATCATGCTGTGTGTTTGATAAAAGTGCCTAAAGATACATGATGCAATTTTTTATTGATAGCAGTCACAAATACTTATTGTTACTAAAAATAGCAACAGAAATGTGTTTTTTTTATGACAGGCTCAGGTGATCCCTTTTTGGTAAGTTGTATTTTGATTGGCTAATTGATAACAGGATGTGTGGACAGAAGTAGCGTATTTATCTTATGTATTGGGACACCCTATGTTTTGGGACACCCTTATCTTTCAGGTGAATGATCATGCAGACAGAAGTAATGTATTTTCTCCTAAAATATAAATTCATACCTATTGTAACAGATAGTAAAAGCATAACAGCACACAGTATATTCAAACAATCAATTTTATCCTGATTTAATATTAATTTCAGAACGCCTACTGACCCTGTCACATGGCAGTATGTTGACAAACCCGGAGTTGCTAATCAACAGGTAAATCGTGAATGTGTAAACATATTTTATTTGAAATAGGTTGCTACACTTTATTAGCTCACCTGAGCCGAAGTCTCACAGGCAAGCTTTTGTGATCGCCTGGTGTCCGTCGTCTGTCGTCCTAATTAACTTTTAGCTTTTAACAACTTCTCCTCTGAAACCACTGGGCCAATTTTGATATAATTTCACAGAAATGTTCCTTGGTTGATCCTCTAACAAGTTTGCTCAAGCCATCTTCATTCGTCAAAAAACATGGCAGCCAAGGGGTGGGGTTAGTTTACTAAATAAGCTATAGTAAAAACTTAAAAAATCTTCTTGTCAGAAACTATGGCTTGATTTTAAAATAATTTCACAGAAATGTTCCTTGGGTGACTCTCTACCAAGTTTGTTCAAGCCATCTTGATTCTTCAAAAAACATGGCAGCCAGGTGGTGGGGTTAGGTTTATGTCAAATTACTTCCCTTGTTTTATAGCATACATGTCTGTATATAGCAATTATTGTAAGAAGAGGTAATAAACTCTTTAAATACCCTTTTTTTTGCTATTATTATACAATATTATACCAGATATAAGTTTTAAAAGATAATTCATCATAAAAAGATGAATGATACAATTATAATCAATGATTGAAATATTATTCATATATCATGAACCATTTTAAAATAGGTGTTTTTCTGAATATAAAAGTCAGAGTTTTTATGGTTCAGACAGGGATGGTTTACTGCTTCATAATGAACCAATACCATATTTTTAGCTAGTTTCATCACAGCAAGAAGTCTGCTTGAGATTTCAGTGTCAAAGTGTACTTGAAATCTTGGAGGAGGAGCTTAATTGTTTTTGAGGGAGAGTTCACTGTGAAAAAAATTCTTTCAAGCAATAGACTTTGGGAAGGCTTGTGTTTGAAACTCATAGCAATATTTATTGTGCTGGTACTGTGGATTGTTTCATGCACAATAGTTTAGTCTGATGCTTTAGTTTGAAACCGTTCTCAAGCATAACAGGTTAGTTTTGTGCTGGAACTGGATTTTTATCTTAGTTAGAAGACTTAGGTTTGGAACAGTCTCCAAAAGTATAGGCAGCTATAGTAAAAACTTCAAAAGCCTTCTTGTCAGATTCTACTGACCTGATTTTGATGTTATTTCACTGACATTTACCATGGGTGAACCTCTACCAAGTTTGAACTCTTCTACGCATCTGTTACATCTTCAAAACAAATCAAAATTCTAACTACTTTTCCATCTCATCCTCCTGGAATTTTTGAGTGTACATGCATTATATAATCTACTTATGTTGGGTGACTAGAGGTCAGTCAGTCGAGCGATATAGGGCCATCTTCGCTCTCTTGTATTAAAGAAGAGAACATGCTTCTAAATTCCATGTTTGGTGGTGGGTAAATTTTGACAAATCCATGATTTTACGAGGTGTATTCAGTTTCAGGTGTTGTGATACGTCTTTGGTCTTACTAGTTCTGACAAGATTGTCAGTCAGTTTTAAGTATACTTGTCAATACTTACCAGATTTAAGAGCTGGGTAAGGCATCCCTCTCCATGGATTTGCTGGTGACCAATTAGAAAAGTAGAATTTTACAGGATTGGACGAAATGTCACCATATTGTCTTCACAGCCTACATTCAACACCCTTATCCAACTTGTTATGCTTCCCGAAAAGTTTTGGGGAAGCATAAAATTGCCGCTTTATCTGTCCGTGCGACGCCAAATCCTTGTCTGCGCTATTTCTCTACAACCTCTGGTTGGAATTGATGGAATTTTCAGTTTTATGATTTTTCATAGAGCTATGAGTCTGTCCATTACAAAATCATTGTTTTTGATATTTTTTTGTTTGTTTGCGCTATTTCTCTACAACCTCTGGTTGGAAATTTTTCATTTATTGAATTGAAATAGTCTTCGTGGCTGAGTAGTCTAAGGCGCCATCTCAAGGTAACTTACCTTTCACCACTAAAGTTGTAGGTTCCAGTCTGGCATGCTTCAAAAACATTATGTGTGAGTCTGCCAGTTACTTGCAGAAGGACGGTGGTTCTACTCAGATTCATTCTGAGTTCTTCCTCCACCAATAACATGCCATATATTACCTAATTGTGTTGAAAATGGTGATAAACCCCATTAAAAAAATAGAAATTGAAATGAACATGAGTCATGAGATGTATACGGAACATATACCGACATCATGAGTTCTGTTGTAATGTTCACCTTGATTTATATTACAGACTACAAATAGTTCCCAAGGTGGAGACAAGGACAATTTGGTCAAACTATTCATTAATCTACGTGGAGCTCCGAGTCTTGGATGCACGTGAGTTATACGTTCATAAAAAATGTATACTAAAGCCATTATTAGGATTCTTCTCTTTTAAGCAGCCTTTCTTTTTTCCAATTTTAATTTAATTACATGTAATTTAGTGTTCGTTAAATCTGATTAATACTGCCATACATGTAATTTTTTTACCAAATTTGTTGATTTTGTTCACAAATTATATGTTATTGTAATTCAATTTTGTAAAATATAAAGTCAAAAGATAAATTACCTTGATCACTGATGTCAAAGGTCATGAACCTCTAATTTTAAATTATTACAATGTGTAATTTTTAACCAAATTTGGTGATTTTGCCTTGCTAATGATATGTAATAATGCTTCAATTTTGTGAAATATAAAGTCAAAAGATAAATTACCTTGACCTCTGATATGTCAAAGGTCAAGAACCTCTAATTTTAAATTACAGTAACTACATGTAATTTTTAACCAAATTTGGCGACTTTGCCTTACTAATGATATGTAATTATACTGGTACTTTAATTTTGTGAAATATAAAGTCAAAAGATAAATTACCTTGATCTCTAATGTCAAAGGTCATGGACCTCTAAATTTAAATTATTATTACATGTAATTTTTAACAAATTTGGCGACTTTGCCTTTCTAATGATATGTAAATATACCGGTACTTCAATTTTGTGAAATATAAAGTCAAAAGATAAATTTCCTTGATCTCTTATGTCAAAGGTCATGGACCTCTAAATTTAAATTATTTGAAACAAAACTTACTTTAATAAACATAGTGTTAGGTCTTTACCTCTACTTTATAGTTTATAATATTCTTAGCTCTTTACATCTGCTATATAGTTTATAATATTTTTGAATGAGAGGTTTAGTGACAAAGCCTCAGACCAAGGATCGGAGGTCCACGGGTTCAATCCCTGACCAGGAAGGATCATATGTTGCCTTTGAGCAAGACAATTTATTCCCACATGCATCACTACTGTAAGACTTGGGGTATGATTTATCTAAGATAAATAAATAATGAAATAAATTGAGCGACATAGGCTCATTTGGGTCCTTTTTAATGAATTTTTTTCCAAGTACAATTTATTTATTTTCAGCATTATAAGTGGACCAAAGACGTTTCCAGGTATTTATATAGAGACTGTGCGTCCCGGAAGTCTTGGGGACGATTACAAACTAGAGGCAGGCGATCAAATTATAGAGGTGAACGGTAAGAGCTTTCTGGAGATCAAACACAAGGAGGCCATCGTGGAACTTAAGGGCAACAAGGAGCTGAATATGGTCATCAAAAAGGGAGCTGTAAGTTTTTTAAGCATGACATTGTTCAATACACTATAATATCGTTATGTTGTGTGTCATATTGATATGTTGTGTGTCATATTTTTATTTGTTTTTATCATCTTTTAAATGTATTAACTGAATAAACTGAAGGAAATCTGTTCCGATTGCTCTGTATTCATTCACTTTTTGATGAGCCCACTTCCATTGAGCTCAACATAGTCCTCACAATGGCAGTTCAGTGTTATAACATTCTCATTCTGATAGGGATTTTGAAATAACATGGCAAATTGCCAATGTTCACCATAATCGGATGATGTGTCTTGCTCAAGACCCAGGTCTGTAGGTTAAAGGCCAAGGTCATACTTGGAGGTTCAAGGTCAGAAATGCATTCACAATTTCGTGTCCACCACATTTTTTGTAAACCACGTACAGCATTTTGAAATAACAAAGCACAGATGTTCACCATAACCAGACATTGTGACTTGCTCAAAACGCATGTCTGTAGCTCAAAAGTTATAGTCACACTTAGAGGTTCAAGGTCAGAAATACTGGTACCAAATTTTGTATCCACTCCATATCTTGTAACATACCATAAATGTTACTATAATGAGACGTTTGATCACAGGTGTGAACTGATGGGGTCAACATTGTAGCCCTTGAGCATCTAATATATTATATATGCTTTAGCACACACATTTTTTATTGAATTGTGATTAAACTAACACTGAAGTTTTATAAGCATAAAGTCTGAGATGAATTCTTGAGCTAACCAAACTGACTTTATTTTAACTAATGGCTCATAAATTTTCAAAAATTTTTTGTATGACTTTGTGTGCCCTCTAGCAGACACATTTATCATTATTTCTTGGTGATTTGTTTTACTCAGGAGTTATATTTATATGGAAAAAAAACAGTCTGTGAAAAGGTCAGGAAATTTTTTAAAGAATTTCAAAGTCAAAGAAATGCCAAAAGTTATTTATAAATTGCTCATTGAAACTTTGAATTTTTTTTTAAGTTTGGGAGAAAAGTCGGAAATCCTAAATTTACATGTAGAAAATCTTTGATTTTTTAGCTACACTAGTCGTAGAATAGGGGAACTGTTGTTGGCATTGGTTTTTCAGGTTAAATTTTTTTATTGGGTAAAATATCTATGTACACACACTCATTGGATATGAATGAAACTTCACGTGTGTGTTCAGCATCATCAGTGGAAGGTATCATCTTTGTTGTATTAACATTATGCTTACTCTAAAATGTATTTATTATGCCACATAAATTTTTCATTAGCTTAACAATAACATAATTCTATGTTTTCAAGGGTGTACCTCTTATGGGTGTGAAAAAGGACCGTGAAGAGATTTCTGTGGCAACTATAGAAAGAGCCCCGAGCCCAGCACTGATGCCAGAAGATGAAAGGTATGAGGACCATGGCATCTCAGAGAACTATGGGGAAAATAATCAGGGGTCAGGTGAAGGTCAAGGGGAAATGAATGATGAAAATAATGAACTTTTGGCTGGTAGAAGGGAAATAAATGAAGTTGTAGAAATAAGTGGAAGAAATGAGCTAGCAAGCTTTGATAAAAGTGATCAAAATGAAAGAGAGGTCAGAAAGAAAGCAAGCAGTGATGATGAAAATGAAGTTGAGGATGCCGATGAAATCATGAAAGCCTTTGAAGGGTTGGGCACTGTTGAAATAGGTGAAAATATTGATTTTGAAGATATTGGGGAAACAGAGAATTCTGGATTTCAAAATTTGGAAAATAAGAATTTACAAGATGGGTTTGGGTTACATGAGTGTTCTAGGTTTGGTAATTTTGGGAAAGAGAAAAAGAAAGGGAAAAAATCTTCAAGAGTAACATTTGCTGACCTTGAAATAGATGATGATGAAGGTGGCCAGGGCGATGCACATTCTGACATGGTTGTTTCTGTTAACTTTGATAATGAGTTCTATTAAAATTTTGAGAGAAAAAAAAATCAAAGCTGTTGAGGTTTTCACATATTTCTTCGTTATTTCTTACAGCATCTTAGTTTTTAGACATTCGTCTCTCACCACTTTCAAGTGGGAAAGTTACCAGTTACTTGCGGAGATATGGTGTGCTTGAGAATTGATTAACTTTTCAGGATCCCAGGAAACAGTGGTTAGGTTAATTGATCATCAGTTAGCCCTCGATAGCATTAAAATGACGCTAAATATTCAATAAATCAATCAATCAATAGTTTTTAGAGGGAGGTGAGCAAGAAGGTGGGGAAAGTGAGATAAAATAGGAAGTTTTCTGTTCTGTAGTGTTAACAGATCACTTCCGTAGATATAATTGATTCTAATTACAATAATTCAATAAATTATATTGGCATTTTAAGGTAGCTATTTCTGAACAAAGCAACTTTCAAACTGTCAATATCAAATAGTCACTGTTTCGAAATTTCAATTTAATAGTTAAAATCTTAGTAGAGCTTCAGATAGTTTTGAAATAGTTTTAAAATATTTATGTACTAGTAACCAGTAGTTATTGCTGTGACAGTAGTATAAAGTATTTGTAAACTGATTCTTAAAAAACGATTGTAGTGAAATATAAATTGGGTGTTTCCATATACATGTTATATATTTTAAATTGTATTTTATCTCTAAAACTTCTACAAACATTGATGTTCATATATATTTACCAGTTCTGAACATTCTATGGTAACAGATTAACTAAAATCACTGTTCATTTTACAAACAAAGATTGAATACTTTGATTTGTCATGCTGAAATGATGTTATTTATGATGAATGACAGAAACTCGCATGGCAGATTTATTCTTGTTACAGATAAAGTTGATCTGTTAAAAGGTAAATCTACCATTTTTTATGTTATGTGATGGAAAATATCTTACATTCATGATTATTAATTAATTTATTAAACTTGTTTGCAAAAATGATATAACGCTTGGCAGAGCCTCACGTAATATATTTTGCCAAACTCGTTTAATAAATCCAACAATTAGTGAACTCGAATGTAAAATATTCTATATAAAGTAAAACCTATATTAATGGTTTCCTCTATAAAGCAACCACTTGCCAAACAGCCACATTTTTTATTAACCATTTTTATTATTTTAGTTTAAATCAACTTGTATTAAGCAGCTACCTGTCTTAAAGGGTTATTTGCTTTTTCCCTGATTGGCTGCTTAAGACAGTGTTGACTTTCATTGAGCAACAAAAAAAATTGCAATTTCATTTGAAGATTTAAAACAGTTATTTTATTTAAGTGTGTTTTTTTTTGTTAGTTCAACTGATTATCAAGGTCACAAAATTCAGTTACACATTGAAGAGAATTTATTTTATGCTGTTTGATGAATTACAGATATTTCTCAATGGATTATTTATGGTAATCCAATGTTTCAAACAGTGAAATTATAAAGAAAAAAACAACACTTTTTTATCAATCCAATAATATGTAATATCAAATTGAAGTCAAAATAAACAAATAATTATGTAAATGCATAAAATAAAAATTGATATTTCATCAAGTGATCACCAAAAATGATATTCTCACTTGTGGTAAGCCACTTGTGAAAATATCATTTTTGGTGATAACTTGATGAAATATAATTCAATCTTACACCAAAACAAACAAATATCCTTTATATAATTGTCAAAATACATGTATGTATTGTTCAAGCTAATGATTATTTCCATTGTTGTCTTCTAGTGGAGAAGTGATCTGGTAAGAATTTAATTATATTTTATCTATGTCCACCGCTTTAAAGGGAGTTTATCAGGAAAAAACACTATACATGTCTTTAAAAATAAAATTAATTTTTAAAATAGTTAAATACATGTACATATCAGTATCATTTATAAATAAAATCAAAATGGCTTAGTATGTTAAATTCATCAAAATGTAACAAAATCACTTTTAATCGGAGTGGTAAATTTGAAATGAACTCCCCATTCTAACAATAGACAGCACTTAAATACTGATTGATGACCTTCTCATCGTCATTCAGACTTTTTCTAAGATGAAACAATGTTAACTACGGGTAAACCTGTATAATGGATCAAATTGAAATAAAAAAAATCATGTGACTCATTAAATACTTCACAAAATATGTTGCAATTTTAAGTGGGAAATCTATTTTAGTTTAATATAGGCGCGTAGCCGAAGTTAGGAAATCTGTTTCCATTATATAATTTTGGCATGTTTAGATATATATTCTTTTGGAATAATGGTAAGTGAGTATATATTGGGGGGAAATGTTTAAAGTTTTGAAAATTCCTGATATATTCCCTTTAATACAATGAAAAGAGCATTGGGATCATGTGACCAAATGATATTTGTAATATTTTTTGAAGTGAAAATTGGCAGTAAATTTTAATATTTTTAAAACTTTTTGTTGAAAACAATATGGATCCTCTATGTGGTCTAAGGCAGTGCCTCAAGATAATTTACCTCTCACTGCTAAGGTATTAGGTTTGAGTCCTGTTCACTCCAGCAACTTTATGTGACTTTATGCCAGTTACTTGCGGAAGGACAGTGGTTCTACTCAAATTCATTCCGGCATGTTCCTCCACCAATAAAACTGGATATATAACTTGAAATTTGTTGAAAATGGCGTTAAAGCCCATTCCAAAAAAAAAAAAAATGAAAAGAAATGTGCTAAGATGATAAATATTCAGCTCTGTCTGAGGCATTTGATGAACCCACATGATTCAATTTGACATAATTTCATGGATACAAATCAAATACATGTATAATACTGATATAGGAATGGTTTCCATGGGATCCTGTTTTTTATCAGGTTTATTACATGTAGTTTTTTTCCACGGACTAATGGTTTAAGTAAACAAGACATCTCGCCTCTGAGGTCATGGGTTCAAGCCCAGCTTGGCGTTTAATTGCAGAAGGACGGACCATGGTCCAACTCAGATTCTTGTATATCCAGCTGAGATCTCCACCAATAAACTGGTCACCTTATTTAACAGTGATGTAAAGCATTAAACCTCATACAAAATCTCCATAAACCACCCCAGCACTGTACTGGTACAGTATGAAGGCAATGTAGTGGAATAAGGATTTGAGGCATAATTTACACAAATCTAATGAATAAATGGGGTTTTGCGGCCTACCAACACATTGTAGGTTTTTCAACGCCAAAAGGAAGGAAGATTCCAGGTTCACTCTCCATGTACAAAAACAACAAATTAACATACAGATTAAGAATTAAAAAAAAAATACATCAACAAATTGATATGCAGAATGAACCAAGAACCTTGATACCTGCAGAACTGCAGAGTTTCAGCAAATTCTGTCATATTGCTCAAATTGTTTCTTCTTATGACATGCATGAGCCACAGTGATCCTATTCTTGCCATCACTCAAATGGATCCCTGGAACCACACAGGGATTGGTAATTTAACCACAGTAATGAACATGACAAAAAGTGATAAATGAACATGACACCCATTTGGAGGATTTCTACCCCTCTGCAGAGATCTACAGTGATTCTCTTCTTAACCGGAACCACAAAGGTTACACAAATCTAAGAAATGGACTTTATTTTATCAACATTTATGAGATACAGACTTATTTGTAGTACAAGAAACAGTTACCCAAGTGCAGTTGTGATCCATTTTCTTTGCACATGTGTTCATATCTCTTGAGCCTTTAGAATATCATTCATTGTACATGTGATGTCTTCATGAAGACTCAGTCTAGGTCATAAAGTGTCACTGTCTGCTAATACTTTTGTATATATATTTTTAATTATAGTGGTCAGATACCCAATGCTCAGTTTATTGCCTTATATTCACTCTAACCATTATAATGTGTATGTTATGTTGTTCTCTCCTTGCATGATGTATTGTATAATCTTCTGACCTTATTTGGAAGTGTTTATTTTCTGAATAAAATAAGTTTTGTCATAACTTGTTCAGCTGTACCCCTATGGTAAGCTTCTCATTTTTCTTTTTGTGTCTTATTTATCTCCTCATTTGTTTCATTTTGTTTTTTCTAGTTCAAAACTGAGACAAATCTTTCAGAAACTAACCATTGGTAGCTTCACTAAGCCATACCATGTATATAAATGTCCAGCTTTTATGTTCTGTACAGAAACTAACCATTGGTAGCTTCACTAAGCCATACCATGTATAAAAATGTCTAGCTTTTATGTTCTGTACAGAAACTAACCATCAGTAGCTTCACTAAGCCATACCATGTATATAAATGTCTAGCTTTAATGTTCTGTCCAGAAACTAACCATTGGTAGCTTCACTAAGCCATACCATGTATAAAAATTTCTAGCTTTTATGTTCTGTACAGAAACTAACCATTGGTAGCTTCACTAAGCCATACCATGTATATAAATGTCTAGCTTTTATGTTCTGTACAGAAACTAACTATCGGTAGCTTCACTAAGCCATACCATGTATAAAAATGTCTAGCTTTTATGTTCTGTACAGAAACTAACCATTGGTAGCTTCACTAAGTCATACCATGTATATAAATGTCTAGCTTTTATGTTCTGTACAGAAACTAACTATCGGTAGCTTCACTAAGCTATACCATGTATATAAATGTCTAGCTTTTATGTTCTGTACAGAAACTAACCATTGGTAGCTTCACTAAGCCATACCATGTATAAAAATGTCTAGCTTTTATGTTCTGTACGGAAACTAACCATTGGTAGCTTCACTAAGCCATACCATGTATAAAAATGTCTAGCTTTTATGTTCTGTACAGAAACTAACCATTGGTAGCTTCACTAAGTCATACCATGTATATAAATGTCTAGCTTTTATGTTCTGTACGGAAACTAACCATTGGTAGCTTCACTTAGCCATACCATGTATAAAAATGTCTAGCTTTTATGTTCTGTACAGAAACTAACCATTGGTAGCTTCACTAAGTCATACCATGCATATAAATGTCCAGCTTTTATATTCTGTACGGAAACTGACCATTGGTAGCTTCACTAAGCCATACCATGTATAAAAATGTCTAGCTTTAATGTTCTGTCCAGAAACTAACCATTGGTAGCTTCACTAAGCCATACAATGTATAAAAATGTCCAGCTTTTATGTTCTGTACAGAAACTAACCATTGGTAGCTTCACTTAGTCATACCATGTATAAAAATGTCCAGCTATAATGTTCTGTACAGAATTTAACCATTGGTAGCTTCACTAAGCCATACCATGTATATAAATGTCCAGCTTTTATGTTCTGTACAGAAACTAACCATCGGTAGCTTCACTAAGCCATACCATGTATATAAATGTCCAGCTTTTATGTTCTGTACAGAAACTAACCATCGGTAGCTTCACTAAGATATACCATGTATATAAATGTCTAGCTTTTATGTTCTGTACAGAAACTAACCATTGGTAGCTTCACTAAGATATACCATGTATATAAATGTCCAGCTTTTATGTTCTGTACAGAAACTAAGTATTGGTACCTTCTCTAAGATATACCATGTATATAAATGTCCAGCTTTTATGTTCTGTACAGAAACTAACCATTGGTTGATTCACTTAGCCATACCATGTTTAGACTGTCTTCATTTTACATTTATTTTCTGTACATGAATGAATGAATGGTGTTTTAGGGCATGTCGACATTCTGTACATGAACTAACTTTATGGTTCACAAAGCCTAAGTTATATCATTTATAAAAATGTCTTTCTCTTACTTTTTCGTGTATATTCTGTACAGAAACTAACCGTATGGTTCACTAAGCCATATCATTTCTATAAATGTCTTGCTTTTATGTACTGTACAGATACCTTACATTTTGTGGGTCCACTAAATCATACCATGTATACATTGTCTTGCTTTCCTGTACTGTACAGAAACTAACCTTTTGTGGTACCACTGAGTTGTACCATTTTTATAAATGTCTTGCTTTTATATTCTGTACAGAATCTTACCGTTTGTGGTACCACTAAGTCATACCATGTTTACATTGTCTTGTTTTCTACCTGTTGGGTTCCACTAAATCATACCATGTATATATTGTCTTGCTTTCACATGCTGTACAGAAACCAACCTTTTTGGGTTCCACTAAATCATATCATATTTACATTGTATTGCTTTCACATTCTGTACAGAAACTAACTGTTTGTGGTACCACTTAGTCATACCATTTCTATAAATGTCTGGTTTTCCCATACTGTACAGAAACTAACCTTTTGTTGTACCACTTAGTCATACCATATATACATTGTCCTGCTTTTGCATACTGTACAGAAACCAGCTTGTTGCAGTTCCATTATGCCACACCATGTTAAAATGTCTAGCTTTTATATTCTGTACAAGAACTTATAAGTATTAATTGGCTGTTACACCGGTATATCAAAATGTTTTGATTTGTATCTATACTCATAATATTCTAGCATTGTATAAAAAATCTTTACTTTATACTCTTTAGATAATCAAACTTATAATTCTATTTAGTCATACAATGTGTTTTATAAATTACAGCTACCGTATTAACCCTATTAACAAATTGTTGTTTTTTTTTAAACAATAAGAATTGGGACAGAATTTTTTTAATTATTTGTTGCTTTCCCAATACATAGGGTAAATGCAGTACTTTACAGTTCTACAACATATACTGGTACATTTATCTGCACTTTAAAGGCAGTATGCCTTGAAAATTTGAATATAAATGTCTCAAAAAAAAAAAGAGAAAAGTATTACAATGGCTACTGGTCATCTCATTATCTGTTATAAATGAAAACAGTATTTTAATTAAAAAGGTGAAATTGAAACAAAATCCCTATTCTAAAAATAAATACTAAGCATCTACAGCTTGGCAACCTTCACCACATTATTTTGAAGCTTTCTAAGAGGAAACAAACCAATTACATGATGAATCAAATTGAATCAAAATGAAGTTATGTGACTCATTTGGTACACAACACTCCTTGCAATTTTAAGCGGGAAATCTATTTTAATCTGTGAGCCAGGTTAGGAAATCCCTTTTAAGTTTAACATTTTGACATGTTTGGGTGTATCTCCTTATGGCAATAGGGACTCAGTAAGTATGTAGTGATGAATTCTTATGCCAATTTTGAAATTTTGAAAAATCCTGATATTCTTCCTTTAATATTTTATAAGGCTTCGACCCACATACCACATGTCACCTTCATCACCTCCCTTCAATATCCTCCTTTAGTATGGACATGAGTTTGTAACATTTCCTTGTGAAAACAATGAGTTTCACATACATTGACATCATTTTGCCACCTCATGTACCAAGTTCATAGCCCACTGATGCTTGAAGCAGAGACAAATATAATTCTTGACATATATTGGTTATCGTCATGGTAACAAAAAAAATAAACGAAATAATGACATTTAATAACATAATTTTAAAAAGAAAACAATCTTCTTGGACTACCATTATTATTTTAATCATAAAATGTACAGGAGGCAGAAGTCCGGTATTTTGCATGCCACGTGTAAGTAAGTATATTAGGATTGTTTTATTCTGTTTGAACCTGTAAAGTTTCCATTGTTATTTTACTAAGAAATATCCATTTTCAAATACTACAGTTTATTTATAAACTATAAGGCCATGATAAATTAATGGCTAGATCATCCCTGCCCACCCCCTAATTTCATATTGCCCTGACCAATTTTAATGAAAATCTAACAATTCATTTATAATGGTCTAACTGCCATTATATTGAAGGTTATTGGAGTAATGTTGCAGTGTTGCATGTGAAGTTTAAGAGATTGCTTTGTCTGATGTAAGGGGTTGACAGTCGTGCTGTCTTTGGCTTCTGTTTGATGACTTATGCTTCATGTCCGATATATTTGGTGAAATTCTGTTGATAGGTCCATAATTAATTTATTTTAGATTGATTTCGAAGAATACTCAAAGCTTATATGAACCACTCTCGTGTTTGTTTCCTGGGTAAAACCAACTGGGTGTTGTTTTAGGCATGTGGTTGAGCTGGGGAACAAACCCGCAGCCTTTGGCGTAAGCAGACTCTTATTCACTTCACTTCCAGGTCCCTACCTTGCTTTTAAACTAAATCAGATCAAGATCAGTCGCCATTCTGAGAAAAAAAAATGGTTTCTGAAAATAATTTATTTTCCCTAAAGATTATGAATTTGATGAAATTTAGCGGATAGTTAAAGTGGGTTCTAAACTTAAAAAGAAATCCATAACATCGTTTCCAATAAAAATGCCTCTCTTTATTTTGACTACATGGTTAGTTTATAACAATCACTTCCAATAACACATAAATATTGTATTGTTATGATCTCCTAATGCCACTCACTTGTGTTTCATTATTTGTGTTTCATTATTTGTTTCATTATTTGTGTTTCATTATATTCAGTGAGATTCTTGAGGAGGATATTCATGCCAAGGAGGAGAGGCAAAAATGGGAGGAGGATCAGATGAAGATCCATAAAAAAAGAGGTTTGTTGATTTTGTAGTGTACTTTGTATATATGTGGAGGTGTATTGGTTATATATGTGGAGGTGTATTGGTATGTGTGGAGGTGTATTGGTATGTGTGAATGTGTATTGGTATGTGTGAATGTGTATTGGTATGTGTGGAAGTGTATTGGTATGTGTGGAAGTGAATTGGTATGTGTGGAGGTGTATTGGTATGTGTGGAGGTGTATTGGTATGTGTGGAGGTGTATTGGTATGTGTGGAGGTGAATTGGTATGTGTGGAGGTGTATTGGTATGTGTGGAGGTGTATTGGTATGTGTGGATGTGTATTGGTATGTGTGGACGTGCATTGGTATGTGTGAATGTGTATTGGTATGTGTGAATGTGTATTGGTATGTGTGGAAGTGTATTGGTATGTGTGGACATGCATTGGTATGTGTGAATGTGTATTGGTATGTGTGAATGTGTATTGGTATGTGTGAATGTGTATTGGTATGTGTGGAAGTGTATTGTTTATATATGCGGAGGTGTATTGGTATGTGTGGAGGTGTATTGGTATGTGTGGATGTGTATTGGTATGTGTGAATGTGTATTGGTATGTGTGGAGGTGTATTGGTATGTGTGGAGGTGTATTGGTATGTATGAATGTGTATTTGTATGTGTGGAGGTGTATTGGTATGTGTGAATGTGTCATGGTATGTATGAATGTGTATTGGTATGTATGGAAGTGTATTGGTATGTGTGGAGGTGTATTGGTATGTGTGGAGGTGTATTGGTATGTATGAATGTGTATTTGTATGTGTGGAGGTGTATTGGTATGTGTGAATGTGTCATGGTATGTATGAATGTGTATTGGTATGTATGGAAGTGTATTGGTATGTGTGAATGTGTATTGGTATGTGTTGATGTGTATTGGTATGTGTTGATGTGTATTGGTATGTGTGGAGGTGTATTGGTATGTGTGGAGGTGTATTGGTATGTGTGAATGTGTATTGGTATGTGTGGAGGTGTATTGGTATGTGCGGAGGTGTATTGGTATGTGTGAATGTGTATTGGTATGTGTGGAGGTGTATTGGTATGTGTGGACGTGCATTGGTATGTGTGAACGTGTATTGGTATGTGTGGAGGTGTATTGGTATGTGTGGACGTGCATTGGTATGTGTGAATGTGTATTGGTATGTGTGAATGTGTATTGGTATGTGTGGAAGTGTATTGGTTATATGTGTTAAGGTGTATTGGTATATGTGCGGTGTGTATAAGTTATGTGTGGAGGTGTATGAGACACTTGTGTGGAGGTGTATGGATTATATGTGTGGAGGTGTATGTGTGTAGTGTACTATGCATATGTGTGGAGGTGTATTGGTTATAAATGTGAAGGTTTATTATATGTGTATAGTGTACTTTGTATATGTGTGGAGATGTTATTGGTTATATATGTTGAGATGTACATGTTATATATGTGTGAAAGTGAATGGGTTATCTGTGTGGATGTGTATTGGTTATATGTATGGAGGTGTATTGGTATATGTGTGGATGTGTATTGGTCATATGTGTAGAGGTGTATGGGTTATATGTGTGGAGGTGTTTTGGCTATATGTGAGATTGTGTATATATTATATGTGTGGAGGTGTATTTGTTATTCGTATTGAAGTGTATGGGTTATATGTGTGTATTGGTTATATGTGTTTGTGTGTATGGATTATGTGTGGATGTGTTTTGGTTATATGTGTGGAGGTGTATGCATTATATGTATGGAGGTGTATTGGTTATATGTGTGTATGTGTATTGGTTATATGTGAGGATATGTATGGGTTATATGTGTGGAGGTGTTGAAGTGTATGGGTTATATGTGTGTATTGGTAATATGTGTAGCGATGTACCTGTTTTATGTGTGGAAGTGTATGGATGATATGTATGGAAGTGTATTGGTTATATGTTTGGAGGTGTGTAGGTTATATGTGTGGAGGTATGTGGTTTTTTGTGTGGATGTGTGGGTAAAGTGTGTGTAGGTGTGTGGGTTATATGTGTCGAAGTGTATGAATTATATGTATGGAAGTGTGTGGGTTATATGTGTGGATTCATGTGGGTTATATGTGTGGGTTATATGTGTGGATGTGTGTGGGTTATATGTGTGGATGTGTGTGGGTTATATGTGTGGATGTGTGTGGGTTATATGTGTGGATGTGTGTGGGTTATATGTGTGGAGGCATGTGGGTTATATGTGTGGAGGTGTGTGGATTATGGATGGAGTCATGTGGGTTATATGTGTGAAGATGTTTTGGTTATATGTGTGGAAGTGTGATGGTTATATGTGTGGAGGTATGTAGGTTATATGTGAGGATATGTATGGGTTATATGTGTGGAGGTGTGTGGATTATATGTGTGGAGCTGTTTCTGGTTTATGTGTTGAGATGTATGGGTTGTATAAGGGGAGACATATACATGTATGAATCCTTCCTTGCATTGTATAAAATGTTCATATCCCAGATGGATACCCATTGAGAACATTTTTTAGCTCACCTGAGCTTAATTGTTTTTGGGGGAGAGTGCACTGTGACAAAGATTCTTTCAAGTGATATACTTTGGGAAGGCTTGTGTTTGAAACTCATAGGAATATTTATTGTGCTGGAACTGCGGATTGTTTCATGCACAATAGTTTAGTCTAATGCTTTAGTTTGAACCCGTTCTCAAACATAACAGGTTAGTTTTGTGCTGGAACTGGATTTTTATCTTAGTTCGAAGACTTAGCATCTATAGTAAAAACTTCAAAAGCCTTCTTGTCAGAATCTATTGACCTGATTTTGATGTAATTTCACTGACATTTACCATAGATGAACCTCTACCAAGTTTGAACTCTTCTACGCATCTGTTACATCTTCAAAACAAATCAAAATTCTGACTACTTGCCCATCTCATCTTTCTGGAATTTTGAGCGTACATGTATTATATAATCTACTTATGTTGGGTGACTCAAGGTCAGTCAGGTGAGCGATAAAGGGCCATCTTGGCCCTCTTGTTTTTTAATAGGATTTTCAACACACTTCAGGTCATATTTGGCATACCCAGTTTTACTGGCGGAGGAAGACCTCAGACTGAGTAGAACCACTGTCCTTCTGCAAGTAACTGGAAACTTTCTCACATAATGTTTTTGGAGTGAGCAAGACTCAAACTTACGACATTATTGGTGAGAGGTAAATGATCTTTTGACGATGCCTTAGATCTCAAGCCATGGACGACCCTCCATTGAGAACAAAGATCAAAGTGAGCTATACTGATCGCACTGTGTCTGTAGTCTCGGTGAATTTTGTTATGTGCACTGTACCACACTTAATTCTCATTGGATCTTCACTAAACTTACATAGTAGTTATATAACCGTAATATCTCGGACAAGTTCTTTTATTAGATAGTTAATGTCATAGTTACTCTAGCACTTGCAGTGTTCATTTGATTTCACCAAATTTACACAGAAGTTGAATAACTAAAATATCCCAGACAAGTTTTTGAAAAGATGTTGTCATGGTTATGTCCCTTGAATCTTCAAAAAAAGTATTATTTGAACTCATGTTTACTCTAATGCTCACAATTTTTATTCTGCATTAAACTTAAACAGCTGTTTAATAGTCTTGATATTTCGGAAAAATATTTGCTCTCACCAAGTTGGTTGATAAATGTTGTAGTTGTGACCTATGAACCATAAAAAATGCAATATTTAACCTTGTATGCATTCTAGCAATGTCAGTTTTCATTTGACCATTACAAAACTTACACAGTATTTATTTAACTATAATATCTTATTCTTGAACTTACAAAAGCAATGGCCCTTGAATTGTCAAAACATTTGTCAAAGAAAGTGTGTTATTTAATGTTCTGTGCACAGAGATTGAGTCAAGCACATGCAGTTTTCATTTGATCCTTGCCAAACTTGCACAATAGTTGTATAACCACATCTAGAACAAGGATTTGAACTGTCACAGAAGGATAATGAATGCAAAGGTTCTATCTAGCTAAACATTAAGCATGATTTAGTTTATACTAACTTGTTTTAGCTCGATTGCGATGAATGCTCAGAGCTTATATGAAAGGCTCTCGAGTCTGCTTCCTGGGTAGAACAAGTACTGAGTGTTGTTTTATGAGAGGCATTGGCTCAAGCTGGGAATCGAACATGCAAACTATAGCATGAGCGGACAACACTCTATCCACTACACTTTATGAGCATGATTTGCAAAATTTGTAAGAGTTGTAACGAGCTTGTAAAATAACAAGTTGAAACTGTTGGAATCGGCTCAAATGGTATGCCTTCTTCATATTCTTCTTACTTTTTCCAGAAGAAGAACGAGTGAAAGAAGAATTCAGAAGGAGAGAAATGGAGAAACAGATGCTGGAAGAAAGAAGACAGCAGGAAGAATTGGAAAAACAGCTTGAGATTGAAAAACTGAAAGAAGAAGAAGAAAGAAGAAGAAACGGTATGCTGTATAAAAATAAAATATTTGTAAAAGTTTTGTGGAAATAATCAATGGAATTGGATAGTCATTATAACAGTGAGGACATATTTAAAAGTATGTAGGTTTATCCCACCCAGTGTTCAGGTATTTAATTTTCCTTTATATATAGATATCTTACAACTTACGATATGCCTCCAATTGAAACATTGGACTGGAAATGAGACATATTTATAAACATAATAAAATCGGTTTTCTGCTGCATGAATGTAATAACTTGTATAATTTATAATACAGGAGTGTAATAAACTCATGACATAATTTTGATATTGACCTAGTGTTATTAGGCTTCCATTTCATTGTTCGGTGTTTTTTGGACAATTCTGCTCTCATACACAAAGTGCTGAACTACTTTTCGACTTGCCCGATTTATATAAATGACATTGATTTGTTGTGGTAAAATGATGTTATTTTGAGATCATATGATGACTGACAGAAATTCATATTCGCTCGATTTTTTTTCTCCAAATAAATTGTAAATGCCCTGTTTTCCTTAGTGATGTGATAAAAAGAATCTTACATTCATGCTTAATTTATCCAGTTTGTTGGCAGAAATGCTCTGATGCTTGGCAGAGCCCCCGCATGGAATGTTTTTGCCAACTCCTTTAATAGATTCAATTATAAATGAGTACTCATGTAAGATCCGCTATTTAACAAGCTTTGCGCTAATATTGCACATAATTATGTAGGAATGATAATTAAATATGGCTTCCGGAGCATCCATTCTTGTGCTGAATATTGAGTATTCGGTCAAACTAGCAAATTATAAGTGCAGGCCATGGATTATGTAGAGGTAGTTAAATACCAGTGACTTAAACTCTTGAGTAGTTAAAAAATATTATGCAAAAGTTTGTGATTTTCTTATTAAAAAAAGTGTAGTTATTTCATTGTTACTGGTAATATGTCAAACCAATCATAAGCAGCCAGTGAAGGGAAGGAACAAAAGTGGCCTTTAAGACAGGTTGTTGCTTAATGCAGGTTAATCTGCTCTGAAAGCATATAAATGGTAAATAACAAATGTGGCTGCTTAAGACAAGTGACTGCTTAATAAAGGTGACCACTTATACAGGTTTTTGACTGTATTGTCAACTGTAAAACAAGGTATTTCAAATACATGTATAAGTTACATGTACACTAAAATGTTTACTTGTTCCAATGTATAATTCAGAAGAAGAAAAACAGCATCGGAAAGAAGAAGAAAAAAGAAGGAAGGAGGAGGAGGAAGCAAAGAAAAGAGAGAGGAAAAAGAAGGAAGAAGAAGAGGAAAAAAGACAGAAAGCTGAACTTTTGTTGAAGAAGCAACAGGTATGTTCAGGTGTGATGGCACCTCGGATTCTTATATCTTATTTCTATGGTGAATTAAAAAGGCATTTTTACATAGTTGCATCCAAATTGATAAAGGAAATGTATACTTTGCTTAGATCTGGAGTGTCAGAATGTAATTTGAAAAGCATGGGTCATATATCATTTGGGAGAATGTTTTATGTTCTTTCTGTATGTGCATTGTTGACAGTCTCATTAAAATCATATCATCTCTAGCTTCAATACTCTACCAGCAGTAGATCTGACGGCCACGCATAGAGGGTCACCTCAGATTGACCTTTCCGCCAACCAATCAGACCATTGTTTTCAAAGAAGTCTCTTTTAACGAAGAAAAATCTATATTTAGTTATATAATGTTCGATTATCAGATGTTTATAATTTTTACGACGAAAAAAGCGCCCATGATAAAAGTAATTGATTTTCAGAAATTTTAGAAATCGGTACTTTTTTTATTTATACAGCATAGGACAATCACAATGACTGAATCCACACTCAGGAAACAGTACTATATGATTGATAAGCGTATTTGCAATTTCTCTTTCTCGAATGTTGAGATAACATCATAAATGTATCTATCGACGCCTGCAAATGTAAACATTGATCTAATTGGCTGAATTTTTATGAATATTAATTACATGAAAGGTCAGTCTGAGGTGACGATCTATGTGTGGTCATCAGATCTACTGCGGGTAGAATATTGAAGCTAAAGTTGACCTGATTTTAATGAGATTGCATTGTTGACAAAGTTAAAGTAGACTTATTGAACAACATATTCATGCTCTTATTTCTAGGCCTAAGTTATATATCTAAGTTTACAAGTAAAACATGTGATGCTTCAGAGTGTTCCAGATTGGACCTCTTAATTCATCAATATTTTGAGTCTGAGTATTCCTTACTGGACCTAAATTCATCAATTATTTGAGTCTGAGTGTTCCAGACTGGACCTCTAAATTCATCAATATTTTGAGTCTGAGTGTTCCAGACTGGACCTAATTTCATCAGTTATTTGAGTCTGAGTGTTCCAGACTGAACCTAAATTCATCAATTATTTGACTCTGAGTGTTCCAGACTGGACCTCTAAATTCATCAGTATTTTGAGTCTGAGTGTTCCAGACTGGACCTAAATTCATCAATTTTTAGAGTCTGAGTGTTCCAGACTGGACCTCTAAATTCATCAATATTTTGACTCAGCATGTTCCAGACTGGACCTAAATTCATCAATTATTTGAGTCTGAGTGTTCCAGACTGGACCTCTAAATTCATCAATATTTTGAGTCTGAGTGTTCCAGACTGGACCTAAATTCATCAATATTTTGAGTCTGAGTGTTCCAGACTGGACCTCTAATTTCATCAATATTTTGAGTCTGAGTGTTCCAGACTGGACCTCTAATTTCATCAATATTTTGAGTCTGAGTGTTCCAGACTGGACCTAAATTCATCAATATTTTGAGTCTGAGTGTTCCAGACTGGACCTCTAATTTCATCAATATTTTGAGTCTGAGTGTTCCATACAAGACCAAAATTCATCAATATTTTGAATGTGAGTGTTCTAGACTGGACCTTTATTCATCAATATTTTGATTCTGAGTGTTCTGGACTGGACCTTTATTCATCAATATTTTGATTCTGAGTGTTCTGGACTGGACCTTTATTCATCAATATTTTGATTCTGAGTGTTCCAGACTGGACCTCTAAATTCATCAATATTTTGAGTCTGAGTGTTCCAGACTGGACCTAAATTCATCAATATTTTGAGTCTGAGTGTTCCAGACTGGACCTCTAATTTCATCAATATTTTGAGTCTGAGTGTTCCAGACTGGACCTAAATTCATCAATATTTTGAGTCTGAGTGTTCCAGACTGGACCTCTAATTTCATCAATATTTTGAGTCTGAGTGTTCCATACAAGACCAAAATTCATCAATATTTTGAATGTGAGTGTTCTAGACTGGACCTTTATTCATCAATATTTTGATTCTGAGTGTTCTGGACTGGACCTTTATTCATCAATATTTTGATTCTGAGTGTTCTGGAATGGACCTTTATTCATCAATATTTTGATTCTGAGTGTTCCAGACTGGACCTCTAAAGTCATCAATATTTTGAGTCTGAGTGTTCCAGACTGGACCTAAATTCATCAATATTTTGAGTCTGAGTGTTCCAGACTGGACCTCTAATTTCATCAATATTTTGAGTCTGAGTGTTCCATACAAGACCAAAATTCATCAATATTTTGAATGTGAGTGTTCTAGACTGGACCTTTATTCATCAATATTTTGAGTCTGAGTGTTCTGGACTGGACCTTTATTCATCAATATTTTGATTCTGAGTGTTCTGGACTGGACCTCTAATTTCATCAATATTTTGAGTCTGAGTGTTCCATACAAGACCAAAATTCATCAATATTTTGATTCTGAGTGTTCTGGACTGGACCTCTAAATTCATCAATATTTTGAGTCTCAGATTTAGATTCAGACTCAAAATGTCAAAAATTTAAAATTCAGATAACAACAGTTACTACTAAACAGGCCAATTAATATATCTATTTGTAGAATTAAACAGTTCTAATGATTATTTAGGAGAAATTCAAACATGATCACCTTTCTTACTGACACTGTATATTTACAGGGTTTTACAAAACTGTAAGATTTTGAGTCGGAGTCTGATTCTCAGACTCAAATTATTGATGAATTTTGGTTCTGATCATTGAAGCCGTTCAAATAAAAAAAATGAGTAGAAGGAAAATGCAAAGTTAAATACAAGGAAGCAAAGAATATTTATGACTGTCATTATACAGCTACACCTGAGTAAGCTGTTCTGTTTCTGATAGGTTGTGCCTTTAGTTACACTTAACTAAGAAATGAGAGTGTATATAAATCACTGTAGTGATAAATTGAGCTTTATGGAGTACCAACATATAGGTTACAGGACACCATCAAGTTGATCAAAGAAAAACAAAAACGCTTCAACAAATGAATATGCCGAGCAAACTTAAAACATTAATACAAGACTGTAATGCCTTCATCAAATTCTATTCAATACTTGATTTGTCTCTTCTAAAAACATGCATGAGATACAGTGTATCCATTCATTCGACCGCCTTTTTTTTGTGACCCTAAAACAACACATGGGTTGATAATATAAAATAGATAGATAAATTGTTGGCTGATCATGCCAGAGATTTGAACCCCAGTAACGCCCACTGCCTCTCAAAAAAAAAAAATCAAGCTAAAAAATTGGTACAAACTGAAGGAAATCAAAGGTGTCATCCAAATATTTTATGATTTCAAAATAAAAAGTAAAAAATATTAATCATAGTAATTAAAAATTCTTTGGAATTATGTATAGAATTTGTATTTTATTTCTGTACAAAAAAATGTAGAGGGCTTCAAAACGAATTAATCGTATAGAGAGTGACTTTTATCGTCGTGTCCGTTTCCATCGGGGTGAGTTGGAAAGCGAAAGAGCAACGTATTCTTTAAAACGACACCAAGAACTGGATAAAATGAAGGCCCTGAAAAAGAGTCTGGTACTGAGTTATTGTCATTTTGTAGTAAATGTCACTGACCACTGGCAGCTTTAAAAAATGTCACTGACTCTTCAGCCATGTCACTAGCAGCTTTGACAATTTTTCATTGACTATTTAATCATGCCACTAGCAGCTATGACAATTTGTCACTGACTATTCAACCATGTTACTAGCAGCTTTGACAATTTGTCCCTGACTCTTCAACCATGTCACTGGCAGCTTTTCATATTTGTCACTGACATTTTCAACCTTTTACCATACATCACCAGTAGTTTTAAATATTATGTCCTTGGTTTTATAACCATAATTATGTCACTGGCCATTTTAACTTTGTGTTGCTGGAGGTTGTTTACCTTTTATATTGTCACTGGCTGTCTTAATCATATGTCACTGGCAATTGTGGTACACCACTGCCAGTTTACCCTGAATATTGTCACTGGCTGTCTTAACCATATGTCACTAGCAATTATTATGGTACATCACTGCCAGTTTACCTAGAATATTATCACTGGCTGTCAACCAAAGTCTACTCGTAGAT
The DNA here is from genome assembly GCA_029582155.1 of Panopea generosa. NCBI lineage: Eukaryota > Metazoa > Mollusca > Bivalvia > Adapedonta > Hiatellidae > Panopea > Panopea generosa. Next base: position 35,586,248 of record CM055902.1, read on the forward strand.
ATCATGGTATGTCACTGGCAGTTTTATTGAAAACCCACTGTTGTTTATTTAAGTTTGTGCTTCTTTTATGTAGTGATCCCACGTCCCGTGTGAATGTTAGTTTGCTTTCTTGTCATCTATATTTTAGTCATGAACAAAAATACTCTGTTTGCTATTCATATATATGCTTGTCGTTAAGGAAATAATTTTGAGAGTGCAAGATGCAAAAAATTTAAGGAAAAGTTCTCAGATTATTTGAGTTGCCTTTTTGTCGTTTACTATACCTTTTTATTATACATGTAAATCAATTCACCGGTTCCCTAAATACATCCTTGTGTGGAACGTATCATTTAGTTGTAGAGCATTGGACCCAGGATAAAAGGGTTGTGGGCGCAGTCTTTGAGAAAGACGCTTTATCCACACACACTATAAAAGTACTTGTTCTATCCAGAAGATCCACTCACCACACACTGATTCTATCCTGGAAAATCCGCACACCACACACTGGTTCTATCAAGAAGATCCACACACCACACACTGATTCTATCCTGGAAGATCCACACACCACACATTGGTTCTATCAAGGAAGATCCACACACCACACACTGGTTCTATCCAGGAAAATCCACACACCACACACTGGTTTTATCCAGGAGATCCACACACCACACACTGGTTTTATCAAGGAAGATCCACACACCACACACTGGTTCTTTTCAGGCAGATCCTCACACCACACTGGTTCTATCCAGAAAGATCCACACACCACACACTGGTTCTATCCAGAAAGATCCTCACACCACACCGGTTCTATCCAGAAAGATCCACACACCACACACTGGTTCTATCCAGAAAGATCCTCACACCACACTAGTTCTATCCAGAAAGATCCACACACCACACACTGGTTCTATCCAGAAAAATCCACACACCACACACTGGTTCTATCCAGAAAGATCCTCACACCACACACTGGTTCTATCCAGAAAGATCCTCACACTGGTTCTATCAAGGAAGATCCACACACCACACACTGGTTCTATCCAGGAATACCCACACACCACCCACTGGTTCTATCAAGGAAGATCCAAACACCACACACTGGTTCTATCAAGGAAGATCCACACACCACACACTGGTTCTATCAAGGAAGATCCACAAACTGGTTCTAACCAGGAAGATCCACACACCACACACTGGTTCTGTTAAGGAAGATCCACACACCATACACTGGTTATATCAAGGAAGATCCACACACCACACACTAGTTCTATCAAGGAAGATCCACACACCAGACACTGGTTCTTTTAAGGAAGATCCACACACCACACACTGGTTCTATCAAGGAAGATACACCACACACTGGTGCTATCAATGAATATCTACACACCACACACTGGTTCTATCTAGGAAGATCCACACACCACACTGGTTCTATCCATGAAGATCCACACACCACGCACAGGTTCTATCCAGGAAGATCCACACACCACACACTGGTTCTATCCAGGAAAATCTACACCACACACTAGTTCTACCCAGGAAGATCCACACCACACACTGGTTCTACTCAGGAAGATCCACACACACCACACTGGTTCTACTCAGGAAGATTCACACACCACACACTGGTTCTACCCAGGATGATCCACACACTACAAACTGGTTCTATGAAGGAAGATCCACACACCGCACACTGGTTCTATGAAGGAAGATCCACACACCACACACTGGTTCTATCCAGAAAGATCTGCACTACACACTAATTACTGGTTCTACCTGGGAAGATCAACACACCACACACTGGTTCTATCAAGGAAGATCTACACACCACACACTGGTTCTATCAAGGAAGATCTACACCACACACTTATTACTGGTTCTTCCCAGGAAGATCGGCACACCACACACTGCTTCTATCTTGGAAGATCCACACACCACACACTGGTTCTATCAAGGAAGATCCACACACTACATACTAGTTACTGGTTCTATCCAGGAAGATTCACACACTACACACTGGTTCTATCCGGGAAGATCCACACACCATACACCTGTTCTATCCAGGGAGATCCACACCAGGAAGATCCACACACTGATTCTACCCAGGAAGATCCACATACCACACACTAATTACTAGTTCTACCCAGGAATATCCACACACTAATTACTGGTTCTATCTAGGAAAATCCACACACTGGTTCTATCTAGGAATATCCACACACCACACACTAATTACTGGTTCTACCCAGGAATACCTTAGACATGGTTTGTCTAAGTTGTTTAATAAGATAATTGAAGTAAAGTAAAAAGGTTTAAAAATATGAACTTAATGATTAAATATTTATCTACCTCCACTCCCTTGACTGAAATTAGACAAAATAAAAAACATTTTTACCGAACTGTTTTGTGTGACTAACAGGTGGATGAAAACTAGCTCAGTGACTAACAAGATTGATGAATGTCTTTTATTAACAAATTGGTAAAACAATAGTTCTGATGTATTGTAGGCTTTTACTAAACTAATGAAAGACCGGGTAAGCGGATCACTGCACTCCACTGCTGTATAGGAAACCATTTCACTCACAGCACCAGTGCTCATAACTCCCCTCCGCCTATTTATATATGGAATTTTATCTTTAATTCCCGCCAGCCTATTCTGTAACATTTCTTGTAAATTGTAACAGTCCTTCCAAGTTTTCATCCGATCTTGACAAAACTTGGTCAAGATGTTTAAATCCATGAATGCTCAGATGAGTTTTTGCAGAAGCTGTGTGAGACCCAGGCCCCAGTTTTACAAAAATATTTAAGTCATTTACTTAAACTCAATAATGTGCTCTATTCCACACTCTAGCAAAATAATAGACTTAAGTATTTTCATGAAACTGGGGCTGGATTGGACAAAATCATGGCCTTTGATTGATGAATACATGCAGATATTTGTCATGTGAACTCTGACCTTTAGTTTCCATGGGATCATCATTCTAACATGATCAGAATTAGTCTGGTCGTCAAACATTTAGACCCGGAAAAAAATGGTATAGAAGCATATTTGGTATCAAAATACGCATAATTTTCAGTAGAATAACATATCCAAAATCCGCTAAAATCGGCTTTGGGGAAAAAATATTTTGAGGGTTTGAATATTTTTTTATTTTTTGGCATATTTTTGAGTAGAAAAAAGGTATTTTTTTGCAAATTAGAAGTCTTAGACGAAACGATGTTACGTTTAAACATCGATTTAGCAAAATATATGGTTTCTAGGCTATATATCTATAGTTGTGTAATGTGTATAGGCAAAATTTTCCTACCATTTTGAAGAAAGGGTCGGTGTCTGACTGAAATTCGATATAATACTACTCTACAAAATGAGACGTTTGTTGTATTTATTAAACAAATAAATGTACAATTTACTGCATTTGATGTATTTGAAGTCCGACATTCTATAATGTGCACTTTTTTATTCCAATAGCTCTGATAAAAAAATACTAAATGTGTTCAATAATTGAATGTACTGAATTAACCCAAACCGCAGTATGGGGTTACACCTTCCCCGTCAACCAAAGGTCGACATCCTGAAGTTAGATCTTTCCAAGGGTCGGGTGCCTTTAGAAAAAAAATTCAAAGCTATGTATAAATGATACTTGTGTGCAATGTATTAGGTACTAAGTAGAAAAAATGAACGTTTTTAGTCGAAATCGTCATCAAAAGTGACTTCTGCGTTTTTGCAGCTTTCACCTCTGCAATCTCCACAGGCTGTAACGCATTTGAGTCCGTGTTTGCGACAAGAACAGCTGTTGGTTCCGCATGGGTTCTTCGTTGTTGACTTACATTTACAGCGCACAAAACTCAGCAAACTCTCTGGTGCTGCATCCAAGTCTGTGAATATTGGAGTTAGATTGTTGTCATCAACTTTCCACCCCCATTGTGTTGCATCCAAAAAGTCATGTGATAGCTTCAGCCAAAGTATTACTTGAAGGTGTACACGTAAACTGTGAAAATATGCTGCTCTCTCTGTGGGAGGAAGTTTATGTGGCTCGAGAGTTGTCTTACTGGTTGATACTATTTCCATGTATCTCATGTATCGCACATTTGTTAAAGTATCACCATCTTTGCCTCCATATAACATTGTAAACAGCTTTACTCCTGCTGCTCCAACCTGCTGTTCGGTTGCCTCTGGGCTGCTAATAGTCTGTGACAAGGCTTGTATTTCTTCCGACTTTTTCATTTTCTTCAACAGGCTAGTTTTCCCATGTCCATATGTTGCAGAAGTGGTGTCGCAGCCGCTCCATGCGTGAATGAATAAAAGATTTGATAAAACTTTACTGTCAGCTTTAGCAGTTAGGTCTCGGACTTTCCACACTGTCAAGCCTTGTTGTGATCTGTTGGTGTCTGAGCGGAAATAAACGTCAGACATGTCTTGCCTCCAGTGGTACATCAGAAGAACTAGGATATCTGTATCATCAGCTACAACGGTAGTTTTTCTCCCTTCTCTTGCAAATTGAAGTGCACACTCTACTATCATTGTGTCAGCATCCCCAGTGCTGTTGCGCACAACTTGTCCATCATCTTCCAGGCTTTTACTCAGCAATGCGATAAACTGACTCTTGTTGCTTTCGTTAGAGAGGAAAGTCTGTTGGTCACCATGGGCCTTGATAGACTCGGAAAGTTGTATATCTGCACATGTTTTACCCCGTCTTTGCTGATGCTCATGATCCTTGATAGATGGTCCGTGTCCATAGCCATCAAATACAACACAACAATCACCATACCTTGTTCGTACATATTTCACATATTGGTTTACTATCTCTTTATAGGTCACTTTCTTCTGCCACTTCACTCTGTGTAGAAGGGCACCGCCATCAATAACGTACATGGAGCCAGGGTTTTGCACTGAAGAATTGACACCGTTTTGCAGGAATTTAGCTAGTTGTGACTTTTGTGATTTGCGCATGAATCTACCTTTGAAGAGAGATGTTGGTATAGATGTAAGCTCGTATCTAAAATATGGCACCATGTCACTTTCACGCTGTGCAATTGCAATCAATCGCTGGAAAAGATGATTCGGGTCGATGTGCACCTTTTGCTTGTCAACTTGTATTCCTGGGGAAAGGGATTCTAGGGATTTAACTTGATCACTTCTTTTGATTGACGCTCCGGCCACGTTAACGTCATTAAGTTTCTGCTGGACGTATTTACCAACCTTTTCTGTCTCATGGCAGTTTACACCATCCCCTTGAGATGCTGTTAATCCTGATGATAGGGAGCGCAGCCGAGTTTCATTTTGGTCAAAGGGCTCATGTTGGTCGAACCAAGCTTTAACAGTGTTTAGATCAGAATAATCCCTGTTGCTCCTTGACTCTCCAAGTTCTACATGTTGTTCACTAGTTTTATGCTTGGCATTGGTTATAGATGTCATGGCCTCGTGGACGGCAGCGCACTTGTGCATACTCAAAACCCACTGTAAGAGAACTGTCTCAGTTACTCCGCGTCCTCTTGTAAGCCCTCCTCTGCTCTTAATCGACCTCATCATAACCTGCTCGATAGTCAGGTCTGTCCATAGTCCTGCCCAAAAGCGATTGCTTCTGCGCACTACGTGGAATCCATGCTCTTGGAAGCAACTGTATAGCCAAGGGTGGTCCTTCGGCAAGTCAAGCATAAGTTGTAGATATAGACACGAACTCTTTGCGTAATTGATGTGTCCTGTTGCGGCAAATAAGTTTAACATCTTTGTCAAGGCTATTAGATGTAGGTTCCAATCCCCTGTTCTTTCAGCGCGTATGAATAGCTTTAGTACCTCAACATATTCAATATATTAAAGCCATAGGTTTGCTGTCGGGGAGCTGGCACTCAGATTCTCCTTATGTTTTGCTAGACATTGTTCCAATTTCTTCAATTCAATGGATTCAGCTATCGAAGAGATTGGCATTGACTTCTTCATGGTTCCATCGTATAATTCTCTGATCATTTCAACTTCTTCATTATTCAATCGACCTTCAGTTGCTTGTTCTTCATCTGTTAAGTCATTATCTTCCTCTTCAGCAGTTAGCGGCAAAGTTGCTGCCATCAACTTATTTACCAGTGCACCCTCCACTAAAAAGTGCCCTCGAAGAGCTCTAGAAAAAGCCTTCCCAGTCATCATTTTAGCTACAACATTAGGTCCATATACTGTCTCCAATGCCTCTTCTAGCCCGGATCCTTTCATCATTGTTCCTATGCTTCCCATGAAGCTCATCATAGTATGGAATCCTCCCAGTCTGCAAACGATGTTCATTGACTTGGCTGTGACGATTTCTGTTGCTTTTAACCATAAGGGTTGATCAAAAGTAATGCATGGAGTTGGGATATTTAACTTATGGGCCTGTCGTTCAATATAAACTAAAGTAGAGTAAATACAGGATTCATCTGAGGGGTTTAAGTCAATTATTGGTAAAAGTAGAACTTCCGACTTTGGAGTTAGATTATGATCACCAGAGAACACATGTTGCATAAAGCCTGACCAGTTCGGTCTTGGTTGGGTCTCGTTGCTGAAAATACTTCCAGAGTGCCAGAGCAGATCAAAACTTAGATCGGATGACAACGTGTACGGAGTTTGTAATTGAAGCAATGGCTTGTATTTCATCGATGCCAGCCCTTTTCCTTGCTCATTGACGTACTGAAAAATTTCTACCCCTTTGTCCTTCACCAATTCTTCTGGTTTCATTCGTTGTTGTCTGTTGATCACACGAGATCTTGATACTAGTGGTCTATTATCTCTAGGAGATGAAACAGCAATGATTCCCATTCCGTGGAATGTTCGTTGACCATCTAGTGTGCCTACGTTGTGGTCTACATTGTCAGCTACCCATTGCGTGAATGTTCCAGGAAAGTATTCTGAGAGAAGGTTTTCAAGGTTTTCGCTCTGAATGACGGATTGCTTATATCTGGTAACTTCATCGTAACTGATAGAGAACCCTAAACGGGACAATTCGTTGTTCAGCCATTTTGATCCAAACACATGATCAACCTCAACTCCTAAACCAAACAACGTTGGTGTGATAACCGATCTTGGGCGAGCTGCCTGGAGAATACAGTGTCCAATGCTGTTCTGTTTCAGCTCTGAAGGTACAATATACATCAAAAGTGTCTGGAGGTGTTGTGGTATCCAGCTCTTGCTCTGCTCAGCATTCGCAATGTCATCATTTGTTGGATATTTCTTTGGATCGTACTTACTTTCTCTGATGGCTGACTTAATTATCTTGGCAGCAGCTATCACAATACGATTTGCTTCATCCTGAATGTCATCTTTCTTTTCTGAGTACCATTTTTCATTGATTATGTAGCTAGCCATGTTACGGAAACAAACGACATTGCTGTGCCCTTCAATCTCAGCAAAGAAAATAAACTCTTTATAACGATCTTCTAACTTTTGCTTTAGTCTTTTTATGGTGTAGACATCTGCACCGCCGCTGAACTCGACCATCTTACCATGCAATTCAGAAAGAGTGTATAAATCTGCATCACCTTCAGATTCCAGCCAATTGCATAAAGCCTCAAACCACTGTCTCATGTCTTGATCTTCTGGTCTGCCTTTCATTGTTGTCGACTCTGGTGTGATATTTTTATTCAGCATGAACCTTGTGTAACAGTTACTGTGATAGATAGCTTCAGCAGCAACTAAGTCAATGCATCCGTGAAGACGATTTTGAACCTCAGCTGCCCACGTGTCTCCTCTTGTGTCACACCACTCTAGAACTTTATCACGGAATTGGAGGGTTGTAACTTGGTATATTTGTGCTCTGTCAGGATGACGAGGATCAACTTGAGCATGTTTACCACAAAACATGCAATCATCATTCCAGTTAAATGGTGACAGGCTTGACCGTAGTTTTTTGGCAGCTGGCTCTTCAACACTACTACTGGGGGAACTGAGAGATCTTTTTTTATCAGTGAAATCCCGTCGGCATTTTGCATGTACCAAAACTTTACCAATTGGTGATGTACTATTACGCTCATTTAGATAATCAGTTAGATCTGTAAGGTCTCGCTTTTCACTATAGCTGATAAGAGTTAGCAAACCTTTTTTTGATACAGTCACAGATTCCTCATTCTCACTAAATGTCCCTTTACATATCACACAGCAGTTTTCACCTTCAATGTTTGACATATTTCAGGAAATATTGGTTTCAGAACCTACAAATAATTACAAGATATGTTTTTTTTTATTCATAGTCAGTCTATTAACAGCATGAACTACAATAAATTATAGAACGTTTTATTGTGTAAGTTTTATTCTTTATTATTCAGATGATAAAAAGTAATTATTGTAGTTTGAAATCTTATTATGTTGATAATAATGTTTTTTACAATATGTCATATATATATTTTATTATAGCATATGAAAAAAATCAATGAGATTACTAGGGTCTGTCGCCAACTGCAGTCGTAAATGTATAACAGTGATCGATTATTTGCAAGTACAAAGTTGTATGTAATCACTGCCTGATTTGCAAAATTAATACAAATAATCTAAGTGCTCTACAAACAATTGATTCACTTAGTGTATTGTTTAGTGTATTGTACATTTTGTGAACATACATGTTTTGCTTTCATTGATATATGTTATTGATGGCGTGATAGATTGAAGCAAAAATCGAGTAACACAACAAAGGTCGGCCACGGGTCAATTATTAGACCATGAGACGTCACAATACACTATTAATACCTAATTGATACCTGTTGTGAGGTTGGGTTTTGTTGTGAGCTTCTAAAATACTTGAAATTTGTACAATAATTGTGTTAAACTTACCTAAATCTTCACATGATAACATGACATAACGCCGTGTGACAGGACGCCATCTTGAATGGCAACTACACAGGAAACCCAAAAGACTATAAAGCGCTCGGGTAAATAAAAAAATCTTTTTTACTTACAAATTACGATGACACGTCAGCTTTATTATCAAAAAAAGTGTTGTTTATAACAAGTGTTTCATCATAAATACACTAAAATAAGTACAGATTATCTAAAACTTTTATAGTTCCACCAAATATTACATGAGCGAAAAAATTTTTTTTAAACCGTTGAAACTTTTTTTCCCCAAAGCCGATTTTAGCGGATTTTGGATATGTTATTCTACTAAAAATTATGCGTATTTTGATACCAATCATGTTTCTATACCATTTTTTTCCGGGTTAGGCCTAAATTTTATGTTTGACGACCAGACTAAATTGTATTGACTGACAATTTTGACGAGTTCTTGAAACACCTATCATCCCATTGGTGCAAAAAGGTTCGAAGTGCCTTCTTATGTTGTATACACTTGGTACCTTATTGCTCTAATGTGATGCTATAACAGTTAAAAAAATATTTAGAAAAAAAAACAGTTTTCACTCAATAACAAGTTTTCTTTAAGATATTTTGATAAAATTTTGTGTGTATGTTGGGATGAATTGAATGGCCAAATCAATTCAAGGTAAGAATAAAGCAGATTTCTGCCTTGTTAAGAGTTGATAGGATCTTCAGTTTTTATTCAAATCTAATAAAACTTCTCAGGAATGTTTATAAAATTTTATGAAATCTGAAACTTTTTCTTAAACTGGTCAAATTGAACCAGATAAAATAGTACTGCTATGAGGCCTATAGCCTATTCTTTTGTGTCAGTAATCTATAATATGTATCTTTTGTGTCGGTAATCTATAATACCGGTATGTATCTTTTGTGTCTGTAATCTATAATATGTATATTTTGTGTGGGTAATCTATGATATATTTCTTTTGAGTCAGTAATCTATAATATGTATATTTTATGTTGGTAATCTATAATATGTATCTTTAGTGTCTGTAATTTGTAATATGTATCTTTTGTGTCCGTAATCTATAATATGTATCTTTTGTGTCCATGATCTATAATATGTATCTTTTGTGTCCGTAATCTATACTTTTGTGTCTGTAATCTATACTATGTATCTTTTGTGTCCATAATCTATAATATGTATCTTTTGTGTCCGTAATCTATACAGTTGACCGCAGCCATGGTCTAGTGGTAGGGCATCCACCTCACATGCTGAAGGTCGTGGGTTCGATCCCCAGCTGTTTCATATAAAAAACTTGGCAGTCAGCATTTAGAGGATAATTTTAGGTCTGGTCAGCCCAGTGAATGTGACTGGGTGGGGTGTCATACCATGTGTCTTCAGCAGGATATTTCAATATGACAGAGCTAATAGAATACTGTCTCAAGCAGAGACCATTGGGATATAACTGAAAAATTGTAGAAAACCATATAACCATATAACCAATCAACAAATTAACCCTAGATTATGTTATACTTGCAGCAGGCACAGTTATTTATCAAGCAGAACTACCTTTAAAACTAGCATGTATAAAACCCCATAATACCTGTTGACACAATGTATAGCTGTATATTTGTAGTTACTTTGATTATATGTGTTGGCCAGTTGTTTGCTAATGTTGATTTACTGATGAATAAGTAAGAGTTTATTGTTGATGACAGAAAAAACTTATTGCAGTCATTTAAGGCTCAGATGTTTTCAGATTTTTATGTTTATAAGTTTGATATCTTAAACTGATTATTGATGACTATGGGTCCTTTATAAATTTTGTGAATTTTATGTTCCTGGGTCTGGCAGTTTGGCCCTGGGGGTGGGGCCTACTGTACTATATCTATATAGGAGAAATTGACATGAAACATTATTTCTTATGACTGAATAGACTAATGTGAATGTTTTTTGGATAATCAGGTGACTAATGCCCATGGGCCTCTTGGATTGATTTAAGTCTGTATGTGTGTGGCTAGTACTTGTTATGGACTGTTTGAATTGAACTTTATATTACATGACATTGTACATTGTATTAAATGAACGGTATGTTACAACACATTAACACACGCCATATTCCCAAGAATAAACATGCCACTTGGGGTGATATACTTCTAGGTGGTAGGAATGGGGGGCTTTATTTGGATCTAAGAAATAAAAAAAAATATAGATTTTTTTTTTTTACAACAATGTTTTTTGATAATTGTTTCACAAACAAATACATAATAAAGCTTGACAGTTTGCTGGTTTCATTTTATTGAAAGCTTTATTTTTGATTTTTCAGATCCATATTGGTGGGGTGTTTATTCGGGGAAATATGGTATATAGGTCATTTTGTCGATTCATATTATAAATAGAATTAAGGTAGCTCACAATATTGAAATGCTGTTTTTTTTGTTGTTTAAAAAATTATTCTTCTATCTTGATTCCAATATTATTATTCCATTTATAAACGCCATAATTTATATCTTAAGTATTGTATTGGGTAGAAAAACCATCATTACTGATGATATTAAGAACATACTTAATATTGAAAATAATCTTTTAGTCTGTTGTATTGGCAGGCAGGTCTGGCTTCTGTTTCACCAACATATTTAGGTATATACTTAAACAATTAAAACCTTAAATCTAAGGAAAGCATCCAGATGATCATGATTTTAGACTGGCTCTAGAAAAACTGCATATGGTTGCACCAGCTTTGATTAAAGAATATTTAAATAACCAGTCAAAACTCACTTAAGTATTTAAGTAAAGCATAAGAAAACTCGGTGAAACAGGAGCCTGTAAGTATGCACTTAAATACTTAAAGAAAAGCATCCAGGTGATCATGATTTTAGACTGGCTCTTGAAAAACTATTTGGTTTCATTGACATTGATTAAAGACTATTGTGTGATCAGTTTCATTGGTACTGATTATATAATAGATAAATAACCAGTCAAAACTTAGTTAAGATTTTAAGTATCTAAATAAGATGTTGGTGAAACAGAAGCCTGGTCCTCACAACTCTGTGAAAAATACAACACTAAGGAATTATTGTTGAATATTGTATTGTATATAGAAACATTTATATGGTGGTAGTAAAGAAATATTGCCAATACTCTTGTTATAGTCCGCTGTACTGGCCGGCAGGTCTGGTTCCCACAACTCTATGAAACCTACGCTGCTGGGAGCCGCTTCACAGTCAAAGGTAGGATTTAGTTTAGTTATGAAAACTTGTTTAACAATTTATGTTAAATATAGAACCAGAGATAGTTTATACAAATCCATTTCAGCTCGATTGCGAAGAAAGCTCGGGGTTTATAATTTGTGAATTGCTCTCAAGTCCGCTTCCTGAGTAGAACCAGTACTAAGTTTTGCATTTTGAGAGGCTTCGGTCGAGCTTGGGATCGAACATGCAACCTCTGGTGTGAGTGGCCAACACTCTATCCACTACTTAACTGTCTTGCTCCAGAACCAGGGTTATGATTGAGTTATAACAACCCACCGTGCCTGTGGAAGGTCACAGGTTAGATCCTAGGTCAGGTTATATCAAGACATTTAGAATCTTCCTCACTTGGTGCTCAGCATTTAGGGGATAATTCTAGGTGTCAGTATAATGTGACTGGGTGGGGTATCATACTGTCTGTGGGTTGATACCCCAGTGTGACTAAAAAGCTATCTCAAGCAGACACTGAAAAGGTATTGAAAATGTTAAACAATACAATAATGTATTATAGATAAATGTGTTGGTGGGTCAATAGTCAATAGTCGAATAAGTGAATATATGTACTGGTTCACATGTCTTTATTAATTATTATTGTTGTTGTTGTAGTTGTTGTATGGTGTTTAGCGTCGCTTTCAACAATTTTTCAGTCATATCGCGACGATGTCTACTTGAGACAGTATTCTATATGCACTGTCACACTGGAGTATCATGCCGCAGACACATGGTATGATACCCCACCCAGTCGCATTATACTGACACCGGGCCAACCAGACCTAGAACTCTCCTCTAAATACTGAGCGTCAAGCGAGGAAGCTTCTTGTACCATTTTTAAAGTCTTTGGTATGACCCGGCCGGGGATTGAACCCATGACATTCCGCATGCGAGGCGGACGCTCTACCACTAGACCACGCCTAGGTCTCTAATTATTATTGATAACGAGGAAAGCAAGTTGTATAAGTTCAAAATTAAAACATGCTGGAATTAAAAAACTGAATAATGGAAATGAAAAAAAAAGAAGTCTTGAAAATCATTTAAATTGTGTGTTTTTGTGAATATTTTAGTCTTCCTTTGGAAAAGCCAGTGACAAAGTTGTGAAGGAGGTGTCCATTAAAAAGGTAAATATTTATGCATGTTTTTAGTGGATTAATGGATAAAAACACAATCGCATTTGTGAAGAAATAACATCTATTTATTTTTGGAAACGCCTTGATTTAATCTGCTGGATTTGTCATTAAAAGAAAAAGTAACATGGGGATTATTGACTTTAGTGATCTCTCTGGCAGTTGAGCTGAGTTCTCTTAACTGTGAGTAAGTGAATGAGTGAGTGAGTGGGTGAGTATGTGGATGGAGTGAGTGGGTGGGAGGGTGGGGTGTGTTGAGTTCGTGAGCAGGTGGTTGGAAGGGTGGGTTGAGTGAGTGAGCAGGTGGGTAGGTTTTGAGTGAGTGAGTGAGTGAGTGAGTGAGTGAGTGAGTGAGTGGGTGGGTGGGTGGGTGGGTGGGTGAGTGAGTGAGTGCATTCATCTGCAAGTGCAATAATTAAACAAGCAACACTTTTACAGAATACTTACAAGACAACAGTGTGGAATATTGCAGGCTTACTCACTCTTACAACAAACCAAGAAAAGGAAATAATAATTTGATAAATATATGATATGTTTTGATTACACAAATGATGAAGGAGTTGTGAATATGGATGGGGATTGATAAAACTTTTTCTTTTCAGGAAGAAGATTTGCCACTTGATGTGGAGGTCGAGGGTGGGGTGGGGTCACCTCTTGGTGGCAAGATAGTTGTAGCGGATATCTACTACAATGGAGCAGTCGATAGAAATGGTAACAACTTTTTTTTAACTTATTTGTTTTATATTGATTGTGAATCAAGTTCTTACACTTCTCACGCTTAAAGTCTTTGTGGGTAGAACCAGTACTAAGCATATGTGGAAAGAGTGTCACATTTAAAGACACCACACATAGCTGTAAAGGAGGATCAAAGGGCGCATGGGTCAGATGTTATACCACACACTCCACACAACTATATACTTGTTATTTCTTATTTTAAGGTATTAGATCTGTAATGCTTTCAGTAGAAATCGACTAACACCGTGATCAGTCGTTACTTTCCGGAACAAATTTCACCAGCCGGAAAACCATTCGTCGTGGCTAAATTTAGTTCACATGACAAGGTGTTTTCTTGCGTGCAGTGACATCACATTGGATTTTCCATCATGGAAGAAGAAGCTAAAACAAATTTTGATCGTCGAGGTTGTTGTTCAAAATAAAAAGAATCAGATCAGAACAACAACTATGATATCAATGTTGACCATTTCTATCATGTGTGTAAAAAATCGAATTCGCGCACCATCATGCGGGTAAAATATCAATGAATTAGCGCAGCAACACGGAATGTCACATTTGTTTTCGTCCTTTTATTATTGATCGAACCAAAACCGTAATGTTAGTGTAAGCGTCACAATTTCTTACTTTTCATATATCTAAATTAATTGTAACTCTACAGACATTGTGGTCTCGTTAGTAAAGAGGTATGAGCATTGGATTAGCTGAATAGAGTTGTGGGTTCGGTCCCGAATGGCACTCAATTTTTTTTTATTTACAGAGATGGTTTGCTCAGCACATTCAAATGTAAAAGACATACATGTGTCGCAAACACAACCAATTTTTTAGATAGAAATTCCAACACCTGACCCCCACCCACTCCAAATATATTTTATTGTTGTAGCTACCAGTTCTAGTTTTGTATATCATTTGCCAAGTCAAACCAATCAATACACAATTATTACTAAAGATAAAAGACAAAGTTTATATGAAATATTTTTATTAGCAATATCTACACCTTACATTTAAAGTTTTCAATAGAAATTATCCAGTGTTTGATGAAAATGTAGGTTCCTAATTTTTATAAAATATTTCACCCTTTGGCAAAGGTTATGGCAAAAGTTTGTTTTATTTTCGTGCATTTATTACTTTTAACAATGTAGTATAGTTCGATATACAATATAAGAAGCGTTTTGTGATAGTGGTGGGGCTAAAATATAAGTAAATAATTATTTATTGTAACAATTTTTGGAGAAAAACAACATTATTTTTGGGTGGGTGGGGTAATATTTTAAATTTATTAAACATTCCAGTCAAGCTATAAGAGTATGAACATAGTTTCTTATGTGTCATTACATCAGCAATATTGTTTAAATAAGAACAGTTGCCTAAATACAATATTTAACAAGTACACATTATCTGTTTGCTGTTAGTAGATGTTGAAAAAAACACTATGTCGCCAAAGTGGCTGCCTTTTATTTTGATACTTATCCTATAAAATACCATATTATGAGAAAACAAGATGGTAAAAGTTGTTTATCTTTTCCGATTTCTCACTTCTAACAATGTGGAAAATATTGGCATAAAACATTAGTGGTTAATTATAATAGAAATGATGCTAGAACATTTTAAAATATGAAGTTTTGTGATAAAAGTAACAATTCGAAAGTGGGGGTAGGGTAATAATTTTTAAGATAAAAAAAACTGAATTAAGATACGTTAGTTTCCTTAGGGTTAGTCTATTTAGCGGTGTTGATGTGATGTAAAAATGCCTTTTATATATCATTTGTAGTATATATATATATATATATATATGAAAATTATAGCTATTTCATTGTGTTTTGTAGTTGTTCAGTTTTTGCCAATTTGAGGTTATAGGCATTTGACACTTAAAATCTAAAATTTCAGAAATACATCCGTCATAGGATGGTGATAACTAAGATGCCAAGTTTAGGCATGGTTGCGATATTGACCATTACAGATCTAATACCTTAAAATGTTTTATGTTCGACTGAAGATATTCTCTACCTGTGGCTGCATGTCCATTATTATTTAACTGTCTGTGATAACTGCAGAATATAAAAACTGTAATCACCAAAACTAGATATAATAAAGTATGTTATCTTTCTCACTCAAGGGAGGCCACATGGTATTGTTTGTCCAAATAGATAAAATGTTATACAATGTAGTATTAACTTAGAGACTGTATGCTTGTCTAAGAAAAATGGTGGCTCTCAACTTCTTTGATTGTCAATTTTATCATGCCTGGGCAATTCAATATTGCTGCATTAAATATCCAAAAATAGATAAAATGATAAGACTTTTTAAAATAAACCATTAATTATGCATCAGTCTTTGAAAAGCCTAATGCTCACATAACTTGGCGATCATTAAGGAACCAATATTCAATCAAAATACATGTTTCTTCAGACACCTCAGCACAAACATGTATTAATTAAATTGTTTTTTTCAGGAGAAATAAAGAAGGGGGACCAGCTACTGAAGATAAATGGCCAGAGTTTGGAGGATGTCTCCCTGACCGAAGCACAGGAGATCCTATGGAAGGTGGAGTCGGAATGTCGTATCGGGGTAACAGATACAACATTTCTTATCTTCCGGTTAACAGATCGTATGTTCAGTGTCTGAGTCTATATTTTTGTAAATTACGTCTTTCTTTAATACTGGAGTGTACCAATGTCAATGGTGACCGAGGGTAGCATGATTGACATCATGTAAATTACAGGTAACAGTTTAAAGACTGCACTCTTTTAAATCAATCCTACATCTTAATATAGACTTATTGATGTGAGGCCTCATTCAGTTAACCAGTACTCAAGCACACCCATCTCCGCAAGTAACTGATAACTTTTCCCACTTGTAACAGCAGTGAGACAAATGACAATGAAATGCAATGTTGTAAATCAATCATTATGGTGACTTTGGCCTTGTGGGTAATTCAAGCTCACTATCCCCAGATTGATAGTCAGACGCACTACTGACTTAGTTAACTGTGCTTGGCTCGGATTGTGAGGACCAATTGTTTGAAGATGATAATATATAAGAAATCCTGTTAACCGTTGAACTTCTACCATTGCAGGGTAACATTCGTATAACTGTGGCTGAGGCTGAGTTTAGACCAGATGAAATGTAAGTTACAACCTGTGTCCCAGGTTATAAACTTTCTCTTGTTTTTTATTTCATATAAAAGTTTCTATTAGGTATTTGAGAAAAATAGCTGAATCACAAAGTGACGGTACTAAAAAAATATTTTCAAACAGAAAATTTGGAGTATTGTTATAAAGCCAATTTCTGAGAAAATGGATAAAGTAATATATGGAGAATATTTACAGACAATGAATTTGTATTTGTTTTCAAAAAAATGAGTAATTCATATTGAGATACAATAGCAATGAAATTTCACACTCATGAAATATTGTTTTTCCATTAAAACCCCTGGTTTGTTAATTTAACCCTTTACTCCATAGATACGCGTTTTCCCGCACCAATCACAGAAGGCGTTTGAAAACAGTGCAGGAAGAGTTCAGATTGCTCGTAATAAGCAATCTGAACACTTCCTGCACTGTTTTCTACTCTGTCAGTTAATATAAACATAATTCATCCATTGCTGATACGTGTTGAATTAATGTTTCAATATTAGAGGTGTCCAAAGGGGTCTTTATGAAGTAAAGGGTTAATCAGAATTAGCATAAATTTATTCCTTAAGTAAATACTTTTAAGAGATAACTAAAGTCAATTTTCTTATTTTACAGAAGTATTGGAGGTTAGTTAGTGCTTGTATGATATTGTCAGAATCACTTGAACATCAGAATCACTCTAATATCAAAATCACTCTAAAGTCAGAATCACTGTATCAGAGAAATAATTTGATTATAATTACAATCAGTCATTATCATAGTCATTTTCATATAAAATATAACTCAAATATGAATCATTCTTATTTCAGAACAACCTAATATCAGAATTACTCAAATATCATATTGACTCTACTATCTGATTCACACAATTGTCAGAATCACTCTAATGTCAGAACAACCTAATATCAGAATCACTCCAATGTAAGAACAACTTTAATATCAGAATCACTCAAATATAAGAATTATCTCTTAATTTATATAAGAAAAACTCTAATATCAGAATCATGCAAATCTCAGAATTATTAAACTGTCAGAACAACTTTAATATCAGAATTATTCAAATATCAAATTGACTACTATCTGATTCACTCAAATATCAGAATCACTCTTATGTCAGAACAACTTTAATATCAAAATTACTTAAATATCAGATTGACTCTACTATATGATTCACTCAAATATCAGAATCACTCCAATGTCAGAACAACTTTAATATCAAAATTATTCAAATATCAGATTGACTGCACTATCTGATTCACTCAAATATCAGAATCACTCCAATGTCAGAACAACTTTAATATCAGAATTATTCAAATATCAAATTGACTCTACTATCTGATTCACTCAAATATCAGAATCACTCTAATATCAGAACAACTTTAATATCAGAATTACTCAAATATCAGATTGACTCTACTATCTGATTCACACAATTGTCAGAATCACTCTAATGTCAGAACAACCTAATATCAGAATCACTCCAATGTAAGAACAACTTTAATATCAGAATCACTCAAATATAAGAATTATCTCTTAATTTATATAAGAAAAACTCTAATATCAGAACCATGCAAATCTCAGAATTATTAAACTGTCAGAACAACTTTAATATCAGAATTATTCAAATATCAAATTGACTACTATCTGATTCACTCAAATATCAGAATCACTCTTATGTCAGAACAACTTTAATATCAGAATTACTCAAATATCAAATTGACTCTACTATCTGATTCACTCAAATATCAGAATCACTCTAATGTCAGAACAACTTTAATATCAAAATTACTTAAATATCAGATTGACTCTACTATATGATTCACTCAAATATCAGAATCACTCCAATGTCAGAACAACTTTAATATCAGAATTATTCAAATATCAAATTGACTCTACTATCTGATTCACTCAAATATCAGAATCACTCTAATGTCAGAACAACTTTAATATCAGAATTACTCAAATATCAGATTGACTCTACTATCTGATTCACTCCAATATCATAATCACTCTAATGTAAAGACAACTTTAATATCAGAATTACTCAAATATCAGATTGACTCTACAATCTGATTCACTGGAATATCATAATCACTCTAATGTAAAGACAACTTGAATATCAGAAGTACTCAAATATCAGATTGACTCTGCTATCTGATTCACTCAAATATCAGAATCACTCTAATGTAAGAACAACTTAATATCAAAAATGCTCAAATATCGGATTGACTCTACTATTTTATTCACTCTAATAAATGTCAGAACAACTTTAATATCAGAATTACTCAAATATCAGATTGACTCTACTATCTGATATACTCAAATATCAGAATCACTCCAATGTCAGAACAACTTTAATATAAGAATCACTTAAATATTGTAATCACTTTTATATTTGTATATACTCAATTTCACTGTATTGATGTTTCACAGTAAGTTTTTGTGTATTTATATTATGTGTCACATCTAGTTATTTGTCAGTATGAGAGTCAAGTAGCACCATTTGATATGTCCACACCATTGTGGCAACTAGTCAAGCTTAAAACAAACTGTTATAAATAAAAAAAAAATAATCTACAGCAAACAATATTTTTCTACTTAATAATGAAGATTGAAATATAATTATTATTTAACATTATCATAACTTACATGTTGTTTTTGCATGTACCATATTTTATTCATATACATGTATTACAATTATTTGTGATGTTACTTTGATATGTGCAGTTATGAATTTGATCATTTTGATGTATGATGTAGGTCCTCATTTATATGTGATGTTTTAATTTCACATGTATTGTAATGGATGTAGAAATTGTGATTTATTATTTATGTTTTCAGAACTTATATTTCAATTAATGAAAGTTGTAACCAAGTTGTATAGAATGACTGCTGAAAAGAATTCTTTAAAACTGGTTTGTGATCTGAAACCGGTTAATAATTGCCCTTTGGCATACATTGTCAACATCATTGTTTTTGTTTAATCATATCAAGACATAATAGGGACCAAAACAATATTAAAATTGTTTAAGTGGATGGTTTTGCTCAGATTCATTAAGACGGTCTTCCTTAGTTCCATATCATACATAACCTGCGTGTTGATAAGTGTTTAACCACATGCTATTGCAACATAGCGGACAAATACATTATTGTTTTGAAAACCCTATATTGACTTTTCACCGTTGATATTTTCCAGTACCTACTTCTAACCTTGATTATTTGGAGCAGTACCACACTGATTTTGACGATACATCGCTAGCTTACTGGAGTGAAAATGAAGACAATTTTGGAGTTTCTCCTGTAACCTACATATACTGAACATGTGACCGAAAATCAGCGAGATGCTTTCTGAAACTGGAACAAATATAGCTTACTAAAATGATTATTTGTGATATATTTATCCCCATGAAAGATTTATACTCCAGTTATGACGAGGTGGTGCCATGCCAAAATTTAAATGAATCATTAATTATAGCTCAATTGTAGTATTAGCATACCTTGTCACTGCAAGTTACTTGCAGAATGATGGAGATTATACTTAACTTCCTCCGCCAATAAAAATGGATATGCCAATATAACCTGTAATGTGTGTTAACTCCATTAATAAAATATTGCAACATAAAATTCTATTGAGTGTTTTGTAATAAGTTCAGCAAACTACACTAAGTTGAAACATTTATGATAAAGAAGTAGAAAAACATCAAGTTGGTTTTGTGAAAAGTAGATTCTTTAATGCAAAATTTATGATAGGAGTAATCTCAAGACAGAAACATCCTCTGTGATGATTGGCCAATTTGTTCTATGGCCACGATCTCCTACCTTTAACTGTGCAGGGAAGTAGTCAGTGACTAGCAGAGATAAAGATGTATCTAATACTGGTTAACCACCCAGTAGAACACAGGCAGGAATGATGATTAGGAATTGTACAACTTAAATTCTGTTGAAAAATATACCAACAAAAATAACAAATTATTTCAGATTTTTTCCCCCTATTTGATAGTTTAGATATGTAAAGTTAATTATGATTTTTTTTCTTCATTTATTTTTAATATGCACACATAGTTTAATTATGTACATAATGAATTATAATGTGTAGTCAGTTTTCTGTGATAATGTTGTAACTTTTTAAATTTTATATTTACAATTGATTATCAAATCTATATATGAAACAAGGGAAGATTATTTTTACGGAACAATTAGCAAAATGCATATAATTTAATTTGTTTGTTAATAAGTTATGTATTCAGAACAAAAAATATTTCGGTAATAAAAGATACGCAACTATGGAACAAGGCATAGCAGCATATATAATAAATACTAAAGAAAATAAGTAACTATTATAATTCATCCTATTAGAGCAATAACGTACCAAGTGTATATGAAACAAGATGGCACTTGGTACCTTTTTGGACCAATGGGGTGACATGTTCATCTATGTTAGATCAAATATCGCTCAGCTCACTGGCCATGTGGCACGGTTTGCCCAAGTAAATACAATGTAGTGTTTGTTTACTTAAGACATTGTTTGTTTGTCTAAGGAAAATGGTGAATAATGCAACCAAGCTTATTGGATTGTTATTGGATAAAAGTCATGATTAGATATACTCACTGTCAGAGAGCCATTGTGTGGTCAATAATATCTATTAAAACTTGCAGAAATAATTTTTCGAAAAAAGGTATTTCTTCATATCCAGGTTAAAATAAATATTTCCACTTTGCAATGCATTTTGGGACATATTAAATGAGTCACTTGATTTAAATTGACTCCAATTAGATCCTCTACATGGGTTCATTTTAAAAAATGTCCCAATATAGAGGTGAAGGTTGTCGAGCAGTTGATAGTTATTTTTAGAATTGGGATTTTATGTCGATTTCATTACTCGAATTTTTTTGTTGTGGATCTATATTCCAAATCATTTATATTTAATTTATAAATGGTAATTAGAAGCCTTTACATGTATGTAATGGAAATTAACAACACGATATTATGTAGTGTAAAAAATGTTCTTAAAACCTGTACTATGATAATCCAGAACTAATGATTTAAAAAAAGGATTAATTATACATGTAATTTTTGTTGATCTATTTTCACACAAATTTAATCAATAGCAGCCATCCCTGTAATAGATGGATGTTCAGTTAAGTCATTGCGTATTGAAGATCCAGACTGTATTTTTCAACATCAAGTTTTAATATATTTTTGGAAGGCTAAAAATATATTATTACAAGACAAAAATGGGTTCAAATGATTTGTTAGAACATCATTCTTTGCATGCATCTCTTTAATAGCTGTGGTTAAGAATTCCTTTTACTTAAAACACCAACTGATTTTTTTTTTTTATTTAATCTAATTACAACCTTATTATCTAATCATTATGAAGTCATATTTGAATATGTTTACTAAACAAATAAGCTGATGAATGGTTTTTACATTTAGGTACAATATTTTATTAACAGTTGGTTATTATATAAGTAACCGACCATAAATAAAATGTATCTAAATATAAATTAAGTGACATCAATATATTGCATGAATTGTATTACAGTCAAACCTGTGTAAGTGGTCACCTGTATTAAGCAGCCACCTGTCTTAAACAGCCATATTTTATATTTCCTATTTCTATGCTTTTAGAGTAAATTAACCTGTATTAAGCAATCAGCTGTGTTAAAAGGCCACTTTTGCTCCTTCCCCTGACTGGCTGCTTAAGACAGGTTTGACTGTATATCAAATCTAGAATAAATCGCAGTATCTTGCAACAGTAGAATAGTGAATATTCTTGTTGAGTAGTCCCAGCATGCAACATTTGGTTGTGATTATTGCATTCCAGCCACTCTGTCAGACTTCTGTTTCACCAACATATTCAGTATTTACGAGATGTGTTAAAAAATATGTGGATTTTGTTATATTTTCAACATTTGATATAGCACAAGAAAAAAATATTTTATTGACATTGAATGTTATATTTCCTCTATGCAATTGCAAAATATTGACATTTGATATTATTACGTAGAAACAGCACTAGAAAATAATAATGCATGTACTGGCTACCCAGAGCAGTCCGACGACATCCAGGCTAATGCTTTTTTTATTTTAATGTTATGAAGAAAATATGTTTTGATTAATTGTAATAAGTGAAAATATATTGCAAGATTTTAAAATCTAATAAAATATGCATATTGTGTTGATTTTCTGTTCTAAATTTATGAAACCCAATTGATTGATTGAATCATTTTAAATTCCCTGGTCAGGGTCATCCAACAAGTGGCCGAGTCTTGAGATCATTTACCTCTCGCTGCTTAGGTCGTAGGTTTGAGTCGTGTTCGCTCCATAAACTTTCTGTGAAAATTTTGCCAGTTACTTGTGGAAGGACGATGGATATTTAAGTATAACATGAAATGTATTGAAAATGGGGTGCAACTCTATTAAAAAAAAAGAAATGTCTAAACCCCCCGATGCAAGTTGTCAGTTGTATTTATAGTAACATGTATTTTGATGTCATTGAAACTTGATCTGGAAAAGAAAATTCAAGCTCAAGACTGCTATTCTCGAAGCTTCTTTTTCTTAGTTTACATAACTTTTTTTTAATGGGGTTCAACGCCATTTTCAACACATTTCAGGTTATATATGGCATATCCAGTTTTACTAGAGTGGTGGAGGAAAACATCGGACTGTTTATGCAACACTGAACTTACCAGGGTATATGGTGTATTAAAAACCCTTTTCTCTATTTATTCCAGTGTTGCGAAAACAGTTCAGAAAATAAAATGCTATCTCTTGTGAAAAAAGCCTACAAGATTGCTTAGTATTGGTCCTTGTCGCAAAGTTGGATGTCCAAGTTTAGAATATCAAAATTCAAATCCTTGAAATTTTTGCATCATTACCAGATGGTAAACAATGGGTGTCATTTTGTTAAAATGTACACGCCCCATTCCCACCAGATTATAAACCTGCAACATTAATGGAAGTATCCCCTGCTCCCCTACACCCTTCTCAAATCAGCTTTTATTAAACAAACCAAATAATTAAATTTTAAACCGTTACACAACTGTACATAAATAGTGTTGTCCAAGCACATAGCAGCCTTTTTAGTATGCAACATATTTAGGCGTATACAATGCATGTACATACAGGTTCATATGGCATCTGTTTCATGTCAAGCCTTAACATTTTAAAAATTTAGGGTCATGTGCCTCTAACCATGTGCAACAGCTTTTTGGTGAGATATGTACACATTTACAGGGGCATTTGTGGTCAAATCATGCTGCTTAAAGAATGCGTCCAAGATCTTGTAGCAGTATAATTGCTGTGCAAGTACATGCAATATATGGTTTAGATTTAATAAAAATGAGGGTGCTGTCAAACAGACTGACATGGACATTTTACTACAACACAAGCCCTGCTGGTCTTTAGCCAGAAGAGCTAAAAAACTTCTAATTATTCCATTATCATCAATATCGGAACAAGAATTTATTGAGTCATTGTCTACCTTGTGTGCAAATGGTTTCTTTAATGTGAACAACAAGTATGTTTATTGTTTCAGTTTAAACTTACTGAAAAATGAGTAAATATCATAGTATGTCTTGTTAACATCATTAAAAGGAATAGTGCTGCAATACACCGGTCCTGGTCCTCTATAATCAACGACACTGTCTCGTGGTAAATAACCCTCATGAGTTGTGGGTTTGGTGCCCAGCTTGCTTCAAAAGGGCCCCCCCTGGTTTGGCATATGTAACCACAATCTTCAATACGGCATCTAATAAAATCACATCATTCTTTACTCCGTGTCAATCTCTTTGCTTCAAACAATCATATTTGATTATTATTAGAAGTTTGGTACACAAAACAAAACATAGTAGTAAAAGATTCTTAACAATTTTAATGACAATCATATTCAAGAATCGACAATACTGAATATTTACATCTTGCATTATAATAATTAGTTTTGTTATTTCATTCTTGCTAATGCAAACCAGAAATGTAAATCATCACCCCTCGAATTACTATTAATATTTTATCAAATTGGTATTTACCTTTCAATTAAAACCCACGAAGACTAAAATTTACCGGTTTATAATTTCAAACAAGTGTACATCAACACAAATACCCCTCCTTTTGATAGGAAATCAATTTTTAATGAAAGACGAGTAAAAAAGGGGGCCAGAACTCAAGTTATATTTAACTGAAGTTGACAAATATGGAACTTGACTTGCATCTTATAATTGTACAGGTATACACGAGATATTAATTAAATACAGGAACCCCTTCAGAAACCATTTTGTTTACCTCAAACGGACAGATGAACAGGGATAACATTTAATGCCACTTCACCTTTCTTTGAATGGAGTAGTCATAAAAAGGATGATTTATGTGGACACATGTTGATAAAAAAATATTAGTTATCCCCCTTTGAAAAGGAAAGGTCATAAAAAGGATGAAAACAACTTTAGATAAAAAAGGAAATAATTGTGATGAAAGTCTAATCATGTGAATTGTAACAATTCAGGGGTCATAACTCGATGTTTATGTTGACACATATTGATAAAAATATTAGTTATCCCCCTTTGAAAAGGAAAGGACGTAATGAGACATTTTCAATGTACACAATACATATAAATGTAAATTGTAGATTATATATACCAGCATAAAAGACAAGGGCAAGCTTCACCTCCATTAAAATGATTAATCAAAATAAAATTTTTACGATTTCACAATTGATGTTCAAAACCACAAAAGTAGATGCAACCACTAGCAGAACAAACACATTCTTACAACATATTCACTGATGTAAAGGCGTTCCTGGATCATTAATCATGAAGTATAAACAAAGATAATTAAAATAATGATTACATTAACCAACCCTTCCCAGAAATTTCAAGATAACTTGATCATTCATCTTTGTCCAATTGTCAAAAAATATGTAAATATCAGCATCCCCATTAGTATACATGTATGTAACTGGTTTAAACTGGATAATTGCACGATTAAAATCAAGAACTATCACTACTAAATGTATCCTGTCCCAACACTGTTCATAGAGAACTGCAACCAAAGATAGTTTGAAGTATTACAAATTTACCAACTGTGACCTTCATTGAACAATTGATTGAATATTTAAAGCATCATTTTTATGCTATTGAGGGCCAGCAGATGATAAGTGGACCAAACTGCCCTTTCCTAGGATTCTCAGGAACCAGTACTCAAGCAAAGTCTTAGACAATGACAACGAAACACAATGTCTTATATCAATCGTCGCGGAAACTGGCAGTGCATGGATTAAAACTCATGACCCGTCCTCTGCAATCTTCATCAACACCAACATCGATCTTTGTTTATCCCTTCAAGTTAACTGAACACACAGTGAAAATAGAAGACCAGTGTTTATGCTCAGATATACATACAAGAAATAATATTTATATGGCCCCTGTTAGAAATTAAAAAAAGAATACACCAATAATACATCTTGTCGCCATAGGAAGAACCCACCTAACAATCATAGCAGACATAATTATACAAGTACATTTTCACAAATACGTTACAGCAAGTAGATAATATATTTACATAATTCATAGTACACATCATTCGGAATTCATAAAGTGCATTGTGAATAAAAAAGAACAAGAAGCTCGACTTGGTCTCTATAGCTCACCTTATTTCACCTGTCGCTCAATTCCTTTCAAATTTTGAATGGACTTATAAGCTTGATGGAGAACTTAAAGGTGATAAAATGAAGAATTACTGTATATGTTTTCCCATAGTCTTCCCATATAATAAATCAAAATCTCCTTAATATGAACACTCTTCAGAACATTATCCCTTTTTGGCCCATGATGGCCCCTCATTAAATTATGGATATTAAATTCCCTTTAAAGGTCCCAGTATCAACTGTTACAACTTAAAAATACTCCAAGATATCGGGGTGATTAAATAATTCCCAAATATAGGATATAAAGAGAATTTTGTATGAAAAATTCCTTAAAGGGCCACCTTTTATTTGAACAAACATTAAGCCACTATTCTTAGAGTCACCAAACATGAACACATTTAGCTGGTTGGTTCTTGAGAAAAAGATATTTAAATGAAAAAATTAAACTGACAAGTCTGGAGCCAGTTTTTAATCCCTTTTGGTCATGACTCCATGCAAAAATTTCAAAGCTCCAGACATTGCAGTTTTGGAGATTTTGAAGAAAAAACTAACTGATAAGTCCCTTACCTTCAGCTGAGGTGAGCTAAAAAACAAAACAACTGAAACTCAATAATACTGAATGAACCTTGAGCCTCACCACTCCCAGAATTGTATAGATCTCCCCTTCCCCCACTCAAGAGTTCTAGTTATTATTGGATGCATCATACCACATGCAAAAGTCGTTATGTTGCTTTTCTTCAAACAGTTACGTTACATTCAAGATGGGTTTAGGGGATTTTTTTAAAACAAAAAACAACAAACATAAAACATTCTTTTCTACTGTACAGCATGGCACACTATGTTTACCTAGTTAAAGAATGGCAACTAATTAAGCAAAGCTTTCATGCAGGTTTGATCTTATGAAAACTATGTAAACAATTATGTAATGAATTAACATATTAATAAAACAAAAATACCAAATAATGGGCAAATTGAACTAAAACTGAAATTAAAAAGCTAAATTGTGAATTGCAAAACGAAACAGTGCATTTTATTTTTTTTAACTATTAAATAATATTTCAGTTTTGCCACGAATGGAATAGATGAATTAGGGAGGCGGATTCCATAACCCAACAAATAAAACAGTCTGGCCTTTTATAAGTATTACTTAAAAATTACAGTATATGAAGTGTTTATATAATAAATACATTGGCCTGTTTGGTGCCACGGTAAGCTTTGTTTAATCAACAGAAAAATATACGGATAGAAGCAAAAAATGAGTAAAAGCAAATCATACATGTATGCAAATAGCTGTGCCCAATAAGAATGATTACTTGCACAACATTTAGTAAATAAACATCATCAGGTGTCGCATTAAATTGAGTTGTCTTTGTTGTCTTGCGATAGTAGAAACATGCGCGAGTTACATTCAATATCTAGATAATACATTAATGAAAACTATGTTAGTCTGCCAGAAGGAAATCTTAAATATTATAAGTTTTGAACTGATTTATTTTACTTCGATTGTGAAACAAGTTGAAGAGTGTTCAAATATTATTGAGCCCACTGTGAGAGAAAGGATCCACAAGATGGATCTGTAGACAACTGCCCAACTCGAAGGTTGCTATAAAAGAAAACCCGTTACGCATTTCCATATTATATTTTAAAATGCATTACTGTCAAAAAAAGTTCTTTTTTATATGTATTAAAATTAGAAAGACAGGGAACTAAACATAAAAAAAAATTAAGGAGAATTAATATATATATATATATCTAAAAGTTTTAACAATCAAAATTGTCATCTAATTTGAATGATATGCATGTTTTACATGCATTATTTAACATGATTTTTCAAAACAAAACCAAAATAACAACAAACCCTGCATGCAAATGTATCTAAATGCAGCTACATGAATGTTCACATGTTCATGTGGTACTCACCATATACGTTGATTACGAGATGATCCTTCCAAAACTACTGTTGGTTAATATCAAAAGCCTCACAAAAAATTCAATCATTTTAATTTTTGTTATATTTGTATACAGATTCATTTAACACAAAGAAAAGTATATTTGCCTTCCCGTTCCTGAAATTCTAAAAAATTAGAAAAATTTAGTGAACAGTGCCTGCACTTCCCAGGAACTGAACTCTTAAGCATCACCTAAAATCTTCTCTAATTACCATTTTTCAAAAGCAAACCAATTATTTAGCCTGAACATAAATCCCTCCCAAGAAACCAAAGCATTATTTTTGCATCATTAAGATATGCAATCTTACTCCAACCCTTTACCAAAATATTAACATTTATTATTTACGCTGTGCCTTCAATAGCAATTAAGCCAAATTCCTAAACATAAATCCAGATTTATTTCATGTCCGGGGCCTTCAGCCTTCATCAAAGCTTTTTGTTAGGAATTACTATTTCATTTCATCTCAGCATCTTCAACTACCAAATTTTGTTTACTTGATTATTTAGCATCATTCTTATGCCACCGAGGACTAACAGATGATAAGTTAACCTAACTACTCTATCCTAGTATCTTGGAAGGTTAACTATTACTTGATCACATCCCATCTCTGCAAGTAACTGATAACTTTCCCACTTGATTCAGAAGTGAAAGTGAAATGTCATTGTGACGAAATGTCTTGCATTAATCATCACAGAGACCATGACCAGGTGAGGATTCCAACTCACAACCCCTGCAACTGATACTCATACGCCCTTTACTAATCAAAATTTTATTTCATCTCAATAGTCTTCAACAAGTTTCTTTCTTAAATAAACCTGATTTTACTTCCGTCTCAAGGATACCTTCAAAGTATTTTATTTATTAATCCTCATTCAATGTCATTGCTTGGTCTCCAAAGTAACACCCTTTATCAATTACATATTTTATTCCATGTAAAAGGTCTTTAATTTTCCAAGACAAAGTATCTTCCTTCATACTGACAAACCATTCAACAAAGTTTCTTCTTTTATTATGGCTTTGCATCTTCTATGGAAAGCCAATCTTCTGATTTTATAATTTTTAGGATTTTAACAAAACTCTTCACCAAATCTTATCTCCCATGTTAATTGTACTGTACCTGCAACAGCTAGTTTATCTTTTTTTTATTTCATCTCCCGGTCCTCAACACTTCACCAGTTTTTATTAATAGGACTGTACCAACAACAGTGCTTTATGGTCCATACACTGTATCTTCTACAATGCTTTATGGCCCATGCACTGTATCTTTTACAGTGTTTAATGGTCCATGCACTATAATTGCTAGCACTTTATGGTCCATGCAATGTATCTTCTACAGTGTTTTATGGTCCATGGACTATAATTGCTAGCACCTTATGGTCCATGCATTGAACCTACAAGAATGCTTTATGGTCCATGCACTGTACCTTCAACAGTGCATTATGATCCATGTACTGTACCTTCAACAGTGCTTTATGATCCATGCACTGTACCTTCAACAGTGCTTTATGGTCCATTCACTGTACCTTCAAGAGTGCTTTATGGTCCATGCACTGTATCTTCAACAGTGCTTTATGGTCCATGCACTATACAATCTACAGTGCTTCATGGTCCACACACTGTACCCTCAACAGTACTTTATGGTCCATGCAATGTACCTTCAAGAGTGTTTTATAATCCATACACGGTACCTACAACAATGTTTTATGGTCCATGTACAATACAATCTACAGTGCTTTATGGTCCATGCACTGTACCTACAATAGTGCTTTATGGTCCATGTACTGTACCTTCAACAGTTCTTTATGGTCCATGTACTGTACCTACAACACTGCTTTATGGTCCCCATGTGCTGTACAGTCTGTAGCAGCCACTATTTTGATTCCTTCAACAGTACATTTTATACTGACACTGTAACTTCAACAGCTCTTTATGATCCAGGCATTGTACCTTCTACAGTGTTTTATGGTCCATGTACTCTACAATCTGTAGCAGCCACTATTCCAATTCCTTCAACAATAATAAACAGTACATTTATTACTGACACTGTATCTTTTAACAGTTATTTATGTTCCAGATACTGTACCCTCTACAGTGCTTTATGGTTCATGTACTGTACCTTCAACAGTGCTTAATGACCCATGCTTAGTACCTTCTATAGTGCTTTATGGTCCATGCACAGTGCCTTCTATAGTGCTTTATGGTCCATGCACAGTACCTTCTACAGTGCTTTATGACCCATGCATAGTACCTTCTATTGTGCTTTATGGTCAATGAACAGTACCTTCTACAGTGCTTTATGGCCCATGCAATGTACTACCAACAGTGCTTTAAGGTCCATGTAATGCACCTTCTACAATGCTTTAAGGCCCATCTACTGTACCCGAAACAGTGCATAATGGTCAATGCACTGTATCTTCAACAGTTATTTATGGTCCACATACTGTACCTTCTACAGTTGCTTATGGTCCATGCACTGTATCTTCAACAGTGCTTTATGGTCAATGTACTGTACCTTCTACAGTGATTCAAGGTTCATGCACTGTACCTTATACAGTGCTTAATGGTCCATGCAATGTACCTTCTACAGTGCTTTTATGGTCCATGCACTGTACCTTATACAGTGCTCAATGGTCCATGCACTGTACCTTCTACAGTGCTTCAAGGTCTAAGCACTGTACCTTCTACAGTGCTGCATGGTACATTCTACAGGGCATTATGGTCCATGCATGGTACATTCTACAGGGCATTCTGGTCCATGCACTGTTTCTTCAACAGTTCTTTATGGTCCGTGCACTGTACCTTCTACGGTGATTCAAGGTCCAGGCGCTGTACCTTCTATGGTGCTTCAAGGTCAAGGCATGTACAGTGTAGCAGCCAATATCCGGATTTTATTTCACATATTTAGTTTCATCCTTTAGATTACATTTATCACATCTTAATTATCTGGAAATCCAGTCTCCATTAGTTGTCCTAATTACTCGCAGATGCATCCATATATTGAAACCGTTATTGCTTCTTTGCTCTGAACAATTACTTTTTCTTTTCTCATTTTGTCCTTTTCTTATTTTATCTATAAACTGTTAACATGTTTTAGAAAAAAAATGTTCTTATCATCAGAACTACAGCCAGATACTAATCAAAGATTACTATATTCCTCTTGTAATGTAATAGCATTTTCTCTCTCTACTTGATCATGGTATATTTCTGTCTGGAAGAAATTTTTTTAATAAATCACTAACATCTCGATCATATCTCAGATGTTTGGATTCTATACAAGATGTCATTTTATACTGTGTTTTAATATCGCCTGATGTTTGAGGAGTATGACGGGGTGCCACCTTGAGGATGGATATCAGTCTTGTGCAGTATTAGCTGCTTCAGAAGCTTGAATGTTGCTTTACACTGTGAACATGAAAATTTGTTTCCCAGCGGTCT
Source organism: Panopea generosa (assembly GCA_029582155.1). NCBI lineage: Eukaryota > Metazoa > Mollusca > Bivalvia > Adapedonta > Hiatellidae > Panopea > Panopea generosa. Next base: position 35,618,265 of record CM055902.1, read on the forward strand.
GTGCATGGTAGTCCTCATGTGCTTTGAAAGGGCATTACTGTTCGTAAACGTAATATCACACATACTACAATTCCACGAGTCGACGGAATGTTTCTCAGAAATATGGCGATTTAACGCCCCATTCGACATGAATGCTTGTTCACAGTTGTCGCATCTCAAGTCAATGATTCCGCTCTCCATCTGATTGTGCCACATGCCATGTTTTCTCATCACACTGTCACACATGAACACTTTGTCGCACTTTGTGCACAAAAGTTCGGGAATGTCATCTTCTTCCTCTTCATCGTCTTGCCAGTTTTGATGGCCAGTTGTTTTATTAATGCCTGCCTGAGCTTCGTAATGTGTTGGCGTCTTGGCCAAAGTCGCATTTGTTCCCATGATCATGTTGTTGTTAGACTGGTTATTACCTTGTTCCTGGGAGGCATACTGCAATGTTCCCTGGGGTAGCTTTAATATTCCCTGGCTGCCTTTCAACTGATTTTGAAATGTGCTTAGGAGTGAGGGAATGGCAGGGGTCTTTAACACTCCGCCCGAGTTAGAACTTTGTCCAGGCCCGACAGAACGCAGCACACCTCTCATAGCTTGCTGGGGAGTGCCAGCAACGTAAGAAGACGGCGAGCTTGATATCTGCTGCTGAAAGTTCTGCTGACTGGTACCCTGTTGCTGGTTACTCATTAGAGGCATGGACTGGTTACTAGATTGAGAGTTTTGAAACTGACCTTGAGACTGGGATGGATCCAGCTGCATCATGCCACTATTCATTCCAGACTGCTGTTGTTGGTGAAACTGATTACCTTGGGACTGGTTCTGTTGATTCGACTGAATTGTAAATATGGGAGAGCCGCCAATATTTTGCTGACTGGATGTCATACATTGTATTCCTGTTTGGAAAACTGCTGAGTTCATTCCAGTGGTATTTCCTCCCTGGAACTGCTGATTGCTGTTCATAGGAAGTTGCTGCTGCTGCTGTAACTGTTGTTGCTGAAACTGCTGTGGCTGCTGCTGAAACTGCTGCGACTGCAATTGCTGGAGTTGCTGCTGCTGCAATGGCTGTAGAACTGTTTGTTGGATTGGTTGTGAAAACTGCTGTTGTTGCTGAACTGGCTGCTGCTGGTACACTATTTGTTGGGAGTTCCCCATTAGTTGAACATGGGGCGGGGGCATTGACATGTCTGGGCGGACACCAAGACTAGATGGGGGTACTGGAGGCATATTCATTGGAAGTTGATTTATAGCCATAGGTGGCAGACTTGGGTCATTTTGGGAATTTGTGTTAAGAAATTGGACATTAGGGTGTTGAAGAATGGCAAATTGTTGACTCTGAGAGGTATTGAAATGACCTTGAACTTGTTGAAAGGTTTGCTCTGGATGAGATGCGGATTGACTTTGTTGCGATGTATTCTGATGCAATTTTTCATGAACAGATAGCTTTTTATCAGGACTACGATCGCGTTTATTTGTACTAGAGCTACGACCTTGAGAAGGTTGATATGACCTTTTTGCTTTATCCTGAATCTTGCTTATGTCTATATTTGTCATCACTTTTTTTGTGATTATCTCTGTAGCTGTTTGTTTCTCTTCTCTCCTTTCTTTGGTCAATATCATGTCCATCATTGGACCTTGAACGTCCAGAATCTCTCTCATCTTTTCTGTGATCTCTGTCGACTCTCTCATCAAGCTTTTTGTTATAGTTATTGCCTTTACGATTATCTTTTCCTGGACTTCCAGGCTGTTGCGAGTAGTTTCTTCTGTTTTCGAACATACTTTTGTCTGTTTCAATTTTTCTATCTTCTTTCACTATTCTACTGTCATACTTACCATCATTTTTCACATTTCTTTCATCAGAATCCCTTTTTCTGTTGAAAGAATCCCTCCTCTCATGGATAGCACTGTCATGCTTTTTGTGTTTTTCATTGAAAGAATCCCTTCTCTCGTGGCTAGCACTGTCTTGCCTCTTTTGTCTTTCATTGAAAGAATCCCTTCTCTCTTGGACAACAATGTCTTGTTTCTTGTTTCTTTCATAACTGCCTGTGTTTCTTCCATCAGTTTTACTGATAGTATGCTTGTCATTTCCTTTCTCTAAGTCTTTAAACTGATATCGGGAATCATGATACTGTTCGTGTGACTTACTGTATTCAATTGACTTATCATGTCTCGCATTTTCTTCAAAGTTTCGATGGCTTTCGTTTTCAGTTTTGTAGACAGGGTACAGCTGTTCTGCTGTATCTTTCTTTGCAAAGCGTTCATTGCTGACAGTAATTTGTAGAGGGCTTATAGGTCTTTTCTCATATATTCTCTCTCTCCTCTGCGCTGTATTTTTACTTTGTTTCTCATCAGAATTCTCAAATTTTTTATCCTTGTCCATAGTTCTCATTTTCTTCTCTGTAGTGTGTTCTGTTACTGGGCTTGCGCGTTTTCTACCATTATCTTGCTCCTTTTCGATTCTCACACCTTTGTTTGATACTATGTTAATTCTACGATTTTTATCACTATTCACACTGTAGTTTCTATCAACAACTTTTCTTATGTCTGTGTTCTGTGGTCTCATAAACTGGTTATTACTATTTAAAGAGCTCGGATTTTTAGATGCTTGTCTTTTTCTTGAAGAATTTATCCTTGGTTCTCCAGGTTTTCTAAAAGTAGGCCTTTTCCCAGAAGAGACGCCTCCTTTTGCAACTTTACCACCTGCTTCATAGTTTTCATCATCAGTGACATCTTCCAAGTCACTTACCTGGTCATATTTGTTTTCTTCATCATCACTTACATCATCCAAATCTGCATGTTTGTTTGTGCCCCTGGTTAGCCTTATTTGCTTGTTTACATGACTTGAACCTTCGCCGGGAGCAGTTATTTTCTTTAAAATAGGTTTTGCTTTAGAAATAATACTATGTGATCTTGCATTAACATTTAGATCATTAGTTTGTCCCAATAATTTCTTCAAGAGTCTCTCTTCCACTCGTTTTTCAAGTCTTTGTTTCTGTTTGAGATACAACCTTCTTCTTAGTCGAGCTCTCTGTTGATTTGTTAATGGTTTTTTTGCTGGTTTTGCCACATCCTTTCCATTCTCTTCCTGATTAGAAGTATTTCTATCCAATGGTGCATTATTTGGAAAATGGGCCCCACCAACAACTTTTCCTTCTGTACCAAATGGCAAAGAAACTGTGTTTTCTGAAAATCCTTGCTGTTGTGTCAATTGATTAAATGGTATGAAAATCAACTGCTCCCCAGGAGGGACTTCTGGTGTCATGTTTGGTGGAGCAAATTGTAATGGTACTGGAGTTTCCCCTTGGTGAACATCAAGCTCCTGATTTATCGGATTTATAACCACATTGCCATATTGGTCCAACAGCTGCGGATGACCACCAAAGTCAGTATTTGGTATAAAGATAACTTGTTGATTTGAATCCATAGGCTGCAAGTTTAAATCAGGATTCACTGGTGAAGAAGCATCTCCTTGATGCCTACCCTTTGACCGATCTCTACTTCGATCTTTGTCTTGATCATCTTTCCTTCTACTTCCCCCATTTCCAAATGATCTCTTATTATTACTATATCTATTACTAAAATACTTTTTCTTGAATCTATCATACCGAGTATTCCTAGGCACTTTATATTGATTTCGTTCCTCAATGCCCCTTCGTTCACCACTGTATCTTGAAACACTACCCTTATAATTATTTTGGTTAAACTTACCATCTCTATTCAGAGGCTCATCTTGTCTATACCCATCCCTCTCGTAGTCTTCTCCCTGCCAATATGTTTCTTCCCTTCTTGCATCCCCTACTGCTCTAGCCCCTTCCCCATCTCTACGGAAGTCACCTCTAGTATCCCTTGCTGCTCTAGACCCTTCCCCATCTCTATGGAGGTCACCACTAGTATCCCCTACTACTCTAAACCTTTCCCCATCTCTATGAAATTCACCTCTAGTATCCCCTACTACTCTAGACCCTTCCCCATCTCTACGGAAGTCACCTCTATTTTCCCCTACTGCTCTGGTCTCTTCCCCATTTCTACGGAAGTTACCTCTAGTATCCCCTACTGCTCTAGACCCCTCCCCATCTCTACGGAAGTCATCATAACCTGTCCTATAGTCACCCATATGAGAATCATCCCACCTATATTGCTCATTATCCCCAGCATACCTACCTTCATCCTGCTCAGCTCCCCTGATATCATCACCTACATTGTAAATGTTACTCTCCCTGTTAAACTCGTCATTTACTCTAATAACTTGCCTTAAATCATCAACATTTTCCCTTCTATATTTTTCTTCATTAGTTTGCCTTAAATCATCAACAGCTTCCCTTCTATAGATTTCTTCATTAGTTTGCCTAAAATTATCAACATTCTCCCTTCTATAATTATCTTCTTCCCTGTAGATTTCAGTTTCTCTCCTAAAATCAGTTTTATCATCTCGGATAAAACTGCTTTTATCATGTCTTACATTTTTCTCTCTATCTTCTTTTAAAACTGCCCCAGTTCTACCAATTTCTTGATTTATAAACTTCTGTGTGGTATTAGACCTATCCCTATTTATACTTGCCATATGACCTACTTTAGGCTTCAGATTTGTTCTGGATAAAGTTGGCTTTTTAAAACTTCCTACAGTTTTTGAACTGAATGGTCTTCTTCTATATATACTGGAAGTTTTTCCACTGATCACTTTGTTAAAAACTTTGGAATTTCTGACAGAATCCTTCACTTGTGAGGATTGCTGTCTTGGTGCCCTTGAGGTTGTATTGTTTCTATTTTGCTTATCTCTTGATGATGACCTTTTGCTGGAACTAGTATGCTCATGGACACGTTTAGGTACCTGAAATGTTCCTTCACGTCCTTTATTTCCTGTGGAACTGATATTAACATCATCAAATACACTGCTTGAACTCTCAGCATGTATCTGGAAAGGATCTGTATCTAAGTTACTATCATGGTCATTCTTTCTTTCTCTACTTCTATTTCTTTTATCTAATATAGACACATTTACAGTAACAGGTTCATTGCTGACATATCTTTTAGTTTCTCTATCAAACCTGTCATCATCTGCAAGTATACTTATGATATCATCTTCATGATAATAGCCATGATCTTTACTAACTTCTGCGTTCCTTTCAGCAGAATGGTTGCTTTTTTGTCTAGATGCTCTGTTCTGTTTCCTATCTAAACTTCTGGATTTTGTCGATACATTAGAATCTTTTCTTTCACGTTCCTTCTTTATATTTGCTTCCCTCTTTACTGACTTTACTTCCAGTTCTTTCTTAATGTTACTTCTTGTGCTTGTAGAAGAGTCTTTACCACTTTGTAAATTTGAAGACCTGGTGCTGGTGATTTTATTTTCAACATTAACTCTTTTTGGATCAGTACTACTATTACGAGACAAACTAATTGACGTTTTAGAACCGTGTGACTGACCTTCTTTCTTTACATTAACTCTGGGTTTATCATGTCTAGACTTGTCATCTAAATGACCACTCTGTTCTTTAGATCTGTTGCCACTCCTTTGTGAATTTCCATCTTCTTTTTTATCATGTTTTGAATCTTTACTTGAATGAGAACTGTTATTTCTTTTGTCAAAATCTTGTTTTGAATTGGACCTTTTATCAACATTCCTTCTCTCATTCGGTCCATGTCTGCTTCGACTTCTTTCACTGCTTCTACTTTTATTTGTATCTCTAGTGCTTGAAGAAGATCCCCTTCTAACAATAGCAGAAGATTGACTATGTTCAGTTTTGGCAGAAATAGCCCTTCCTCTAGAACTAGCAGCTGACTCCTTTGGTCTAACATTAGCAGACGACACCCTGGTTCTAATATTAGCAGACGACTGTCTGGCTCTAACATTAGCAGACGACTGTCTGGCTCTAACGTTAGCAGAAAACTCCCTTGCTCTAAAATTACCAGATGAAATTTTCTCTCGAAGATCAGTAGATTGTACTTGATCAAATTCTTGACCTCTATATTCCTGTCTTTGAAAACCATCATCATGTTGCCTGACCTGTTCATTGCTATATTCATTTCTATAACCGCTTATCTGAGGAGCATCTACTTCCCTATACTGGTCATGTCTGAATTCTGGTTGGTTCTGTTCATATTCAGTTTCCTCTCCTGTTATAATCATCATAAAATTCCTGACCTACATTATCTCTCCTTTCAAAATGGTACTCTCCGTCACCTGGATGCTTGAACAGTCTGGATTGATCAGTGTCCTGAAATTCATCTCTTCTTTCCCTATCTATATAAAAACTGTCTTGACCAGAATTGTTGTCATATCTTGCATCATGCATGTCTCTGTTCCCAACATTATGTTCAGGTAATGCTCTGTTACATATGTCACCTTGACTGTTTATTCTACCTGTATTCAGATTACCTCCACCTCTTCCGTGATTATTATCGCGACCTCCACCTCTTCCGCGATTATTATCATGACCTCTCAAGTTAGAGTTAAATCCATGTGTACTAGTTTTATTAGGTGTCTGTCCCAGGCCTCTGTTCTGCCTTTTCCACATTGTAAAGTGGATGTGAAGAACTTATATAATTGACAATTGTTCAGCTTTCATATATCCACCAGCAGGCATACTCGACCCGATCCGCTTCACTAACCTATACCTGGAAAAAAAAAGATACAGTTTATAGCCAAAACAGACAGTAAAATCCTAACTAAATGGAGTATATCAGAATTTTCCCAAGTTTTTCAAAATTTTCAAATTGGCTAAAAACACTTTTTCCAATACTAGTATATCATGCCTACATATATTATACTCATTGGCACCATATTGCAAAAAGGATATTTATTTAAACATGCTAAAATAATATATTGAAAAGGGGTTTCCTAACTTGGGCTAAGTGTAATATAATGCGACTAGGTTAGACTAAAATAGATTCCCCACGTAAAATTACAACATATTTTGTGATGTTTTAAATAAGTCATGTTTTCACTAAGATCCCTCTTATAGGTTCTTATCGGTTAACACATTGTAAAACTTGTTCCATCTTAGAAAGGGTCCACATATATAAAAGGGCACCACTCTGCTGCATCATGCCACAGACACATGGTATGAAAACCCACCCAGTCACATTATACCGACACCGAGGGCCAAGCGAGGAAACTTCTAGAACCATTTTTCAAGTCTTTGGTATGATCCAGCCAGGGATTGAATATAGGGCATTCCGCATGTGAGGCTGCCACTCTATCACAGTTAAACATTTTCATAAACAAATTTTAATATCATTCATATAATCTGCACGGTTGAAATAAAAGCGTCAAAACTAATCTGTGTGGATTGCTGGTTTATATTTCCTGGATAACAGTGATCTGAAAAACATCATGTACATTGTATAATTGGATCTTTTGTGACTTTAAACATACTTGTAAGAACCAGAGTAACGAAACATATAAAAAACAAACTACATATTGATAATCATATACTTACACATCATTATGTTATAACTATATATATATATATATATGATTCATGTTTGTTTCGGGTTTAACTTTTGCACCTATTTCTATAGCATTACAGTCAACCAACTAAACTTAAAGACAGCACATCTGATCATTTTCCTTGGACTGCAGTTAACCAGTACTAGACGCACTTTATGAAGATACATGTTATGGTCATAGTGTTTGTTTTCTTTTAATTGGGGATAAATGCCATTTAAAACACATTTCAGGTTGTATATGGAATATCCAATTTTATTGGTGGAGGTAGACCACAGAATGAATCTGAGTAGAAACACCTTCCTTTTGTAAGTAACTTGAAACTTTCTCACATAAAGTTTTTGGAGCGAGTGGGACTCGAACCAACCCCCTTATAAAGTTTAAGTCCATAAAATAAGCATGAATGAGGTTATACGAAGACCCACATTGTTTTTTCCTTTGGTATATCTATTTGTTATTGCAATTTAAAGCAGTTTATCAGTGACGCGTGCAATACTTAACCAGACGACATTACCAGGCCTATAAATGTATGTGACATGAATCAACAATTTATCATAATGAAACAAATTTTAACGATCCATTATCTATAATAAAAATATACTTGCCCATGGAGAGTTAAAAATACTGAAAACCATGTTATATAAATGTTGTATTTATGCCAAATGACCGATACTGGACTACCACAATGTGCTTATAAATGAAGACTCTGCACAGCCAGGCACAGCTTGGGTCACACGGTCATCGACAACCTGCAATATATATGTACCCACATTTTAATGTTTTAAAGTACAGCAAAATGGCAAAAATTAACTTTGAAGTAACTATTTCATGAAAGACAGTGCGTCTGGAAATAATGCTATAAAAAGTCTTTAAAAAACTAATATTAATATGCAAATGAAAACAAAATAAAGTGTCGCATGCCCCCAAAATGATCGTTTAAAAATAACAATATAATTATGTTATAAAAGGCAGCGATGTATCCATGAACATAAAGAGTAATGGACTGATGTTTCAGACTAGACATGAAATTTCATGTTTTTTACATTAAAGCGTGACCGTGACCTTGTGTAACCTTGACTTTGACATCAGATGTAATGGTCTGGGTATTTCAACAGTTAAATGCCTCTGAAACATCATCATGACATGCTGATCACTTGTGTCAAGCTATTTTAAAATCCCTAAATGTAAGACAAAGTTACAGATCAATTGTTGATAAATTGAGCCAAGTGTTTTTGAAATTTATCCATGTATGATAAAGTTAAAGGACGGACTTGAAATCTCAAACAGTTTCAAAGTGTTGTCATACATACTAAAAGTATGACCTTGACCTTTGAGGTATGGGTCTAGGTCTTATTTACGACATGTCGTCATGTCATCTTGATAAATTGAGCCAAGTTGAAGGCAAAGTCACAGACCACAATATCAAACAAAATGAAAGTGTGACCTTGATCTTTGAGAAAAGGTTCTGGGTCTTACATGCGACTCTTAATTATGTCATGTTGATCAACTGAGCCAAGTGTTCTTAAAATTTATCCATAAATGACAGACTGGACAAGAAATGTCAAAATGACTGAAAGTGTTGTCAAAGTTAAATTGTGACCTTGACCTTTGAAGTGGGAGTATGGGTATTAAGTGTAACATGTCGTCATGTTATGTTGATCATTTATAACAAACGTTTATAAAAATTCATCTATGCATGACAAAGTTACAGGCCGGACACGAAATTTCACACAGACTCAAAGTGTTGTCAAACTCAAATTGTGACCTTGACCTTTGAGGTATGGGTGTGGGTCTTACTTGCAACACATCATCATGTTATGTAGATCAATTGTAGCAAGTATCATTAAAATCCATATATACATGACAAAGTTACAGGCCGGACAGAAAATCTCACCTACTCAAAGTGTTTTTAAACAAACTGAAATAATGACCTTGACCTTCGACTTACAGGTGTGGGTATTACTTGCAACATGTCGTCATGTTATGTTGATCATTTGTAGCAAGTATCATTAAAATCCATCTACGCATGATAAAGTTACAGGCCGGACAAGAAATCTCACACAGACTTAAAGTGTATTCAAACAAACTCAAATTGTGACGTAATTAATATTCATAACAATTGAGCCAATCAGATTAATTGTTACATTAGCAGTTCGTTGAAATTTAAAATGAGAGATATTTTTGCAGAAATGAGTACATATTTCTATAACTCGCAATTTTTTGTGAGTGCTAAATTCTAATAGAAAATTTACGAAATAAAGCAATAAATCAAAGAAAAAGTACGGAAATAGTAAAAATGGAAGTAAAAATTTCAATAATCAGTCATTTAGATAGGCGAGCGTCTCTAATGTATTATAAAATGACGTCATCATTACTGAGATCATATTTTGGTTGGATTACACTGTTTTATATTTAAAAAGATTTGCTATATTTACAACACATATTATTGGCTGTAGTGGGAAACACCGTTTGTATCGTCTGCAACTAAACATGGCAACAAAAATAACACAGTTTCTAAAACGGAATGGTGACGATGATTTAGGCAGAAACTTACTTTTATATAATTAAGTGCCATGACATTAAAAAAAAAATTAGTATAATAATTGGATTAGAAAGTTGTAAATGATTAATATTTATGCTTAACATATTGACTCTGATGCCTATAATGCCTATAATAAAAACAACATAATTGGGTAAAAAAAAGCCTCATAAAGAAAAATTGCCAGTAAATGTAAATGTCACTGGCAAGACAATGCCAGTGAAAAAATATGCTAAATTTGATCCCTGGCATCGATAGATACATTTATCATGTTATCTCAACATTCGAGAAAGAGAAATTGCATATAATACCAGGGCCGCCTCTGGCTATTTTTTTCTTTTCGCCACTACTTTCGCCATATTTGAAAAGTTGGAGCCAAATTAAAAAAAAAATGGAGCCAAATTAAGAGCCATTTTTTAAATCGATATCAAACCACTCATAAGTTACAGTAACTTACTGCATGTTTTCTTTTACTTGTTTTAGCATTTGAATTAAACACGTTTTTTTATGAATATAATTTTTAATGTATATTGCAATACTATTAAAAATTATTATTATCTTGTGAGTTATTATTGCCTGAAGTTGATAATTAGGGGAAGCAATGATTGGTAGTAATTTGTTGATTTATATTGCAAATGATGCATTAGTTTAAATGGAGTGCAGTCAAAAACCAAAACGGCCCCAGTCATGTTTCTGTACTTGTTTGATTTTGTCAATGTTTGTGCATTTGTGCACATAAATAACAGCTGTTTGGGCCTTATTTTGTTTTGCTTTTATTTTTTCTATAGCATGCTATTCTCACAAAACCCCATAAGGTGTATTTTATAATTATTTAAAATCAATTTATTTTAAAATTATTAATACATAAACTATGGATTTCCAGCTAGCGTATTGACTGAAATTGCCGTTGGTTAAAACATTCCACAACATTTTCTAAATAACTTTATTACCCCACCCACTTTGTCACTACAGACTCGCTATAAATATGGTCAATATTAGCATTATAACAACAGAGAATACAGATCAAACAGATCTACTTATTGTAAAACCTTGGTATTGATATCAAACAACCAACAGTCATCGCTGACATTATAAACAAAATTATTTTACAGACAAAATCTACAGTCATTTATTGTTTTTATCCCGGAAGCCGCCATTTTGAAACTAACTATTTGTTGACAAAAAATTGGGGTTAACCAAGAAAGTATAGTTGACAGTGTATTGGCATAAACATTTTTTTCTAAACCTGTTTAGCATATTTTAAGACATATTAAATTTTTATATGATTTTAAAATGTAAATATATATAATAATTAAAAATATGAATATGCCGGTTGTCACTACGCGACCACGTGACTATTTTTAGCATATGCTATTTTTAGCTTAGGGTAATCTTACACATGTGTTGAAATTTATGATGTGTGACAGTGCAATGGCCTGAGGGAGATATCACAGCTGGGTGCTGATTTATCTGTTAATTGTCATGGCTGTTTATTGGGATAAGGGGACAGTTAAATGGATTAGCCAAGATAATTTCTACAGTTAGTTTTTTTTAGAAAATTTGAATACGAGAATCGGCTGTTGATTTCCTTATCGCAAACACTTTCGCAAAAGAGTAAAATCTTTCGCAAATTAAAAATTTCCTTTGCATTTGGCGACATTGGCGAATCCCAGCGGAGGCCCTGAATACACTTATCAATCACATCTATTAAGTGCTGTTTCCTGGACATTGATTTGGCTATCGTGATTGTCCTATGTTGTATAACTTAAAATGTTCCATTATCATCCCCGATTTCTAAAAATATTACATTTATCATGATGTAAAAATTATAAACCCATGATAATCACACATTAAATAGCTAAGGCCTAAAAAATTAAATGTTGTGTCTACGGTTTCACGACCGGCCCATAGTAAAAGGTCCCGACCGTATATTTCTTTGTCAAAAAAAAAAAAATTAAAAAATTTCGCTGACTGTCATGTTAGGGATGGTTCGGGTGCTCCAAGTTTCGGCCGAAAACCAATATATAAAACTGTATACCAAAGACGAAACTTTTAGAAAAGTGTGAATTGAAATTCGAAGCACAACTGTGCCTGAAGACCAAAAATAAACAATCTGAAAAACTGTGATAAAGAAATGACACAAAATCGTTTCTGAAATTGTTACAGTATTTATTCTTTCTACATTTCAACGCAATTATAATTATAAAATCATTAAACTAGACACTGAACGTTCCTCGGCAAAAAGTTATAACACATGGAAATTCTTGTTGAATCTATTCATCGCGAATCGTTCCCATTTTTTGTATAAGGTATCGAGACGAGCATGCGCAACTTTCTAATCTCGGTTTAAACATTGGGCTATTTCCCGGTCTTTGCCGTGTTTTTTTTATTAGACGGGAAAATCGCGGGATCAAAGCGGATATTTATCTACATAAGCACTTGTTAAGACTTATTAGGAGGTTGGAATGCTAGGTTTTAAAAAAAAAAGGTTTCCCTCATTGCTTTCCAAAAAGGTTCACATGTATGAACATACCGCCGGCAAAAAGGTTATTCAGCCAATCAACCATTCATTCACCGTGGAACAGGTCTTTTTTCTGTTCCACCATGCACCTGAGGAAGGCCAAAAAGGAAGGGTTTTTACATGTGAAATAAACACAAACTCTGGCACAAACTTTAAAATTCAGGATTATGTCCAAGTGTCGAAATTGGTTGGTAGTTTTGAAATATTTTCAGATATATTAAATACATAAAATGAAATTCCTTTTATATATTTAATTATGCCTTTTTTAACAGATTCTGTTGAATACCCAATCTAACCTATTGCAATGGTGCAAATGGAAAGGAAAAACATTCAAACTACAAAAGCAGACAAACTACGAAAGTATACAGTATGTTGCCACCAAATGCTTTTGAAAAAGGTGTAATTACTTCGCATGCAAAATTGAGTACATGCAAGAGAAAATGAAGAAAAAAATAACCAAAAAACACCGACCCTTTGATTTTGCATAAAAAAATCAGCCCCCGCCTCCAAAATAGTCCTACCTACCGACCTAATTTTTTTTCAGCATGAAACCTTAAACACAACATTTATTTTTTTAAGCCTAATATAGATTTTTCTTCGGTAAAAATACTTCTACTTTCACTTTCGAAATCTTGAAAGCAATGCTCTGATTGGTTGGCGGAAAGGTCAATCTGAGGTGACCCTCTATGCATAGCCATCACATAGCCATCAGATATACTATGTGTAGAGTACTGAAGCTGAAGTTGACCTGATTTTAATGAGATTGTTTCATCATTACCCTATATAAATATGAAAATGCAAGTATAAATTCATGTTTAAACAGGCACAAGTAGGATAAAAATTATAAGTGGAAAAAAAGACATTAAAATTGGTTCCCTGTTATTTAAACATGCATTCTCACAAAAAGTGGGCATCTAGGATGTTGCATGCACTGCAAAATGAATCCCTTGAATAGTGCAATGGGAAAGAGAAAATAGAACATCTGTTTAAATGGTAGCTGATAGTTAAATCATGGTATTACACTTATAGCATAATTGTTACCTAACAAATGGAACGATAAAATGGTTAAATAACGGTGGTCATAAATTAGATTTAAAACAAATTGCACTTTGATCTGAAGGCTTAATACAAAGAGCGTTTACTCACAAGGATCATTTTATATTGTTAAAGACAATGCTTACCAACATACATAGTGTTTAAACCTTGAAGGCAGTGTATTGTCTTCTTACTGAATCTTTGTACGCTAAACACCAAAACAATCAAAAGGATGCCTCCCTCCTGGTAGGTTTTGTTGAGAAAATACACTACAATTCTCTTGGTAAAATGGCGTGTCTAAGAGTAATAGGTCGTCTAAGTGACCCAGATTACGGTGCGCATATAAATTATTCTCCTTCTCCGGTGGTCTTGGTCATCTGCGTCGTTTTTTTCTACGTTTTGTGATGATCAAGACTATTTCTCCGGTACACACACGCGCAGTTCTACATTTTCATTTCTATTTCTTCGGAGGACCGGCAATCCGTGTTCCTGTCTGTCTGACTGTGGACATGTCCGTTCGACCTACAATCCACGTCACTCTTAAAGGAATAAAGTCTTTAGAGATAAATAGTACTAGTATCTATAATGACTTACAAACAGTACATGTTAAGGATTGTTACAACTTGTTTCATTATTGTCTATTTTCAGACCGTGTTCATTGTTTCTGAATAAACGACTAAACAAATAGACCACGCTCTTATTTATGAACACGGCTTGAACCTGTAACTGACGATACGATGCCAGAAGTAGCCTGTCCTATTCCCGGCTGTGAGTACAAGACAGATGACCTGGATGCAGCTATCGTGGCTGCACTCATCACGGCTCACTCTGCGACTCACAATTCAGGACCTAGTGCTAAAGTTGAAAAGGTAAAAAGACCCACAATCACTGCAGCTGGCACTTGCGAGGAATGGACATACTTTCAGTCAAGGTGGAAGGACTATGTAAGCGCCACGAAAATTGTAGGTCATGATAAGGTTGTGCAGCTGTTAGAATGTTGTGATGAACCTTTACGAAAGGACCTGACACGTTCTGCTGGTGGTAGTCTCACAGATCAGAGTGAAGAACAAGTAATGACTGCCATCAAGAAACTGGCTATCCGTGAAGAGAGCACTATGGTAGCTAGGGTAGCTCTCCTGTGTCAGGACTGTGATGAGACAGTTCGTAGTTTCGGGGCTCGTCTTCGCGGTCAAGCAGATGTGTGTAAATTTATCATGAAATGCCTCAATTGTGACAGTGATGTTAATTACACAGATGCTATCCTTCGCGATGTGTTAACTAGGGGAATAGTCGATCAAGAAATCCAACTAGACCTTCTTGGTGACAAGAATCAAAACATGAGCCTAGAAGAGTCTTCCAGAAGAAGCCCCGCTTCTAGACTTTTAGATTCACATCCACTGAAAGCTGCAAGTAGCACTTACAGAAAGAACAAATCTGACAAGTCATTCTTACCTAAGGACAAATCAGAAATGTGCACCTACTGCGGCAAGAGAGGTCATGGGAAAAGTGCTCCAGCTCGTATTCGTAGAAATGAGTGCCCAGCTTACGGACACATTTGCAGATTGTGTAATCGCAATCATCACATGGAGAGTGTCTGTCGCAGTAAAGAAAACCCCAAAGCTAGAGACAATGATACATTATCTGGCAATGCTGCTGTTTTTGATGGTTTTTTTTCTTCTCTGCAACTATCATATGATAGCCCATTTATTAAACAATTTTTACATAGTGATACATATAGTGAAGAACATATTTTAACATATACAAATGTAAACAAATAAAGACAAAATCAAACTGGCCATAATCTATACAAAAGTATGAAATTTAGTTTGAACTTGTGAATGGTTCAGTATAAAAGTTTATTTTTAATCTTAATTATTTCTTCAGAATTAAGATTTAATATGATCAATTGATTATGTTATTTTAATTGGTTTGCTGCTCAATGTAGGGATCTACACATAGATAATATATTGAAAGAGATAGAGAGAAAAAAACAGATACAAAAAAAAACGCCTGAGTATTCCTCTTGTAGAGTCAAAACATTTTTGATTTTCAATGTAGGTGCACATTTGTTTTCTTGCCAGTTTCTCGATCAGTTTTAAGTTGCTTTTTTGACAGGTCATGATAGTTTAGTTTTCTGTATGTTTAAATAGTATTACAATATTTATTGGAGGAATAGGTTATTGTATTTATTCCATTGTGTTTCAAAATAATGAATATCATTATTTTTTTGGGCAATGCATTTTAGTAATAAGAATATATGTGATTCTGTTTTTAAATGCAGCTACAGATAATGTAGCATTATGTCGTTTCGTAGAAAATATATAATATTTAATTTCTATGATTACTAACAGGTCTGCATTTGAATAGATGTTCCCAATATTAAATATAAATAGTTCTTCTATAAATGTTATATTGATATTTTTCGTTTGAAGCCACTGCTTAATATCTTGAAGAAATTGTTGCGTTGCTGTACATGTCCAAAGCATATGTATTAGAGTTTCCTCTTGTTGGCAATCATGGCATAAGGGGCTGTTAATTATCTTAATTTTATGAAGATGTTTTTTTTGTTGGTAAAATTATATGGTTAATTCTAATTTAGAATCAACTTAAAATTGAACTATAGTTGTTTTTAAAGGGTGCTTTGTAAATATTATTCCACGTTTCTTGTTCTATTTCATAATGACATTCCCATTTAAGTTTAGATGTTGGCTGGCAGTTATTTTTATTCAGAATGTAATATAATTCCTTACAACCCTTTTTGTGTATAATAATTTTGGATACAGTAAAAGGTACAATAGGGTAACTGCATTTTTTATTTAAACTGTTTATATTGTTTTTTGTAAGAAATACTTTGATCGCATTTATAATACCATTATACTGAATAAAATTAGTGTTTATATTATAAATTTCTGTAAATTCTTGTTCTGTATAAAAACTGCCATTGTGTTTTATTAAGTCATTTAAATATATAATGCCCTTACTGTACCATGTTTTACAAAAGAAGGATTTTCTTCAACTAAAATATCTTCATTATGAAATAGTGGTGACCTGATAATGTGATCTGTCGTTGTCGGTTTATTTAGTTTTTGATAATTATATAATGCTTCAAGGACATCTTTCCAGAACAAATTCTTTATGTTGTCTCTTTGTTTACTTAAATATTTGCCACCAAAATTTATTAGATCTTTCAAATTAAGTTTTTCTTCAATTATATTTTTCCAGTTTCCTTCCATTGTTATCAGTCTTCTTATTATTTTTAGTGCTGATATAAATGCTTTTATGTTAACCATATTTAGGCCTCCATCTATATATTGTTTGATTAGAACAATGTTTTTTATTTTTGCGGGGCCTTTCCATAAGAATTCATAGAAAATCGTATTTAAATCTTTAATTATATTATCATTTGGATTAGGTAGTGAAATGAATAGATGGTTTAATATTGGTAGTAATAAAGATTTGATGACAGTTATTTTACCAAGTGGTGTCATACATCTGCATTGCCAGAGCTTGATTAGCTTTTTAATTTTTATTATTTTGTCTTTATAGTTTATATTGATAATTACATTAAGGTCTACATTAAATATGATACCTAATAATTTGAAATCTATTTTGCCCCAGTTTAGTTTCCATTTTGTTTTGATTGTTTCTGAGCTATATTTGTTACGACCTATCCATACTACTTGAGTTTTGTCAAAGTTAACTTTAAGACCAGAATATTCTGAAAAAATTTATAATTCATTAAGGGTTTCATTTAAAGACTTATCTGACCCGTCAAGAATAGCCGAAGTATCATCAGTATATTGTGAAAGTTTATATTCTGTTTCCCCTATGGTTATGCCCTTAAATTTTTTATTATTTTTGATTTTTATTGCAAGAATTTCGGAACATAAGATGAAGATATAAGGTGACAAGGGGTCGCCTTGACGACAACCGCGACCTATTTGAAAAAATGATGATAGATTGTCTCCTTGGTTAACAGCAAGGGTAGCATTTTTGTAAAATAAATTCACCCATGATATAATGGAGTTTCCAAATCCAAAATATTTTAAAACTTTATTAATGAAAGAATAAGAGACGGAATCAAAGGCTTTTTCAAAATCAATTAGTAACAATAACCCAGATATGTTTTTTTCTTCCGTATTCTGCATTATATCGTATAATAATCTCGTATTTTCTCCTAAGTATCGTCCTGCAATGAACCCAGTTTGATCTGAGTGTATTTATTTACTTATTTAAAGTGCTTTTAATGCGATTTGCTATACAGCCTGAGGCGATTTTATGTACACAATTTAAAAGTGAAATTGGTCTATAATTTTTCATCTGGAATCTACTTTTATTTTCTTTAGGAATGCAAGTTATAATCCCCTCTTTTTGAGTAAAGATAAGTCTCCTTTATTAAAACCAGCATTTATTGAACGTACAACGAAATGTCCTAATTTACCCCAGAAAACCTTGTAGAAATCACAATTATATGCTGAACTTCCTGGACTTTTCCCATTTTTTATTGCTTTAAGCGTAATTGAAGCCTGCTCAAAAGTAATTAAACCATCTAATGAATTTGACTCTATTGATGTAAGTTTAGGAATTTCATTTGTTACGTTTAAAAAATCGTTATTGAAGTTTATATCTATTAGAGTTTCATCTCTACTTGAATAAAGTTGCTGATAAAAAAATTGAGCGTCTTTAAGAATATCTGTTTGATTAGTAAAATAGCTTCCATCATTTTTTTCAAAATTTGGTATTATTTTACTGGAATAATTATGTGATTCTAATTTGCAAAAATAATTTGAAGGTTTTTCATCTTCTTCAATAATAGTTGCCCTCGATCTTATCATAGCTCCATGCATCTTATGTTTTCGGATATTTATAAGTTCATTTTTGTAATTTTCTAATTGGTCGATATTGTCAGGTTTTAGTTTTTTTTTCTAAATTGTCTATTTTATTTATCAAATCTTTTTCTAACTTGTCAGTCTCTCTCTTTTTAAAACTTTAATAAGATATTGACTTGCCTCTGATTTCTAGTAACGTTTCAAGAAATAGCTGATCGTCTATAATAAATTCTATTTTATCATTTGCAATTCTTTCAATATTATTAAAGTTATATATGGGTAATGCATATTGTGCCTTAATTTCTTCGATTTTATCATTTATTGTATTTAAATAGTCTATATCATTTAAATGGTTGTTATTGTGCTTCAAGAGACCTTTACCAGGTTTAAAATTGTTAAAAGAAATATTTAAAATAACCATTGAATGGTCGGATCTGTAACTAGATTCAATATGACATTCATTAACCGAAGAGAGTAATTTTTCTGGCACTAGAAAAAATCAAGCCTAGCCTGTTTTAAAGATGTTTTACGCCTCCAGGTATAGCGTTTTAATGTTCGATAACATTCTCTAAATGGGTCAATCAAGTTATATTTTTCTTTTATTTCTAAAATTTTTTGTTGTGCTTTTTTATTGTTTGTATCAGAGTAATTGCAGTAATCTAATTTCGGGTCTTGTACAATGTTGAAATCTCCGCATAAGACATAAGTTTCATTATTATATACTTCTGCTTTTATCAAAAGATTATCAAAGAAAAATGGGGAGTCTTTATTGGGTCCATATAAGGTTATAAGAGTAAATCTATTATTATCTACAGTTAAATCTGCAATTATTTAATTACCCTCAGGGTCAGAGGTATGTGCATGTATAGTATAGTCTAAGTTTATATTGAATAAAATCGCACAGCCACGACTATTTGAGCTGACCGAGGAGAAAAGACATTTATTACCCCATTCTGAATTCATAACATTTTCTATATAAGTTGTTGAGTGAATATCTTGTAAACAGTATATCTGACAGTTTTTTGCTTTTAAATAATTAAAAACATCAAGTCTTTTGTGAACTGAACCAAGACCCTGACAATTAACAGTTAAAATTTTAAGGTCAGTCGCCATTGTGTGAAAATCTATATAAAATGTAGGTTAAATATGCATGACACATAGAGGAATACTCAAACTAAAAAACAAAAAAAGCTACAAAAGTGATAAACATATTAATGCTGTGCTTAATAAATTGTGAAAAAATGCACATCATTTTGGTGTTAAAAGATTGAAAATGATTTCAATGTAATTTACAATTATTGATACAATTTTTTTTATATATTTTTTTAAATCATTAAATTGTGTCTCTCTATGTAGACAGAAAATATTGCTGATAAATCAATAAAGAACACGTGCTGTCTTTATTAGAATAAGTCATATCTTCCAGTCTTAGACTGCATATTACTAGCCGGACAGACAGTCAATTGATTTATTTTGTAACTTTACAGTTGGTTTAAGTTTTAAATAATTAATAAAAAAAGGAACAAAAAATAAAATGAAACCAAAAAAATTCAATTATATTAGCATGTCAAAACATTAAATTTGATTCCACCATAACGATTTATGTTTAGTTTTGTATTACCACATTTTTAGTGAAAATTATTTTTTATTAAGAGTGTGTACATATACTTTGTTTTTCATAAATATCCAATTACTTATACAGGCGTGATCTAGTCCGCCATTTGTGTATGAAAAAGGGACATATTTAATGCAAAGTGTACCAAGTATATCTAATCTATGTTGTTGTGTTTTTTTATGATGTTTATTTAAAGCTAGATTTTTTATTATTCTTTTTTAAAAAGTATTTTATGGCATATACTTACATAAACTAAATTCCTTTTCTAAATTATGCTTAAGTCCGCAAAAGTAAAATTCATCATTTAAATCCATTTAGAACACATATTATAAACAGTAAGAATGAAATGTGGTTCATGAGTGATACTGAAAGTCCCGCTTAAGTTTTAAATGAACCACCAAATTATAATAAATCCACATAAGCCATGTAAATAAATATATATAAACATTTAAATCCATTTGAATTAGCATGAAAACATATATTATAAACAATAAGAATGAATTGTGGTTGGTAAGTGATGTTGAAAGTCCCACTTAAGTTCTAGTTGAACCACTGAAATTAAATCCACTTAAATCCACATAAACACGATTAATCAATAATCCAATTTCAATCAGTAAAAAACACGATATAGAAAATCCCACTAAAGTTCTAGAGAACCATTTTATTTCTTTTTGATGATATCCTCAATCTTGTCAAAAAGATTAAATTTGTACTTCCTGTCATTCTGCGTAGTTTTAGCATAGATGGAACTGTTGAAATACCATCCCTAGTCAATATCGTGATGCTCGCATAATCGTTGAACCAATGCTGCATTAAGCTTTGTGACATCGTCAACAAGACGATGCCCATCTGCTTTGAAGGCTTTGCGGTTTTTCATTATTTTGGCCAATTTTGGACAGTTTGACCACAACTGGACGTTCGTGATTTATCTTTCCCGGTATGCGGTGAATGGCTACTATTTTGGATTTTTCAAGAGTTATTCCCTTCTTCTGGAGCATGTCACAAACATGAGTGGTCAATGTCTCTACAGTTTCACCTGGCCTTTCCTTAATGTTCATGATCTTGAAGTTGTTCTTACGGGAATACTGTTCATTGTAATTGGTCTTAGCTAATGCTTCTTCAGACCTGCTATCTGTTTTTTGTTATCTCTGATATTCCCAACAAGACCAAATATGTAGATGATGTGTTGCTATGGTCTGACTCTATAGAGAAAAGAGCTCTTTCCAGGAAGTTCAATGGTTAGACTTATGTGGTAGGAATGGAATCACACTAAATCCAGATAAGTTCTTGTTTGCTGAAGACACGAATTTGCCGGGATTGAAATAACATCGTATAACGTTCGTCCATGCAGGAAGTTCCTTCGAGCAATACTTGACTTTCCAACACCGAAGAACATTACTGACATCCGTTCCTGGTTTGGACTGGTCAACCAAGTGGCGTATGCCTTCAGCATGACTTAAAAGATGCTCCCTTTCCGACAGTTATTACAGCCAAACACGCCATTCTACTGGACTGGTGAGTACAAAGCTTGTTTGAAGAATCAAAACGTGTTATTGCAAGTGAAATTGAAGAGGGTGTTCAGATCTTTGATCCAGACAGACCTACTTGTCTCGCAACAGATTGGTCCAAAGACGGAATTGGCTTCTGGCTACTACAGAAGCATTGCTCTTGTCCTAAGTCTGAACCGTTTTGTTGCAACGACGGATGGAAGATTACACTTGTTGGGAGCCGTTTTACGCATGCAGCTGAATCACGATATGCTCCAATTGAAGGCCAGGCACTGGCTGTGGCAGACGCTTTAGACAAGGCCAGGTACTTTGTGCTCGGTAGCAACCATCTGATTGTTGCAGTTGATCATAAGCCACTTTTGAAACTGTTCGGAGAAAGGTCACTTAAGAACATCTCCAACTCACGTCTACGAAATCTGAAGGAGAAAACACTGCGATACAGGTTCCGCATGGTTCATATACCAGGTATTAGACATCGGGCTTCTGATTGCATATCCCGTCACCTAACTGGCGAAGCAGAACAGTTGTTGCTTACGGATGATGTGGCCACCATACAGTCACCCCTGGCTGCAATCACACACTGTTCCTCATTAATGTATGGACTCCGTACTCCAGCAACAGAGAGCTTAATTGAAAATACTGTTGCTGTATCAGCAGTGTCATCCTTAAATGCATTAGATCTCAAATCTGTTACCTGGGACAGAGTACACACAGCTTCATCTAGTGACGATGACATGCAGACCCTCATGGACCTCATTGAATCTGGCATGCCCGAATATCGCCATTAATTCCCACATACACTACGGGACTACTTTCAGTTTCGAGACAATTTACGTACGGCTAACGGCGTGATTCTATACAAATATCGTGTTGTCATCCCACCATCGCTTAGACAAGAAATTCTGGCTTCTCTTCATTCAGCACACCAAGGGGTAACGGCAATGACTGCAAGAGCAGAATCAGCAGTCTTCTGGCCAGGGATCACACCTGCTATCAGCATGTTGCGCACTACATGTCAGCACTGCAACCGTATTGGCCTCTCTAATCCACCTCTAGTGCACCACCCACCTCATTGACAAATCCAGATTACCCATTCCAGTGTGTATGTGCTGATTACTTTCATTACTAAGGCTGTAATTACTTGTTAGTAGTTGACCGTTACTCAAACTGGCCAATTGTTGAAAGGGCTCAAAATGGCGCTAATGGCCTAAAAGACTGTCTTCGTCGCATATTTGTCACCTTTGGCATCCCTGATGAGTTGGCCTCAGATGGTGGACCAGAGTTTACATCTGCTGCCACACGCAAGTATCTGAAGGATTGTGGAGTTCATCATCGCCTTTCATCAGTTGCTTTCCCTCATAGCAATTGCCGAGCAGAAGCTGGAGTCAAGACTGTCAAACGGCTGATCATGGACAATACAAATCCAAACGGAGGTCTTGAAACAGATTCATTCCAGCGTGCCATATTACAATACAGGAACACATCTGACAGAGATACCAAACTTTCACCAGCTATGTGCGTATTTGGTCGCCCTATTCGCGACTTCATCCCTATACCACCTGGCCGATACCATCCACATAATACATGGCATGAAACACTTGCAGCAAGGGAAGAAGCACTGAGGAAGCGTCACATGAAGGAGGCAGAACGTTTATCTCAGCACACCAAGCGACTTTTACCACTTTCTGTCGGTGACCATGTATGTATTCAGAACCAGACTGGCCTACACCCTCTTAAATGGGACAAGACTGGAATAGTAATAGAAGTTCGCCAATTTGACCAATACGTGGTTCGTGTCGATGGATCAGGACGTGTTACTCTCCGTAACAGGAAATTTCTTAAACGAAATGTTCCTGTCTACCCCATACAATCACGCCTATCAATTGACAAAGACATTGGCATGTGGAAGCCTGACCCTCCTTCCATAAGACTTGAGCCTTTGGGTAATACCAAAGAAAATCTACCGGGTTCTCCAGGGCCTCTGACTATCACAACCAACCTGACACCTGCTGTGACCCAATCAAAAGCTAGTCAGAAGTCATCAATTCTCAATGACAATTATAGTCGTCGTCGATTAGTATTGATCAATGATCCGCAATCAGCAAACACAGAGGCACCTGATACTACTAGTGGTGAAAGGCCTGTCGAAACGAACGCCACGCTGACACCACCAGACATGATGACATCGAATACTCCATCTCATGATCATACACCCCAAACTGACAGTCCTGTCCACCCGCAGACCGTTCGACGGTCAGGCCGCTCTACAAGATAGCCAGCATGGCACAATGATTATGACATGTGACTTTTGGCTATAAGCCTATATAACAAAGATAAGACTAGGCATTTATTCCTGTTCACAATTGACATTATAATTACTGAACATGTATATCCCATTTATCAAGGAAGCTGTTGATTTCTTGCATTTAATTTTCATTATTTCAGTCTTTGCTTGGAATCAGTTACCAAAGACTGGGGGAGATAAAGGATTATAGTCTTTAGAGATAAATAGTACTAGTATTTATAATGACTTACAAACAGTACATGTTAAGGATTGTTACAACTTTTTCATTATTGTCTATTTTCAGACCGTGTTTATTGTTTCTGAATAAACGACTAAACAAATAGACCACGCTCTTGTTTAACTCTCAAACTTTAGAAAATATTCTCAAACTTAACAATAACACGATTATGCGCAATTATGTAAGGACACTAGAGGATCCGTTGCTGAATAGCATACATTGTGGTTAATAACCTTTCGACCCTGCCCACAAAACAGGTTAACTTCCAATCTTCTACGCCATCACCAGTGACTTAACTACAGAGACGTTGTTGTTGTTGTTGTTGTTGTTGTTGTTGTTGTTGTTGTTGTTGTCATGCCGCAGACACATGGTATGATACCCCACCCAGTCACATTATACTGACACAGGGCCTCTCACAGGAACTCTCCTCTAAATGCTGAGCGTCAAGCGAGGAAGCTTCTAGTACCATTTTTAAAGTCTTTCGTATGACCCGGCCGGGGATTGAACCCACGACCTTCCGCATGTGAGGCGGACGCTCTACCACTAGATATTAAAATAATATGCACGGTTGAAACTTCGTGTGACACCTTTATTATTTCTTTAATAACTCTTCGAATCTTTGTCTGAATTTAACAGTTTTATTACCAAAGCTATTACAAATGATGATCTTTTCCAAAGAATTTAAGTGAAAATTCTTCTTCTCAAATTCATTGCTATTTCTAATTATCTTTTTTATCTGAATATTACGGGTTGAAAGCGAAAAATGTTGGACTTTTTACGAAATATTTATTTTTTTAATAAAAAAAAACGACAATGTTTTTAATTCAACAAATACATTTTAACAAAACACCATAGAAATAAAAAATTCATGTAGAAAGTTGGAGCAATAAGTTCCCTATCGGTGGGGAATTGTCATATAGATATTAAAGATGTTTTCTTATTTCTTACTTTAAAAATGGGCTGAAAACCAGAAAATAATCACAAAAATAAACTGTAAACATAAAAATACTTTATTTCTTTAAATTTAAAAAAGAAAAGTTCACTGTCCAAAAGTTATTACCAACCCCCCTTGATCCCATGTTTTTGTACCAAAGTCACAAAAATATGTTGGCTGGTACAAGAGGAAACAGACACACAAGAAACTTCGACTAAACTATAAGATAAAAACATCAACATAGTCGCGCCTCAAATACTACGATTGATTGATTGAATATTTAGTGTCATTTTTATGCCATCGAGGGCTATCAGATGATCAGTTAACATAACCACTGTTTCCTGGGATCCTGAAAGTTTAACCAGTACTCGAACACACCCCAACTCCGCAAGTAACTGATAACTATCCCACTTGAATCATTGATGAGAAACGAATAAAAATGAGACACAATGTCGTATATCAGTCATCACAGAGACAGCTGTCGGGCGGGGATTCGAACTCACGACCTCTGCATCGATAGTAAGACGCGTTACCGACTGCGCTAATCGGGCCTGGCTACGAGCCTAGACAAGAGACACCACATAAACAGAGATAGGCAACTGGAGGCAACTGTCTAAATTTCAGGTGGCACATTTTTCTAAATCTTGGAAACGCAATTCCTCCTGAACCAAACTCCATATTATTGTGATTTTGGTATCAAAAGAAAGGGTTTGATTGTAAATTTGGGAGGTGAAATTTCCTTTTTAATTTTGAAGATCCTCTTGATCATCTTCGACGACCGCTCTTCTATAAGATAAACGCCCTGTAACGACCGTTGAATAGCGCAAACTGTGGGTGCCATCATACCATTACCAAATAGTTTAATTTCTGCTTTAGCCAAACATGTGGGTACTCATGATACTTAAACCTTTGGAACCAGTAATTGTGTGCAGAACAGTCTTACCTCACAGCCCTGATAATTCATATAAGAACCACCCCAATGCTTTCTCGTTTTTTATGGGTTTTTTATATCTTAATCAAGCTCCGTATCAATTTTGTTAGGCATGTTAATGTTTTTTTATTTAAGACATTGTTGATATAAATTGAAAATTTCATGTTAATTGGTTATGCTTTATTATGTTAAACTAAAATTATACCTCACATATAGTATGTAATATATTAAACTATAAGTATCCCTTGTATACCTAATACCGCGATATACCTATCACCGCTAATGCCCGTATAAAAACAATCTGGGAAGACAAGCTCCAAAGCGTCGGCATTTGTTTGCATTTCGTATCGGCAACTATTTATTGCTCAGCATACTTGAGTAACCGTATTACTGTTTATTATTGACGCCATTATTTACATGGTTGAAAAAAATTAGACTCGTGGTATTATGTATAACCAGTATATACCTCATTCATGTCCAATTATATAAACTGCAATATTTTCTTTGTGCAGCACTAGATCGCATACATATGCAGGTGATATGTTTAGCCTGTATCTCAATGTTAACGAACCGGATTCATAGCGATAATTTCACTCTCTGGTTGACAAGGTTAAATGCAGTATTCATATACGATTATTAAAGTAAGACATGTTTGATAAGGAAGAAGTACTTTTATCATTTTGTTTATGACAGATTCAAACTACAGATATTTACAGTGAATGTTATTCCGATAAATATCTATTTGACAACTCATATTTGCATATATAGATATTGCAAACACTATAAAAAAGAATGGTTCACTTTTAATAGTTGTAAGCATATTTATATATTTACTATTGCAAACACTATAACAAAGAGTGGTTCACTTTTGGTTACAGTCTTCTATAGGGTACGGCTGAAATTAGGGTTAGCGATCCCGTGCTCGTAGCGAGCTGAAATTTTCTCTACGTTGCCGCCTAACGACGCAAGGCTCTTGGAGAAAATTTCAACGCACTCCGCCCAAGGACTTCGGAGTTATACGCTTTTTCGGTATCCCAAGGGTTGCATTCTGCAATAGGGTACGGCTGAAATTACGGTTAGCGATCCCGTGCCCGTAGCGAGCTGAAATTTTCTCCACGTGCCCGCGTACCGACGCAAGGCTCCTGAAGAAAGTTTCAAATAACTCCGCCCAAGGACTTCGGAGTTATTCGCTTTTAAGCTGTTTCTAGGGTTACAGTCTTCTATAGGGTACGGCTGAAATTAGGGTTAGCGATCCCGTACTCGTAGATAGCTGAAATCTTCTCCACGTCCCCGCCTCGCGACGCAAGGCTCCTGGAGAAAATTTCAACGCACTCTGCCCAAGGACCTCGGTTATTCGCCTTTTCGCTATCCCCAGGGTTCGGGTCTGCCATAGGTAGGGTACGGTTGAAATTAGGGTTAGCGATCCCGTGCTGGTAGCGAGCTGAAATTTTCTCCACGTCCCCGCCTACCGACGCAAAATTTCAGGCCACTGCACCCACGGACTGCGGAGTTATGCGGTCGTGAGTAAACGCCGCTAGTGGGCCCGCCGAAAACAAGCTAACACCGAGGTGACAGGCGCCCCTTAGGGGCGTCTACGAGACAGACCGAGATCCAGTGCTCGCAGCGGGCTGAAACTTTCACCACATCTCCGTCTGCCCAGCCGGAGTGCGTGGAGAAAATTTCAAGCCACTGCACTCACGGACGGCGGAGTTATACGGTGGTACGTGAGTGCGTGCGAGCGAGACGGGGAGTCTGCAGGCCGCCGCCCATGAAAGCGCTCTCTTCATTCCTACCATGGGGTAGTTAGCGATCCCGTGCTCGTAGCGAGCTGAGATTTCCACCAAGTCTCCGTCTGCCCAGTCGGAGTGCCTGGAGAATATTTCAGGCCACTGCACCCACAGCCTGCGGAGTTATACGGTCGCGAGTAAACGCCGTAGCGAGCTGAAATTTAATTAACGTCCCTGCCTGCCGACGCAAGGCTCCTGGAGAAAATTTCAACGCACTCCGCCCGAGGACTTCGGAGTTATTCGCTTTTTCGCTATCCCCAGGGTTACAGTCTGCTATAGGATACGGCTGAAATTTCTCCACGTCCCCGCCTAACGACTCAAGGCTCCTGGAGAAAATTTCAACGCACTCCGTCCAAGGACTTCGGAGTTATTCGCTTTTTCGCTATCCCCAGGGTTCGGGTCTGCCATAGGCAGGTACGGTTGAAATTAGGGTAAGCGATCCCGTGCCGGTAGCGAGCTGAAATTTTCTCCACATCCCCGCCTAACGACTCAAGGCTGCTGGAGAAAATTTCAACGCACTCCGTCCAAGGACTTCGGAGTTATTCGCTTTTTCGCTATCCCCAGGGTTCGGGTCTGCCATAGGCAGGTACGGTTGAAATTAGGGTAAGCGATCCCGTGCCGGTAGCGAGCTGAAATTTTCTCCACGTCCCCGCCTAACGACTCAAGGCTGCTGGAGAAAATTTCAACGCACTCGGTCCAAGGACATCAGAGTTATTCGCCTTTTCGCTATCCCCAGGGTTCGGGTCTGCCATAGGCAGGTACGGTTGAAATTAGGGTTAGCGATCCCGTGCCCGTAGCGAGCTGATATTTTGTCCACGTCCCCGCCTACCGACGCAAAGCTCCTGGAGAAAATTTCAACGCACTCCGCCAAAGGACTTCGGAGTTATTCGCTTTTTCGCTATCCCAATGGTTACACTCTGCTATAGGGTACGGATGAAATTAAGGTTAGCGATCCCGTGCCGGTAGCGAGCTGAAATTTTGTCCACGTCCCCGCCTACCGACGCAAGGCTCCTGGAAAAAATTTCAACGCACTCCGCACAAGGACTTCGGAGTTATTCGCTTTTACGCTATTTCTAGGCTTACAGTCTTCTATAGGGTACGGCTGAAATTACGGTTAGCGATCCCGTGCTCGTAGCGAGCTGAAATTTTTTCTACGTCCCCGCCTACCGACGCAAGGCTCTTGGAGAAAGAGTTTCAACGCAATCCGCCCAAGCACTTCGGAGTTAGCGATGCCGTGCTCGTAGCGAGCTGAAATTTTCTCCACGTCCTCACCTACCAAGGCAAGGCTACTGGAGAAAGTTTCAACACACTCCGCCTACGGACGGCGGAGTTATACGCTTTTTCGCTATCCCTAGGGTTACAGTCTACTGTAGGGGACAGTTGAAATTACGGTTAGCGATCCCGTGCTCGTAGCGAGCTGAAAATCTCTCCACGTCCCCGCCTACCGACGCAAGGCTCCTGGAGAATATTTCAACGCACTCCGCATACGGACGGCGGAGCTATACGCTTTTTCGCTATGCCTAAGGTTACAGTATACTATAGGGGACGCTTGAAATTAGGGTTAGCGATCCCGTGCTCGTAGCGAGCTGAAATTTTTTCCACGTCCCCGCCTACCGACGCAAGGCTCTTGGAGAAAGAGTTTCAACGCACTCCGCCCAAGCACTTCGGAGCTAGCGATCCCGTACTCGTAGCGAGCTGAAATTTTCACCACGTCCTCACCTACCAAGGCAAGGCTACTGGAGAAAATGTCAACGCACTCCGCCTACGGACGGCGGAGTTATACGCTTTTTCGCTATCCCTAGGGTTACAGTCTACTGTAGGGGACAGTTGAAATTACGGTTAGCGATCCCGTGCTCGTAGCGAGTTGAAAATCTCTCCACGTCCCCGCCTACCGACGCAAGGCTCCTGGAGAATATTTCAACACACTCCGCATACGGACGGCGGAGCTATACGCTTTTTCGCTATCCCTAGGGTTACAGTATACTATAGGGGACGCTTGAAATTAGGGTTAGCGATCCTGTGCTCGTAGCGAGCTGAAATTTTCTCCACGTCCCTGCCTACCGACGCAAGGCTTCTGGAGAAATTTTCAACGCACTTCGCCCAAGGACTTCGGACTTATTCGCTTTTTCGCTATCCCTAGGCTTTGAGTCTGCTATAGGGGACGGTTGAAATTACGGTTAGCGATCCCGTGCTGTAGCGAGCTGAAAATCTCTCCACGTCCCCGCCTACCGACGCAAGGCTCCTGGAGAATATTTCAACGCACTCCGCCTACGGACGGCGGAGCTATACGCTTTTTCGCTATCCCTAGGGTTACAGTATACTATAGGGGACGCTTGAAATTAGGGTTAGCGATCCCGTGCTCGTAGCGAGCTGAAATTTTCTCCACGTCCCCGCCTACCGACGCAAGGCTCCTGGAGGAAATTTCAACGCACTCCGCCCAAGGACGGCGGAGTTATTCGCTTTTACGCTGTTTCAATGGTTACAGTCTGCTATATGGTACGGCTGAAATAACAGTTAGCGATCCCGTGCTTGTAGCCAGCTAAAATTTTCTCCACGTCCCCGCCTCGCCTACCGACGCAGAGCTCCTGGAGAAAATTTCAACGCACTCCGCCTACGGACGGCGGAGTTATACGCTTTTTCGCTATCCCTAGGGTTACAGTCTACTTTAGGGGACGCTTGAAATTATGGTTAGCGATCCCGTGCTCGTAGCGAGTTGAAATTTTCTTCACGTCCCCGCTTTCTGACGCAAGACTCCTGGAGAAGGTTTCAACGAACTCCGCCCAAGGACTTCGGAGTTATTCGCCTTTTCGCTATCCCTAGGCTTAGAGTCTGCTATAGGTACGTACGGCTGAAATTAGGGTTAGCGATCCCGTGTTCGTAGATAGCTGAAATTTTCTCCACGTCCCTGCCTACCGACGCAAGGCTTCTGGAGAAATTTTCAACGCACTTCGCCCAAGGACTTCGGACTTATTCGCTTTTTCGCTATCCCTAGGCTTAGAGTCTGCTATAGGGTATTACGGTTAGCGATCCCGTGCTGGTAGCTAGCTGAAATTTTCTCCACGTCCCCGCCTACCGACGCAAGGCTCCTGGAGAAATTTTCAACACACTCCGCCCAAGGACGGCGGAGCTATACGTTTTTTCGCTATCCCTAGGGTTACAGTCTACTATAGGGGACGCTTGAAATTAGGGTTAGCGATCCCGTGCTCGTAGCGAGCTGAAATTTTCTCCACGTCCCCGCCTACCGACGCAAGGCTCCTGGAGGAAGTTTCAACGCACTCCGCCTACGGACGGCGGAGTTATTCGCTTTTACGCTGTTTCTCTGGTTACAGTCTGCTATATGGTACGGCTGAAATTACAGTTAGCGATCACGTGCTCGTAGCCAGCTGAAATTTTCTCCACTTTCTCGCCTACCGACGCAGGGCTCCTGAGAAAATTTCAACGCACTCCGCCTACGGACGGCGGAGTTATACGCTTTTTCGCTATCCCTAGGGTTACAGTCTACTGTAGGGGATGCTTGAAATTAAGGTTAGCGATCCCGTGCTCGTAGCGAGCTGTAATTTTTCCACGTCCCCGCCTACAGACGCAAGGCTCCTGGAGAAAGTTTCAACGCACTCTGCCTACGGACGACGGAGTTATTCAGTTTTTTGCTATTCCTAGGCTTAGAGTCTGCCATAGGTAGGAACTGTTGAAATTAAGGTTAGCGGACAGCGGAGTTATACCCTTTTTCGCTATCCCTACGGTTACAGTCTTCTATAAGGGACGCTTGAAATTAAGGTTAGCGATCCCGTGCTTGTAGCGAGCTGAAATTTTCTCCACGTCCCTGCTTCGTGACGCTAAGCTCTTGGAAAAAGTTTCAACGCACTCCGCCCACGGACTTCGGAGTTATTTGCTTTTTCGCTATCCCTAGGCTTAGAGTCTGCTATACCTGTACGTACGGCTGAAATTAGGGTTAGCGATCCCGTGCTCGTGGCGAGCTGTAATTTTTTCCACGTCCCCGCCTACCGACGTAAGGCTCCTGGAGAAAATTTCAAAGCACTTCGCCCAAGGACTTCGGAGTTATTCGCTTTTTCGCTATCCCCAGGGTTCGGGTCTGCCATAGGTAGGTACGGTTGAAATTAAGGTAAGCGATCCCGTGCTGGTAGCGAGCTGAAATTTTCTCCACGTCCCCGCCTGCCGACGCATGGCTCCTGGAGAAATTTTCAACGCACTCCGCCCAAGGACTTCGGAGTCATTCGCTTTTTCGCTATCCCCAGGGTTCGGGTCTGCCATAGGTAGGTACGGTTGAAATTAAGGTTAGCGATCCCATGCTGGTAGCGAGTTGAAATTTTCTCCACGTCCCCGCCTTCCGACGCAAGGCTGCTGGAGAAAATTTCAACGCACTCCGCCGTCCGTATACCCTTTTTCGCTATCCCTACGGTTACAGTCTACTATAAGGGACGCTTGAAATTAGGGTTAGCGATCCCGTGCTCGTAGCGAAATTTTCTCAATGTCCCCACCTACCGACGCAAGGCTCCTGGAGAAAGTTTCAATGCACTCTGCCCAAGGACTTCGGACTTATTCGCTTTTTCGCTATCCCTAGGCTATGAGTCTGCTTTAGGGTACGGTTGAAAATAAGGTTAGCGATCCCGTGCTCGTAGCGAGCTGAAGTTTTTTCCACGTCCCCGCCTACCGACGCAAGGCTTCCATATAATTGATATTAAAAGTTTGTACAGCTGAAACAGTGAAAACGCTATTGACGAAACGAAAACTATTTTTTCTTAATATATATCGTAAGTACTCTTCGACTGCCACCATTCCAATATTTGTTGATCACTAGTAATGATGGTGCCTATTTATACCTCGTCAAATGGATTAAAAAGGCATATTACTACATATCACTTACTGTCTTTGTTCCTACTTACCCGGTGTTTCACTTTGCACGGTCTACCCTGCCTCAGTGTATCCAAACGTACTGAAACTGTACTAAAACAATCCGATAGAAGGCGTCATGCGGACAAAAGTCGACATTTTTCTGATTTTTTCTGTGGACAAATAGCGTCATGTGGACAAAAGGCGTCATTTTTCTAAACTTTCTGCAGACAAACGGCGTCATGCGGACAAAAGGCGTCATTTTTCTTAAATTTTCTGCGGATAAAAGGCGTCATGCGGACGAAAGGCGTATTTTTCTATTTTTTCTGTGGAAAAAAAGGCGTCATGCGGACGAAAGGTGTCATTTTCTAAATTTTCTTCGGATAAAAGGCGTCATGCGGACAAAAGTCGACGTTTTCTATATTTAATGCGGATAAAAGGCGTCATGCGGACAAAATGCGCTTGTACATACGTACATTTAACAAACTGAGTTGTCCGCCATCTTGGTAAAAATGACTGCATGTAAATAAAAAACGTCTGCGACACACGTACCAGACAGTGATACTAGTTGATGTTTCAAATTGTTTAATTCGATATGGAATAAAACAAAAATACACTTTTTTACTGATGTTTGTTTTCACATCTTGGCGTTGTTAAAATGGATGTTATTACTTGTTAATGTAGAGCGCGTGAATCAGTGCAGGATCCAGGATCCAGGATCGAAGGGTCTTGGGTTGGATCCTCTGCCGCGGATGTGCATGCTCTGTCCTTGAGTAAGACACTTTATTCGCATATGATTAGTACTGGTTTTACCCAGGAAGACTTCCAGCTTGATTTGTTTATGTTGTAATAAATTATTTCACAATCGAAGTAAAAATATCTAAATCTTAAAAAAATGTAGCTTACGGACCACATGATGCTACGGAACAGGTTATATATGATTTATGTCACTCCAGAACAAAGGTTCACCGCAGCGTGATCGCAGATATACCTGACTGTACAAAACCCTTCAATATAATTCATAGTAAAGTTTAATTAGTGTTTAACCTCATTTGACAACCAATGGAATAGCTTCAATTTTCAAAGTTTTGTCGCTCTTATTTGATTAAATAGCCTACAAAGTTACTTAATTATTAAGTTTGTTCTTAATCATAAAGAAATGTGTCATCACTGCGCATACATGAATGACATTGCAAAGAGACTCCGCCCTTGACTCAATTATGAACGAGTCGTGTACAAACTACAAAGCCGCGCGAGCTATGGTTAGAAACGGGCTTTAAATATTAATCATCTTAGCTTTCATCGTAGCTCCGCCCAGAATTACATAAACTGTCAGTCAAATTACGTTTAACACTAAGATTAACAATAACATTCCATGCGGTCGCTCCCTTTGGGTTTCTTAATTGTTAAATTTTTACTTAATGCACACTAACTAATACATATTTCCCGTCTCTGACCAATTCCCTGACATTCCGATCCATATACTGGTCCAGATTCCTTGTAAAGCAATTAAAGCTCCAGATTTATCTACAAAAAATGGTATCATTAAGGTTTAACTTTCCCACATATTTAACATTTCTGAGGTCACTGTCAATATTTACACTCAACAGCTGTCTCTTCCGCCGCACAACACTCACATCTCTACTGACCTCTCGTTCTCGGAAAGTAGTTCTGAAATACAACACAGAAATACCTCTCATTTATCAACAACACCACTGTTTCACCTCACAGACATATATATCTGCATGCTATCAGTATTTTTAAGGTAAATATGACCATCTAAGCTACACTTCAGTTTTTACTAGGCACTATTTACAG
This sequence comes from Panopea generosa, assembly GCA_029582155.1. Taxonomy (NCBI): domain Eukaryota; kingdom Metazoa; phylum Mollusca; class Bivalvia; order Adapedonta; family Hiatellidae; genus Panopea; species Panopea generosa. Next base: position 35,652,584 of record CM055902.1, read on the forward strand.
GAAGCACTTCCCAGGTGGTGTGACATCCGAAAATAATTATCGGTAGACTAGTGGGGTAATACGGCTTCCTGTTTCACTTATAACTGTACTTAACCTTTTGCTCTTGAAATGATTAAAATTATTTTTGAGTAATTTAAGCTGAAAAAAATAACGCAATAGATCCAAATTAAATGTATAAGACAAATAGGTTCGAACGTATAATGTTTTATTTATTGTCATACGTGTTTACCTTGAGACTAAACAGTATCTCAACAATATTGGGACTGCACTGGTTATCTCCCTTAACCGAGTCAGTTCTTAAATAGATCCAATTCAGTCCAAACGGAGTTTGCATGGAGTTTCCTATGTATACGTTACATAAAAGGCTTCTACGCCGCATTTTCGGTGATGGCTACAAACGATAAACTTGTACTTCGTGTTATTCTTTTGCACGCGGTTGGGCAGTGAGGTAGGATAAACCCTTTATTTTCATATTATTAATTCGTTTTTAAATCAAAGATATAGCCGATACGAGAGGCATTGTATTTAAATGAGTTTTCTTCCCTCACTGCCTAACCGCGTGCATAAAAACAACAGGAAGCACCGGTTTATCGTGCGTAGTTATCCCCGGAAATTCGGAATAGTAGCCGCTTATGTAACGTATACGTTGAACGGGGTGATGAGGGATGTTGGATATTTTATCATATTATCCTGAAAGGATAACGAAACGTCAGGAAATTGTAACAGCAACATTTAGTAAAACAAAAACAAAACAATTTTACCATAAATTGTCATATGTGGCATGTCTCTTAATTTACTTAATAAAACTATTTGGTCAGTTAAACTGTAATCTTTGCAAGTCATGATAACGCCCATGATTTTTATATATAAACGCTTGATATATCGCGCTTGCCAATAGACAGCATGAACATCATATAAGCGTTGCACTATTTATTTCTCAGGTAATCTATTTGTTATTTTCTATCATTGTAATAATGTTATTAATAATAATTAAACCAAAATTAATAAAATATTATTTAGATTGTAACAGTTTAATTAAAGAAATAATGTTTATTACAAATTCTGATTTTATTTAAATAAGACATACTTGTTTATTATATTTCTTTCATGTATATATTCATGATCAACACAAATAGACGGCATGAATATCATACAAGCGTTTCACTATTTATTTCTCAGGGTCTCACAAAGCGAATATAATGTAGAAACGTAACACCAAGGAAGCAGGTGGGTTGCTTCACAGTAACCGCACCGATATGTCGATAAAGAACTTTTACAATAAATAAGGAGGTCGTCATATAACTGTAGTGTTACATTGGGAGATGTCATATATAAATTTATTGTAACAAAATTATCAAACTCGTGTAGGCGATATACATGTATACAATTTTAGAATATATATGTAAAGTTGTGTTTCCATTAATGCTTGTGTCAATATTAATGATCAACGAAAAGACAGCATTGGAACGACACAGCTGCAAAACCCCCTGCATATACAGAATAGTTATAGGACTGCGGGATTTATACACGGTCGTTCAAAACTTCTGAGCCAGTTTGATACATTTCATATTTCATTATAATCCAAATTTGAAATTAGACTTCGTTTTGAACATTTGATAGTCGGTTATGAATACAAGTAATAAATACATATAGATATATGCAATTTATGTTTTTATGCACCGCCACCATTCTCACATTTTTTTATATATATTTTGGGTGGGGGTGGGGGTGGCATATAGTAATCGCAGTGTCCGTCCGTCATCTCGTCCGGCCTGTAAATTTGTCATGCATTGATGGATTTTGTTAATACTTGCAACAAAATTTTAATGATCAACATAACATGAAGGTCAAGATAACAAATTTAACTTTGCTTGATAATACTTTCAGTCTGTTTGAGATTTCGTGTCCGGCATGTAACTTTGTTATGTATGGATGGATTTTATTAGTACTTGCTACAAATGATCACATAACATGACGACGTGTCGCGCGGAAGACGCACACCCGTACCTCAAAGGTCAAGGTCACAATTTAACTTTGTTTGACAACACTTTCAGTCTGTTTGAGATTTTATGGCCGGTATGTAACTTTGTCATACATAGTACTTGCTACAAATGACCAACATAACATGACGATGTGTCGCACGTAACACCCAGACTCTCACTTCAAAGGTCAAGGTCACATTTTAACTTTGACAACAGTCTCCGTCTGTTCGAATTTTGTGTCCGGTCTGTAACTTTGTCACCTATGGATCAGTTTTAAAAACAACTTAGCCCATTTCAAGACCCACACCCGTACCTCAAAGGTCAAGGTCACACTTTGAGTTTGTTTGACAACTCTTTTAGTCTGTGTGAGATTTCCTGTCCGGCCTGTAACTTTATCATGCATAGATGGATTTTATTAATACTTGCTACAAATGATCAACATAACATAATGTGTCGCGCGTAACACCCAGACTCCCACTTCAAAGGTCAAGGTAAAAATTTAACTTTGTTTGACGACATTTTCAGTCTGTTTGAGATTTCCGGTCTGTAACTTTGTCACCTATGAATAAATTTAAAAAAATCATTTGGTTCAATTATTCAGCATGACATGACAACGTGTCGCGCGTAAGACCCACACTCGTACCTCAAAGATCAAAGTCACACTTTGAGTTTGTTTGACAACACTTTGAGTCTGTGTAAGATTTTGTGTCCGGTCTGTAACTTTGTTATACATAGATGGATTTTATATACACTCACTACAAATGATCAGCATTATTTAAAGACGTGTAACACCCAGACTCCCATTTCAAAGGTCAAGGTCACATTTTGACTTAAACAATACTTTCAATTTGTTTGAGATTTTGTGTCCGGTACTTATAGATAAATTTTAATAAGAACTTGGCCCAATTAATCAGCATGACATGTAAGACCCACACCCATACCTCAAAGATCAAGGTCACACTTTGAGTTTGTTTGACAACTCTTTCAATCTGTTTGAGATTTTGTGTCCGGTCCTTAACTTTGTCATACATTGTTGGATTTCAAAAACACATGGCTCAGTTGATCAACATAACATGATGACATGTCGCGCATAACACCCAGACTCCCATTTCAAAGGTCAAGGTCACACTTCAACTCTGTTTGGCAACACTTTCAATCTGTTTGAGATTTTGTGTCCGGTCCTTATTTTTGTCACACATAGTTGGATTTCAAAAACACATGGCCCAGATGATCAACATAACATGATGAAGTGTCGCGTGCAAGACCCAGAATCTTTCCTCAAAGGTCGAGGTCACACTTTCAATTTGTTTAATATTTTTTGTCTGAATTGTAACTATTTCTTTAACTTGGCTCAATTGGTTAAGATGACATGAAGACGTGTTGCACGAAAGACCCAGACCCGTATCTCAAAGGTCAAGGTCACTCTTTTCGTTTGTTTGAGATTTCAAGTCCGGTCTGTAGCTTTAACATACATGAGTAGATTTTAAAAACACTAGAGTCAATTAATCAGCATGACATGACGAAGTGTCATGTAAGACCCAGAACCTTACCTCAAAGGTCAAGGTCATACTTTCAGTTTGTTTGATATTTCATGTCTTGTCTGTAACTTTGTCTTATATGGAGGGATTTTAAAATAGCTTGACACAAGTGATCAACATTTCATGATGGTGTGTCACCTTCATTTACCTGTAGAAATACCCAGACCTTTACATCAGATACCAAGGTCAAAGTCACTATTTAATTTAAAAAACATGAAATTGCATGTCTAGTCTAAAACATTAGTCCAATACTCTTGATATTCATGGATACATTTAAATCCCTACATATATAGCATGTGACACTTACCAGTGACATTTGTTGTTTTTAGCTCGACTATTTGGAGAATAAAAAGAGATATTGTACTCACACAAGCGTCAGCATCGGCGTCGGCGTCACACATTGGTTAAAGTTTTGCATGCAAGTCCGTATCTCAGTAACAATTGCTTGTATTGACTTGAAACTTTACACAAGCCTTCCTTGTCATAAACCCTACTACAATAACTAAACAAGATAACTCTTGCATGACTAAAATGCAAATTATTTCCCTTGTTTGACTTAGAAAATATGGTTAAAGTTTTGCATGCAACAGCCATCAAGCCCATATCTCGGTAACAATTGCATCTATTGACTTGAAACTTTTCAAAAACTTTCCTAGTCTTCAACCATACTTGAATAACTAAGTTAAATAACTCTTGCATGAATATGATACACATTATTGTCCTTGTTTGACTTAGAAATTCTGGTTAAAGTTTTGTGTGCAAGTACCATCAATTCTCACGAACCACTCAATGTATTTAATTGAAACTTTACACAAATTTTCCTAGTCATCAACCCTACTACAATAATTAAGATAGAAAACTCTTGCAGGAATATCATACAAATTATTACCCTTGTTTGACTTAGGAATTCTGGTTAAAGTATTGCGTGCAAGTACCACCAAGTCCATATATCAGTAACCATTACATGTATTGACTTGAAACTTTACACACGCCTTCCCAGTCAACAATCCTACTACAATAACTAAGATAGCTAACTATTGCATGAATATAATGCAAATTATTGCCCTTCTTTGACTTAGAATTTTGGTTAAAGTTTTGCATGCATGTACCGTCAAGTCAATATATTTGATTGAAACTTTACGCAAGCCTTCCCAGTCATCAACTCTACTACAATTACTAAGTTAGATAACTCTTGCATAAATATAAGGCAAATTACTGCCTTTCTTTGACATTGAGTTTTGGTTAAAGTTTTGCATGCAAGTACCGTCAAGTCCATTATACACCACCCACTCAAAGAATTTTATTGAAACTTTACATATAGCTTTTTAGTCATGAAACCAACTAAATTAATCAAGTCGGATAACTCTTGTCAAATATTTTTGCAAATTACGGCCTTTATTTTACTTAGAAATTTTATAACTCAGCAGTTACTGCATGTATTTGATTGAAACCTCATACAAAATATTGCAGTTATAAGACCTACTCAATTTTGTCAATTTTGTAAGTTAGATAACTTTTATTTGCTTTGATTTGTCATCTGTTTCAATAAAATTTGTACTTCTGTGACAAATATTCGAATAGGCGAGCGCGTTGTCCCCCCGACAACTCTTTTCGAGTGTTAATCCAGAACTGTTGAACTGGACAGTAGGATTTGACAACAATTTTAGTTGACCACGCACAAAACGTTGCGATTATATGCTTTCCGCTTGCTGTGCATAATAAATTGCACATATATATATATATATATAGTCTCGTAGTTTTACACACCAACCTGTGACTTTACTGAAACCTATGCCTCTGGCTGCGAAAGGAAAACTTACAACAATGTTAAACATCCAGAAAATCGGCGTTGCAGTTGTATTGTGCCACATTGTAGCCAATATTGGTAAATATGCTTCTGTGTTTTATTTCTGCCTTGTAGTTTAGTCTGCACTGTAGCGTTGTTTCGCACGGTGTCCCGTTTTGACCATCGCGGCATATTTTTCCCATTACGTCAAGTCGAAACAATGACTCTTCACCATCATAATTTCGTTGTTTCTACTTTTCACCATCGTAGTTTCTACTTTTCAATATCGTAGTTTCTACTTTTCACGATCGTAATTTCGGATGATGAAAAGTCGAAACTACGATGGTGAAAAGTCGAAACTACAACGGTGAAAACCATCGTTGATTCGGCTTTTCACCATCGTTGTTTTGTTGTTTCGACTTTTCACTATTGTAGTCTCGTTATTTCGTTGTTTCGACTTTACTTAATTTAATAATTATACTGCGATGGCCGCCAATGGGACACAGTAGTTCTTAACAATTTAATATTACACAAAGCCGCTAGTCATAGACTTTTGACGTGAGTTATAAACTTCTGTTGCTTATTATTTTGTAACAATTTAATATTTATACAAAGTGATGCTTCTCGACCCCAGTCATTCACTTCTTGACGTTGAAAGTGCTGTAACAACTAAAATCCATAGTACTTATTGAGGCTAATAGGTTACATGTAACAAGACGCTTCTTTAATTAACCAAACACAACCATATGCATAGAAAATGATGGTTAATTATTTATCTTATATTAATTTATTATTTATTTTTGTAGGAAATGTATAGTTTTATGCTATGTAGATGCTAAAATGTTACTTTAACTTAATGGCGGATTTTCTTGTCAACATTGAAACGCAGAAAGAAAGTACAATTATCACATTTTTGTTCAATAGGAACATATATTTATATAGATAAAGTATTTTTATAAAATTTTATCATTATTTCTTGTCGGTTACTTTTAATAAGATAACCCTCTTGTCGCCTCTTGACATTTCTTGTCGCTAAATAGTGAAAATATTTGGCTGTATCACCAACCTATGCAAATGTGGCCAACCAAAAATTTGTTTTTAAATTAGAAATTTTACAAAATCATTTTCGCTAATATGATACTAGTATAGTTTTTTTTAATATTTACAAAGAGTTTTACATTCATTCTTCTTTCTTAATATTAACCTACGCAAAATACAGCTAACAAACAGTTTCAATTGATGGCCTATTCTTAAAAATCACATTTTTTTAATGATGATACATAACATGCAATACCATAGACACAAAATAAAGGCATCTACAAACCCAATAGAATTGGTGTCAACCTTGACTTTTACATGCAACACATTTGGACTGGAGGGACAATTTACTTGCATGAACTGATAGCTTTTTATGAGTAAGTTCCAGTTAGGATTTATGACTAGTCTCACGCTATATAAAAGACATACATAGAAACCCGTTAAATCATATACACTGACCCAAAATGAAAACTTTACGCTTTATATATTTGAATATTTTGTTAACATACATATTCCAAAACGTGTTATACATTGCTATCGGAATTTTATTGCGACTTATCATTATGCATTTTTTTTCTTTAAAATTTACGAAGTATTCATGCGTCCGAGCACAAAAATGTTTTCGTTTCTTTGCACGTGCGCAACATCCGGTTTTCACTTACAGGTTTTACACCGACTCATTCATTGCTTAGCAAGGAAATTGCTTTGATAACCTTTGGAAAAATATATAAAATGTCAGGCAACTGAAATGCCATGTGACGGGTTAGCTGTTCCCTTCAGTATATATGTTAATTATTTTGAATAGGAATAGAAGCCAGTAAAGAACAATGTCCTGACGTAGACTCCATGTACTGCACTGAGAAACAACCAGTGCCACTGGACTGTCGACTGACCTCCTTTATTACTCTAGACGATGGGACAGAATGCCCGGCTTGTCAGACATGTGTTAGGCCGGAAGGTAACATTCATCATTCGGTTGTGTAAACCCGCCATTTTTAGCTGTTTCTTCTTTTTTCTGCAGTAAATGGGGTTTAACGGCATTTTCAACACATTTCAGGTTATATATGGCATATTCAGTTTTATTTGGGGAGGTAGAACTCGGAATGGATCAGAGTAGAACCATCGTCCCATCGCAAGTAACTGGCAAACTTTCTCACATAAAGTTTTTGGACTGAGTCGGACTCAAACCTACAACCTTAGCAGTTAGAGGTTAGTGATCGTGAGACGGAGCTTTAGACCACTCGGCCACGGAGGACCTTCTGCAGCAATTTAAACATTTTATATAAATACCATTCATAAAAAAGCCTTAATTCAAATTGAATTAACTTGAAAACTAAATTAATGAGATTAAAACAGGGAAATTTCCCTTTAATTGTTTCATGATAAACGCAGTGCCAAAATAGCATGATAAAAGCAGGAGTCTTACATGTATTTCATAATACTATTTTATTGTTCTGTGTTTACAAATGCACGTAGACTTCTAAACAATTGTATTTATACAACCAAGTCACGGTCTGATTTTTTTTCTTAACTCTCAATTCAAATCATGAATTTTCTTTCAAACTGTTTGTTATATATTCATGTGGGTGAGGGGGAGGGGAGGGTGGACGTATTTTGAGGGTATGCGTTCTTAGGCGGTAAAATTGAGCAGACGCGTCAACAATGGCGGATTTTTGTTTGCAAAAGTTACGTCAAAGCACAGAAAAACACGTTAATTTGTTTTATACTCACTATTTTTCTTAATACATACTTCCAAGATGTAACTAAGTATATTGTCTTCCATCGGTAGTTCATTCTTACCATGCAGCTATTACCACAAAAGACGCAATTCAAGAAAATCGAGAGTGTTTAATTGTACCGAAATCCATATTCACGAAATAGCACCTTCTTTTGTTGTTGTTTTTTGTCTATGATATCACGCTGTGTTTTCATGAATTTTACTGTCAGCACTGTTTTCACCACCAAGTATGATTTGTCCGTTTAAGACCTCCTCGTTTTGAAATTCATGTGTGCGACAATATATGAGGGTTTTAGTCAACTGTATGTCATAGATGAATGGATGCGTTCCCAGTAGGGAAAAAACAAATACAGATATTGTCAATTACACGTGTACGTTAAAAAACAAGACTGTGTATTTGTGAATCTATAACAGTTAAAGTGCTTCATTGAATAATAAATCAGCATAGTGTGTCCTTTATTATGATTTTCTCTTTCCCGGTAAAATGCCTTACAGAAAAAAATAGGCCATTTCCTTAAATAAGCGGTCACAACCGCAGAAGCAGAAATTTATTTCACACTCACTTAGTGCAATGTCACTATGAACATCAAAAAGAAAATTTGATTCTCTGTTATCATCTATAAAGAAAAGACATGAACAATTTTTGGCACATTTTCTTCAAGATACTAGTAACACATTCTCTACTGGAGTATACATTGCAAAAAAATATTGAAAACTCGAATAAATTCACCTTTTCACTTAAACGATGTTGTGTGATTGATCCATCACATTGAGTGCCTTAGTCTAGTTGTAAGGGTGTTGGGTAATTTCGTTTTAAAACAAAATAGTAATAATTACAAAATAAGTTAAACATTTTTAAGAATGATGACGTTTTATTTAATAACCGGCATTACCGTTCAGTGCATAAACGAAACATTTATGTTACCATCATCGGCGTTAGAACAGTAAGACTGTCTTCACAAAGTCACAATTTGTACTCAACTGAGCGCCCCTGGTTCTAGATAAAGTCTCATTTCCGGGGTTTCTTACCGGCAAGCCCGTGTGGTTCCGGCTAAGAATAAAAGCACTGCCGACCTCTGCAGAGGGGTAGGAATCCTCCGAATGGGTGTCGTGTTCATTTTATCATTTTTGTTATGTTCACTATTGTGGTTAAATTATTAACTCCTATGTGGTTCCAGGGAGCCATGTGAGTGATGGCAAGAATAAGATCACTGTGGCTCATGCATGTCGTAGGAAGCGACAATTTGAGTAATACGATAGAATTTGCTGAAACTCTGCAGTTCTGCAATTATCGAGGTTCTAGTTCATTCTGCATATTCATTTGTTGATGTATTTTATTGAATCTGTTTCTTAATTTGTTGTTTTTTGTGTATGTAGAGTGAACCTGGAATCTTCCTGCCTGTTGGCGTCTAATAACGTATAATGTGTTGCTACGCCGTAAAACACTATTCATTGATTTATTCATTCATTCATTCTTACCGGCATTTTTTAAATTACATTTTCAATGTCAATCTGCTCACGTCTGTAACTATGTAGCATGACTAGTCCAGAGCGGCATTCAGCTCTCATGGTTGACGTTAGATATTCCGCACTCTACGCATGACACTGGATGACATTTCCGCACTGTTATGGTTATAAGTTCAGCCTGACAGGAAAGGATAGGATTAGGGTTACCTAACCCAGGATATAGTATACTTCACTTCGGAAGCTCTCACGGTCACCGCTGAAGTCAGCAAAGCACTGTCTCTCTTTTGTGTCGTCAGCTGATGCAACATACTTGACAAATCTGTATGGTAAGCACATTGATCTCCAATTGCCCAACTACTTGTTAAGAGGCATACATCCTGCGAAACTATGTCAAACTTCAAGATGCTACATTTGTACATCGAGTGAACTCACAATTGTAGAATAGGCCGATTTAAAGGTAGGTGTACAAGGAGTCCAGTTTCACAAAGGTTTTGAAGTTGGTCCTTTTCTCCATCAAGATCATCATTTTCAGATTCATTTTTAAATGCAAGTAGATGTTTTGCTGGATAGTTAAATACTAATGCAATCTGTTGGACAGTATCAAACATATTACGTACGAATTTTCTGATATCAGCTAAAAAATCAAAAACATGTGGACCCAGCTGCGTACTTGCGTATAGGCAGGTACACGCCTGATTTGGTATTAAACAGATTGGAATATGACTTCAATAAAAGTCAAATACAACCACCTTTCGTTATACATATTACTACATGTATACACAAACATGGTGGTAAAAATGTCGATATGACGTCATCAAAACGAAATATACTGTTTTAATTTTAAGTCTTGGTCATCTGCGACGATTTTTTTTCTAAATGAGAAGCGTCTTGAACATTTATTCTTTGAAAATAATTAACGATTAACTCTGATAATGTTTCTGAATGGTTGATTCAAATAATGGACCTACCTTGGCGTTTCCCTTAGTTTTAGAAAAGCAAACATCGAAGATACTGAAGAAAATATTTGTATTTTCCCTACTGGGTATCAAACGCATCCATTCATTTATGGCATACAGTTGACGAAATCCCTCATATATTGTCGTACACATATGAATTTCAAAACATGGAGGTCTTAAACGGGCGAATCAAGTGTAATTTGATATTAATTGGTGGTGAAAACAGTACTGACAGTGAAAATCATGAAACACAACGTGATATCATAGAAATAGTCCAAAAGAAGGTGTCATTTAGTGAACATGTATTTCGGCACATGTAAACACTCTCGGTTTTCTCGAATTGCGTCTTTTATGGTGATAGCTGCAAGGTAGGAGTGAACTACCGATGGAAGACAATATACTTAGTAACATCATGGGAATATGCATTAAAAAAATAATGAGTTTAAAATAAATTACCGTGTTTTTAACGTTACTTTAACAAACAAAAATCCACCATTTTTTACGTGTCCGCTCATTTTTACCGCCTAAGAACGCATACCCTCAAAATACTTTCGTGCCCCCACCACCCCCTTGTTTTCTTTTTTATTACTTATTAAAATCAACAAATATTCTCAATATATTATACATTAAAGGCACATTCAACTTCCCGAAACGGTCGTTTTTAGTTTTAATTGGAGTGAATTTTACTTTTCCAGATGATAGAATACGTGTTTATTTGATCACTGAGAAACTTTGCAAACGAAAAAATAAATATAAAGCACATTATTAGTATATAAATAAAAACGGGTTTTGTTTACAAATTAATGTTCGTCTCTTTCCGATAAACACCATCGGCAGAAAACGGGGAGTTACGAAGCTTGTTCGGAAACGCGTCGGTCGGTAATATATGATCAATTCACTTCAGAGAGAAACATAGTATGGCGAACTGTAAGGGATGCGTTAAAAATTAAATAACCGCTTGCGATTAGATAGTTTTTAAGAACGTCCCCTTATTCCCCTCAGTGTATTAATGAACTGAAACCCACGAGCACGTAAGCGACAAATCGTTCATATTAAAACAAAAATAAAATTACTTTTCTGATAACTGTACTAAACAAACCACCCTTGGTAGCCTCTCAATATTGACTGCGATAAAGTTATTTGTGACGTACTGATGATAGCGCGTGCGATAGAATCACGCGTATATGCAAGGGGGGATCCTGAGCAAGAGTTACTAGACCAAACTAGTATTCCGTACTCATTGTTTTTCAGTGCGTATAAATAATATAATACGTTCTACGTTCGATGCAGTTTTATTGCAGACATCAATATATCTATTTTTTAAAAAAGAAAACCCAATAACACTACATACTATTAGTGAAGCCAATCGTGTTAATGATCCCCTTATCTGACGGTCTTAATCTGCACACTACCATTGCAGTATTCATTTGTGTACTTCCGAACACTGGCGGAGGTACAGTCGGAAAGCGACCGGATCATTAAGGAATTACAAAAATGTAAACAAAAGTTAAAAGTTCGGTCCGCTCGTCTAGGAAATACACATTTTGATCGAAGTTATTTATTTTCTCGCTTTTTTAAAAACAGTCACTAAAAGGTCTACACGAATGGTTTTAGCAATATTATAAACACATTTAATTGCAATCATTTTTGTTATTATCAAAAAGTGTACATTTCGGAAGTTTAATGAGGCTTTAAATAGTTCATATATATATATAATATATTCGATTGCTATATTTGTATCTCATACATATATTCTATATATTTGTTTCTTTTATTATTTTAATTTTAGAAGATCCACTGATGGTCCAATGTCCGCTGGTACCATGTCCCATGTGGGTACTTCCCGATAGCTGCGGACCCAAGTTCTATTCACTAAAACTGAAAGTCGGTGACGAGCTGTGCAGTCTTTGCGACACATTCGTATGTCTCAAAAAACAAATGTAGTGAAGGGTTCTGTTATTGCTGTTACAGTTAAGTCTGATGTAATATATACGATTGACTAGTTACGTCTTGTTAATGATTTATTTCATATCTCATTTATCGCTTGATAGTGTATAACACATTGTTTCGTGCCTTGAGCCTTGCTCTTGTCAATTTGTTATGTATATACTGAACGGAACAGCTAACTCGCCACTTTCGTATTTCCAATATCTTCGTCAAAATATGGAGAAGTCATATCAAACGTTGTGTATGTCATTAACAGACATTATGTATTTTTGCATAATCTAAAATGTTCTGTCTTATTCAAATCCAAATTTCAAGGATATTGCTTTGATGGTTTTTTAGAAAATACATAAATTGTTAGATACATAAAATCATCAGGTGGTGCGTTAGCTGTTCCGTTCAGTATATGTCACAGTTCTCAAAACACACCACGAAGATGGGTTTGGTATAAAATCATTTGCTGGTCTTCCATGCTGGGTAAAAACGCATCTACAATCGCTTGTGGTATTGTAAAGTTAATTTCCACTCATAAACAGATTCGATAAAACTGAATGTACTGTTTGTTTGTTTCTTTGGAGCCGGGCCCGAGTAGCTCAGTCTCATTAACCTTCGTCTCTCACCGCTGATTCAAGTGAAGATTTTAGTTACTTGCGGAGATGGGGCGTGCTCGAGTACTGGTTAACCTTTCAGGATCCCAGGAAACACAACGTCGGATACCTCCGGTTGACCATTCCGATACTTTCCATTCATCAATAAATGGAGAGTATCGTTATGGATTACCCATGGGTATTCGACGATGCAGGAAACAGTGGTAAGGTTAACTAATCGTCTGTTAGCTCTCGATGGCATAAAAATGACGCTAAATATTCATTGAATCAATCAATAAATCAATCATCAAGCATCAATTGTTTCTTTGGTTGCGATCTGACCTTCCAAGGGATCCGCTCTGGAAAAAGTATTGCCACAACTAAAACAACCGGTATTTTTATATAATCATGTTGTAATTTATTCAATTCAATTCAATACTTTGTAGTCGAATGATACACAACGTTTGTATTTTTATGTCATTATTAGAGACGACACCGCACTGTAATTAATATGTACTGCATTTAACACTGCTGGTGTCATGCATCATATGTTACCAATCCCGTGAACACACATTTTAACTGAAATAATTTATATATGAGCATCAACATAATAATAAGTTGGTGACCATCGGTGATAACTCTGGAATCCAACTGTAACAGCTGTAATGTACATGACACCGGGCAACACGTGGTTGTGACGCTCCAAATTGTGACAGGTGTAACTGATTACGCGTAATTGACTATAGGTAATTTGTGAGCATGACAGCACGCTGGTACCAATTTGGATAATTGTCCAGCGCGCATGCACCATATTTTATTAATACCGCACTGTCGCATATGGCTCTCTGACGATTTTGTTAAATCTAAAACTCACAAAACAATAGATAAACATCGCTCTGCAGTTTGAGTTCCTTGAACAACACTAGACGATGGTGAAGACCTCGGTATTTATCGGAGTTGTTATATTGATGGTGTGTCGAATTTTCTGTAAGTTATCTACAAAGTATTTCATTGTTTCTAACACGATATAATTTGTTGCTGTTGTTTTATATATACAAATAACGTGGCTAGTGGTGTTGATATGATACATAAAGATATTATTTACTTGAAACGGTTATATGTACCAGGGACTTAATTGCAGAGACTGGCAGGCTAATATATATTCAACATGCATTGGCTAAAATTTAAGATGGCACATTTTATATTTCTTTAATATATTTTTAACCAAAAGGGTAGCGTACTCGTTTTAACAACACATTTTTAGAAACATTTTTTTTTAGAAAAACGAAGTTAGTTATCCATGGTAGGTAAAAATTTCATACGGATATTTGTATTTCTTACTTTTATTTCAAGCTCAAATTTATCAGCAAACATTTGCCTTTGGCTATCTACAATTTTTTAAAATCATATGAAAAAAACATGTTACAATCAATACATTTTGAATTATTTAAGTGCCGTAGTATATATCATGTAGATGAGAAACAGTAAAAAATGCAACTCACGTAAATACACACTGCCGCGCGCGCATATACTCACTTTCTATATATTTTTAAGCAAAAAAAGAAAGAAAGAAATACATGTACATGGAAAGTTTACGGATAATACATTTTCAATTTTCAATAGTTCTACAAACTTGGATAAGTTCAGTTTTTCCCAATAATATGGTATGCTATGTTTTTATACAAGGGACATTCAAGAGTAAAGTTAAATTCGTCCTCAAGTGTATTACAAACGGGGCATTTACGTTCGTTTACGGGTATAGATTGTGGTTTATGCCATCTTCCGGTCTCTTTTGCGAGTCTATGTGAACATCAATATTATAAGAATTTACACATTATTTTTTTTTTAAATTTTCAAGTTGCTAAAAACCTAATATAATACATAGCATAGGTTGTGTCATGTATGTACATTTCCGACAATAAAGAAAAATTCATATGCTTTGAACCAGGATATTTGTTTGTAATTGAAAATTCAATCACGCATTTTTTTATTCTGATACTGCAGTTTCCGTGAAGGCTGATGAGCGCGCTTGCTCGACCCCTGCGTGTGCCCCGGGGACGTTACTCTGCCCATACCGACTGTTTTACGCCGACATTTACCTCCAGAAGATTTGCAGAGGGTGTAATATATGTATAAAGCCAGGTAAATGTACGTGAGAGGGTTAATGTATGTATCAAACCAGGTAAATGTACGTGAGAGGGTGTAATGTATGTATCAAACCAGGTAAATGTACGTGAGAGGGTGTAATGTATGTATCAAACCAGGTAAATGTATGTGAGAGGGTGTAATGTATGTATCAAGCCAGGTAAATGTACGTGAGAGGGTGTAATGTATGTATCAAACCAGGTAAATGTATGTGAGTGGTATTATATATGTTGCAAGTCAGGTAAATGTATGAGAGATGTATTATATATGTTTCAAACGTGTTTTTTTAAACTTGTTTATTTACAACTTGGACAAATCGCGCTCGATGTATTCCTTGGTAGAACAAGTGTTAAGAATATGCGGATAATGTGTCTTGCTCAAGGACATCACACATAACCGTGACGGAGGACCGAACCACTACCCTCCGACCATGGATTCGATGCTCTACCACTGGACCACTAGGTAAATGTATGTGAAAAGGTATACTATTTGTATCAAGTCAGGTAAACATATATATCCAGGATCCTCCGCGCATTGTGTAAATAAGTATACATACAATAAATTAAAACATTGGTTAGTTATTTACATTTCGTCTTCCGGTATTCAAGTAATACAACTCTTCAATATAGGAGGTAATTGTAGTTGATTAAAGGCTTGTTGAATACCCATTCAAACCACCTCACCGAATATCCTTTTACTGACGGATGGCGGAATTGGCCGAGTATGTACGATTAGTTGAATTCCAACATAAATGAATAACGAGCTATCATGTAATAGTTTCTTAAATTTTATTAAAAGGTTGTACGAGTCATGGAAATCAAATACGTGATATTGTTATTAGAACTTGGAAGTGTTTGATGATTCCTGGTCAAGGGTTAGACATGCAGCCTGGAACATTTATATACATGGTTTAAGGATAACACTCGTCAAAAGTATTCCAAATGTTATTTGGGAAGTTTGTAATTATGCAAGCAATTGTTTTAAGTACAGAAAACAAAACCAATATTCCACACATCGTCCGTTAAACTTAACTTTTCCAATGCCTTTTCCGCAAACTGTTGCTTCAGATAGCTTTCCGTTTCAGAAATAATTAACTGCTCCATGTGAACAAAGACTTATTATATAGTCCTTGGCGTGAAATAACGATACGCATTAATTGAGACTCTTCTATTGCGCGTATGTTATTCATTATTGAATTTATTAAACGGTTAACAAAGGTATTAGAAACACCGGAAACATTACAAAGCCACATTTTCAAACTATAGTAAGTGATGTATAATGTAGTATATGCTAGCAAAAGTATTTCATTATTATTGACAAAATCATTTTTTAAATACTTTTACATTACCTACTAAAACTGTTAATAACGCTTATTTGTTTCTTTATCCTTTCTGTATATATAATGCGAGGAAATACCTAACATTATACCATTTCGGCCAACGAGTTTAATTAAATTGGATGATTAATGAGCACGAGTTTTTTTTTTATCACATAACTCAGGGAAATTGTACATTTACTATTTATTTTCCATCGGCCATATTTGTTTTCGTCATTTAACTTAACGTCTCAAAATAACGCGTGTTTTCCGTCAACTATATATTGTATATGTTAAGGCAGGTCGGAAACTATTAAATAATTATTTTCTTTCTTTTCAATCCTTTTACTATGTATGTTGTGGAACATGTTGTACATAACTTATGTAAAAAAAATGCTTAAACTCGGAAAGTTGCTCGGTATTTTACGTATGAGAGCCGAGTTGTACGGAATAAACCGAGCGATGAATACACAAGTTAATGTTAGAAATATGTAATCGATTTATCACACTCCAATATTGTAAATTATGTCATATTTGCACGCACGTCTTTTATTTCAGGATCGCCAATAGACACGACTGGTTGTCCCCAATTACCATGTCCGAAACAACTTCCGGCACGTGCTTGCTACACGCCAGCGTATTATAATAGTTGGATTATGTATGACGGGAAAAAATGTGACACGTGTGAATCCAGGCTATGCAAACTTGGCCAATAATTGTACGAAACCATATAGGACGACATTATCTAGTTTCACATGAAGTCTTAACAATAAAAAATATCGAACATTGAGTTGTTTTCTTTTTATGTTTCTGTTATAATGTATTATTTAGTATCGGGTATGTTTTCAGTCAGTTCAAATAAAACATACTTTTTTTGCAGTATTAAATATTTTGAACTCTGAAACCTTTGACAAGTAGTATATGTACAGAATAGTTTTAAAAACAAGGCTAATTTACTCTTATTCATGAATTAAAGGGAGTGCATCAGGATTTTTCATTTTTTTAATTAGCTTAAACGTTTTTTCCACTTTATTACGCCTATGTATACTCACTTTCCCCGTATTGACAAAGTGATATATACTAAAACATGACAAAATAATATATTGAAAATGGATTTTCTAACTTTGGCAATGCGCCTAAGTTAGATTAAAATATTTTTTTCGTTTAAAATTTGCAAAATATTTTGTGACGTAACTTCATTTTAATTTCAATTTGGTCCGTTATATAGTTCTTGTACGTTGTAAAAATTGTTTCATCTTAGAAAGAGTCCGAATGACGTTGTGAATGTCGTCAAGCAGTAGTTAAGTGTTGTCTATTTTTTAGAATGGGGATTTTGTTTCTAGTTTACTACTCTAAATGATATTTAAATTTTGTCACGTTTTTATGGATTTAATATACCAATCAGTTAGGATTTTATTTATTTATGATAGAGAGATGCTTTTTATCTATTTTATAAATAATTTTATTTTTTTAAGACATTTATAACGTTTTTCCTTGATATACTCCCTATAAAATCACTTAGTATAACTAATTATTAAAAAATATTTTATGGCAGACTAAAATTATTTTCATATTCGTGTTTCATCTTTTGATATTCAACATGAAACTAGGTCTAACCTTCCCAGCCTCCAATATTGAAGAGTTACACTCTTAAATAACGAAATACGAATATCAGACTAACTGCTGAATATGTTTCAAATTTGTGAAACGCGTTTCAACAGTTTTCATCGGTATGATAGTGTAAAGGAATCAAACAAATATCTAATTGTATTTCTAAATATTTTAATGACACCACTGTTTTTTTTTACAACATTTTTATTTAATTCTAAAAGTTTTGTTCGTTTGTTTTTGTCATGTTTGAATTGTGAATTTACAATAAAAGAAATTGCGGTATGAAAACATTTCGTAAGTCTACTTTCACTTTGTCAACAGTGTACACACTGAACAGAAAACATATGACACATGACCCTTACTTTTCTCATTATATTTTGGTAGTGCAGAGGTTGACAAACAATAAAATGTTAGTTTCACTTCTTCATTTTGATCTCTCTATGAATGACAAGCCTTCGAATTCATTTTTTATTTATTCTAGAATAAAGAACAACAATCAATAGTGGACTTACACTTTCAAGATGGCTGTCGAACGACGAAAGACGAACTAACTTTATTCTGTTCTTAAATGTGCAGTTTAAGAAATAGTACCTATGAGTTCTCCGAATGTTATACTGTACTTTCGTACCTTTAAAGATTTACATAATCGGTACGTAGATGTCATTGAAATTGATTTTATAAATGCTGTTGTTATTTTTTAAATTGGATTATGCATATTGATTATGTATGTCATGTAGTTTTACTGGTGGAGTGAGACCTAACAATGAATAAGAGGAAAAGTGTAGTTACATAAGTAAAATCAGTTTAGCCTACAAGTGCTGACCCTGTATTTCTCATCAGCTCGATCACCACAGGTGCCGTGGTCAGTTTCATATTTAATGTATGCCCGGTCACCTGAAAGTTACTTATTTCTTGTGATGGTTGTTGTTTTGACATGCACGTAAACCTCCAACCACGTGCAGGATGAACGTCAACAGGCAAGTTCACATGCACGTGTGTCGTCTGCTTGTTTGTAATATCGACCGGCAACCAGCCGACTATATGTGAAGCGTTCTCAAACAGAGACACAGAGTTTAATGCACTGTGATTGATTGTCTTACTGAATACATATATAAACCCTTTGTCAGTCTCCTGATATACACCCACAAAATAAGCATCGCCTAAACGATTTAGAATATGTTCAAGAGCAACGAATACCGTCTTCTTTGCAAAATTTTGTTTTTTAGACGTGGTTAGTCCACTGCGACAAAACAAAGTTTTGCAGTCAGTGTTTGCATAGAAGAACCATGTGGCCCTTTCAATATTTGATCTCGCCAGAATCATAAGTCCTCGAATGGCGTAAACAGCCTGCGCTTGCTCCGAGACACATTCTGGAAATGAACATATTTCCCCGTCACCTGAACTGTCCCACCCCCATTCCGTTACCCATATTGGTTTGTGCGGTGTATTAGAGTCCCGCCATCGCATTATAGGTCGAATATTGTTGAATGTCGATTCTTTGTGTTCAGGATAGGTTCCAGTCCGGACACCATCTTGGGTGTTTACAAAACTATAGGTGTGACAGTTAATGACGTCAATATTGTTAGCTACTTCCGGTAGAACTCTAGTCCCTATATAAGTGTTCGTTTCGTGCTTGTTCTGGGCTTGGAATGTTGCAGGTATTATTGTTATATTTGAATCTATACTTCGCACTCCAGCAGACATGCCTTTTAAAACAGTAGCATAAAAATTAGCATCGTAATCCCAGGGCTCGTTTCCAATTTCCATTGCATCGACTAATCCGTTGCCATGGGTCGAACCGAAATGTTTTGCAAATTCCTGTCCATAGTGATATGCTGAATCCTTTGTAGTATTCCAGGTATACTGAGGGAATGTTTTATTGGTAAACTGGATTGAGACATCCACATATAGGTTGGCGTCTTTCCACGCCTTGTATTCTTTATCCCAGTTAAGCCACCAGTTTGCCTGTGTACCATTTCCGGCTGCCATTTGTGTGAATTCTGGATCGAAATCTGGATCCGTGACATCCCAGTTTAGATTGTGGTAATTTCTCGCATGTGATGCTACCTTGTTATAGAGTTGCGGTCCTTGACATGTTGTCAACAAATCGCTATACATGGAATGGCCCCATCCCCATATACCATTAACACCCAATATATAACGCAATGTGCGCGTCTGGGGTTTGGCATTAGTTCTAGGTCCCCATATACCATGTTCGTCCCATGCATCAATTTCGAAGCAGAATACTTTTTTGTACGGTTGGAGATTTACCTTGTAATTAAGGGCTATATACCGAATATTTTGCGGAGGAATACTGGTTGTAACTGCATGAACAGCTTCCGGATTAAGAGTTTTCACATCCGTCCACCTGACGCCATCTACCGATGTTTTCATAACAAGCGAAGAGGCAGCCTTCAACCCTGCCCAATGCCGCGTTCTTATCATACCAACTCTATGTAGCGAGCCTAAATCTACTGTAACCTGCTCGTGACAACCGTATGGTCCGATTGCAGCAATTTCCTTAATGGAGAATCTTGTGTTGGATTCCATCTCGAGTTTTGACACGCTTATGTTTTCGGCATCATATATCTGAATATCCTTGTAATTGTCAGAGTTAGAAAATACTCTAAAAATGTGTCGAATTGTATTTCCGGTTGCTGTGTGCTCATGCGCATAGAGGGTAGTGTTGGCACTGAAAATACCATTCACTGTGATCACGTTTAAGCGAGATTTTGGCTCGACCGTAATTGTGAACGCCGCAGTTGACGCTGCGCCTGTGTTTATATGTGCAACTGTGTAAACTGAACCGTCTGTAGCATGCACTGTGTCATTAGGTATGTTTGATGAAGTTGAACAGTACCTATCACCACTCGCGCATGCTCCAAATAAAATGTTTACATCTGACCGTTTTATATATCCATTCGGAAGACAAAAGCTCGATACCCAGTTCGTGTTATCATCACCATCTAGGGTTCTGTTTGCTGCTTGTACGCTAGAGGTCGCTGTAACTTTTACGGTATTTCCTTTCGTCAACGATCGGATTAAACCGGCGTCAGCGTTCCATGATAAGCAAATGCGAAAGAGTTGTAGGACGAGCAGACATGTCGTTGCCCTTTGGTTTAGGCGCTTTCCATACCTTAAATAATACAGAAACTGCTATTAACGTATATAATTTACTGATAAATAATGTTACTTTTACATTTTGATTTGTTTAATATGTAAAGAAAATTTGATAATTTACAGTTCATAGCAGGTTCTCTTAATTCTGACAGACAACCTTTTCTATTGTTATATTTCTAGTATGTTCTGCTTCCTCTGCAACTATTACGGCGACGACGTCAATGGAGATTGCTGCTGCTGCAGTTGCTACTGATACGAAGGGTTATCCAGAAGTTCGTGGACAAATTTAATTAAATCCGTATTTATGCAAGTACATCGCTATATTTTTCACAACTTAAGTATTGGTGTATTTGTCGATGTACGGTGTTTTAATATATTTCTTATGTCAGTTATAATGTTATGATATCTATAGCAACATACACACACACACACACACACACACACACACACACACACACACACACACACACACACACACACACACACACACACACACACACACACACACACACACACACACACACACACACACACACACACACACACACACACACACACACACATACATACATGATTAGTGCCGCAGCTCAAAATGTTGAACAATTCGACAGATAAATATAAGAAAAACAACAATCATTTCCCTATAAAACTCGCGGTAAATAATATATTATTGACGACACGTCATCGTAGGTGTTAGGAGTTTAAATATATTTATATCGAAAAGACTCATTCATGCAAATAGTACATCTCATGAAAAGGTGAAATAACGAGCAGCTATACTGTTTGTGTCAATATTAGCACTGATTCAGACGACAGATATTCGTAGTAAAGCTCCGAGAAAGTTATTTGTAGTGTATTTTGTAATCTACAAATGACACAAACGGTACAGTACATGGGCGTAGGGTCGTTTCATTTAGAAGGGGGTGGTGGGGGGGGGGGGGGGGGAGGGGCAACCACAGGAGAGAGTGTCTGAGGATGTACTTCCAGACCCCAAAGTATATGCTGAACCTGAATATTGCCTCCCTCCCCGGCCGCACGCCTATGCAATGAGGAACGAGAAACAATAATGGATGATAACAGGTGTGGCGTCCGGTGTCAAAATCTCGCAGTCATTACCACTACCACTACTACTACCGCTACCACTACCGCTACCACAACTACCACTACCGCTACCTTCACCGCCACCGCCACCGCTACCGCTACCACTACCATTACCACATTTTTTTTTACAAGATACAAGATGTTTTATTGAGTAAATAAAGGCCTCTGGCCCAAAATACAACAGTAATTGTTGATCATTGATGTTTTACAAAATTGTGTTAAAATATATTAAATATACATTTGATGTGTCTGAAAACCGGTACAGTATATAATGTAGAACTATGTTTTTATCTTTAATTTCAGTTTTATTATAAAAAGATAAATTTTTCTAATATCTGGATTCTCGCTTTGAAGAAATCGATAAAAATCTGTATGTTCTGAATGTCCTATCTTGTCGGCGTATTCATATCCTCAGATTTCCGAACCAAATGTGAATATTGACACTACCATATCTTCCTAGCCCACAACTACTACTTTTACTACATCTACTACCACTACCACTACCATTACTACTACTACTACTACTACTACTACTACTACTACTACTACTACTACTACTACTACTACTACTACTACCACTACTACTACTACTACTACTACTACTACCACCACCACCACTTCCACCACCACCACCACAAATACTACTACTACTAATACTACTACTACTTCTACTACTACTACTACTACTACTACTACTACTACTACTACTACTACTACTACTACTACTACTACTACTACTACTTCTATTACTCGAGTAATTATATATGATAACCGATAACATGACATTTTAACATTTAAGCGGGATTCAAGCCAAAGGTCGTAGGCTCAATACCAAGCTCGGACCGTTGGCCTGTAAAACAACACTAATTACTGAACGAACCGAGAGCGATTCGTTTAAGATCTGAGATTACATCTCAATCGAACTAAAATAATAAATTTGTATCAACTATCATTCTTACACTGTTCTCTACTGAAGACTTTTTAAAAATGTTATCGCATAATGTTGCTGTGATACAAAATAAAAACGAATATCTAGTCTTCTACCAGCGCAACAAGCCGTACAGTTGTGGTATTTATTTATCAAGCACATGTTATTAACACGTTCAACCGTTGTATCTTTGACGTTTCCATTGACGTTGACGTATGGACATTCAATGCTTTAATTAAAGGATTAAATTCATTTTTTCTGGGTTTTTTATGCATGTGTAAAGAATGTCGAATCACACACAAAACAAATAAAAACTAGAAAAAAATTAATTCAATCCTTATAATTCCAATCCTGATGATTATATTTAATTTGAGACTCCTCAAGTAAATGAAAAAAATAAATAAAATAACTATACGCTGCAAAGTAAACGCGTAAGAATACATCACTTCTATTCTGGTTGACATCAAATTCTCGAGATCTAATAGGTACAATAATATCGTAACGGCTATTGTTTCCATTATCAGATGAATTCTGTAACATTAGATTGTTTAATAAAAAATCAATAATTCTAGAAAATACCCACACAGTGTAGAACGCTGACGTCATTGTTTAGTTTTTGCCTACACGTTTGTTTTTAAAAAATATGTCAATATTTACGAAGGTCATATAAATCCACGCTCATTGTTGGGGAATTCGGATTTGGAATGTTTTAAACGACTTTTACGTGCAAGGTTTTTGTATTTACATTGTCTCGCGATCGTCTGCTTCTGAAATTCAACTACATCATAGTGTACATGTTTTATTTCATTTTTCCTGTAGAATAAATAGGTCTGTGAAAATTTTTGTCAACGACTAGTATTCACGTTCGGTAAACCAGGGTTGTGTTCAATGGTACTCTATACATCTCAAATGAGAACATTTTATGACCTACTTCATTTGTTTCTCAAAACAACTTATGGTCTGATTGTGACGCCCGGTTAAATCGCTAAACCAAAGAAATCTATAAAACAATAAACCGATGAAAACAGCTAGGACTAGATCTAACATTTGTTTTTGTTGTATTTTATTATTAAAATAATCGTGGAACCGTAGTGAACGTCATTCAAGTTCGTATAGTGTTAAATGTCGATGCTTCTTTGTTTACGCGATAAAACGTAAAAGTAGTCCGGTTCCAGGGTTTTATCGAAAAATAAAAGTCTTTAAAAAAATGATGTTGTCCAATGAAAATGCTTTAAATACATATATGATAATGAGATTGGAATTATATTGAAATTAAATATTATGACAAATGTTAACATAAACTACTTACATTTGTACACTCGTATTTCATCTATTTCTGAACAAGGCGAACTATTTCATAAGATGATAAGAAGAATCAACAAAGCCTGTGTTTCACATATTCATATATATATACACTTTACTGATAAGGAGCGGTATCTATATCGGACTTGCCAAAATTAAATCCGGTTAATAAGTTTAAAACAAAATGAATTGTTGGAGAAAAAAAGCGCACCCAAAATAATAGGATTTCGATTAATTTGTTTGCACTCAATGCGGTTAATTGTTTTGTTTGATCTGTGATGATTGTACCGGATATAGCAGATGACGTATTACTGATATTGATCTTATACATCCTATTACATCTTACTTCTCTGAAATTGACAAATAATAAATGTGCGTTGCCAAGGTGACGTTCTTTTGTTTGTTCAGTCCATGCCTCTCAACAGCTATACGTCTATTTGTAACTGTCATATCAAAGCATGTCTCGTAATCAAAATACGTCAGAGTACTTTTAGCCGATCAGAACAATAAAATATCGTCGGGCTCCTTTTTTTGATCGACTTTGATAAACGTTCGTATCCATTGCTTGAATTTATTTTTCAAATTCCTTTTTCTAACTTGTGACCAAGCTTTAAAAGTGCATCATTGTCTTTATACTAAGGCTAAATCATGTGAAATTGTTAATTAATAGGAATATGCATAATTACAAAGTTCCTTGTGTGATAACAATGATATGGTCATTAATAATGGTAAAAGTATGGTTGTTTATTTCAGACTTCATGCTACTGAACGTCCCTCTTTCAATTTTAAATGTAGTAATACTGATATTCAAACAGTGTCAACCTCGGTTTAATATTGACCGAAATTTTATATTTTAATGTAATGGCAAAGTATGTTTCACAGTCAGCAGGGAGAGAACTCTGTCTTCTAAAAGCCAAGTATAAAACTCTAGGTTGTCTGCCCTACAATATTTTTACAAACTCGTATGATATAATTTAGCCAGTCTTTGTATATTGTGCTGCGAATTGGGGGTTGGAAAATACACTTCAAATGCAGCGACTGCTGGTGAAATGGATTGGGTGCCGACCATATCCAGTCAATGGAAGTGTACACGCCTTTGTTAATATATCAAATGCTCGTGTGAATAAACGAATATATAACTTTTGTGTATCTAAAACGCCTAAGGCATGTAAAAATGGTGCTTTAGAATTGCATTTTAAAGTTTTTCTACAAGCCAGTATTTTTTGTATGTTTAATACTTTCAGATACATATCGAACAGTTTATGCTGTAAATTGTGAGTTGTCAAAGTATATGAATGATTAGAATGAAAATAATCTAGTGCTTCTGGCATTACTGGTACTTGTGGTAACAAGAATAATCTAGCGCTTCTGACATTACTGGTACTTGTGGTAACAAGTATGATCTAGCGCTTCTGGCATTACTGGTACGTGTGGTAACAAGTGTAAACTGTAGAAACAAAAATGTTTTTCTTGTTTCTGAAGAAAATTGTAAAATGATTATGCCTTACTCACACATGTGTTTTAATGCGGCATGGCACTTTTGAAGCTATCGAAATTGTGAAAAAGTAATCTGGTCAACCCTACGTCTTTTCCGGCATATTTGGACCAACAGAGGACTATCTATGGAAACAAGACATTTTTAGAACCATTGACAATGTCTTCAGTTTACCAGAAGTGCATGTCTGTATATGTAGAACAGTCAATGTGTGGAGTGTGTGGTCCAGTGATCCCATGATCGGAGGGTCGTGGGTTCGATCCTCCGCTACGACTATGTGTGGTGTCCTTGAGCAAGGCACTTTTTCCGCATATGCTTTATACTGGTTCTACCCAGGAAGACTTCGAGCGTGATTTGTCTAAGTTGTAAGAACTTGTTTCACAATCGAAGTAAAATAAATATGTTTAAAACAAGTAGAACAGTACAAACTTAATTGGTGTGTGAGACGTTCAAATCAAACGCCATTGTATATTTGCCTATCTCTATTTACAACTTCATTGACAAACAAAAATAAAAATAACATAGATATAACTTTTATTTGAACAAGTTATTGTAAGGATTTGGTGTTCGAATACCTTTCGGCACTAGGGAGTCAGTTTGTCTCTCAAATTAACAGAGATAAAGATTGTATTGATAAAGTTACGTCTGCTGCCATTCTCTCAGGTTAATGACAATCGGTCATCATCGGTCATTATCGATCACTATCTATCATTAATGGTTTTAGATGGCACAGTGTGAATAATTTAATATAAAATTAATATCAAATCGTCAACGATATTGCTGTCGGCCATTTTGGATGTTGAATTTATGAAAATTATAAATTTAATATTTCTCCTTGCTAGTATGCATATATATATATTAGAAGCACATACAAATACCTATATTTTCATCGGTTTTTTTTGGTTTCTGTATATACAACACATCATTGAATATATATACGCGTAGCACGTGTGTTTCGTGCAATCGCATGTGCTTTTGACGGATAACGCTATTCATAGTACAGTGGAGAAAATAAGTGCAAAACATTAATCGAACCATTGGTCAATGGTACAATGGCTCTTTTCGTATCGCAGTTGTGTTTTGCGTTGACTTCGGTTAGTTTCGCTTCAGGATTACTTTCTCGATATGGCGCACAGTCAATAGGCTATGATATCAAGGACTGGAATGGTTGCCTTTCAACGGAGTTTAAAATTGTTTCTTTATACGGTATAGCCATTGGCCGCTGTGTTTACGAATGCCACCGACGGAGCGCATGCCGGTCTTTGAACTATATTCGAGTATTAAAGAAGTGCGATTTGTTTTCAACCGAAGAAGACATGACTGGCGTTGAGGCGCGACTAGAAGAAGGCCCGTGTATCTTTGTTCTGCGTAGCGATATGCAGATAAAAAATGTACGTGTTCTATGTATTAGATTCTTAGTCTTCTATATTACGTGTATTTTCATTTTTAATTAGAAATTTCCATTAAATACATCAATAACTGTCTGGTATGCATTACATAGAAATCCGCATTATCCATCACTACTAAGGTCAAGTTTGAAGGATATGTGTGTACATATACTGTATGTATGCATATGGGATTAACAGTGCATTTGAACATCGGTTGATTTAGCATCTGATTGAAAAGAAACGGAGCGATGTTGCAGTGAATTGAGGAAGGGAATTCTAAAGCGATTCGTTTAAGCAAGGAATGTTAGAAGAAATTCTTTAGTTTAAGCTCTGAACTTTTTTCGCAATTGAGCTAAAATGAATTAGCATACACGGAAATAGGAATAAGTGTTAATAAGGTGATTGAAGGGTCAAGTGGCAGTTTTGATAACTTTTGACTGAATTCTATTTCTGAAACTTCTATATATACATGATGTAGATAATAAATGAAAACTACCATAGTATCATGTAAAATGTGTGCTTACCATAAGTTTCTGTGTATTGTATAACGGAACATATATCTCCTATTCCTTAATGTGTTGGAAATGACGTTCACGCCTTTCAAAACTAAAATAAACACATTCGGATACTGTATTTGCTAAAGAACAAAACATGCAAACACAGCTATGGCGAGGAATAAAATCATAGACTTGGTTAAGTTTTTATCACAGATATATATGAAAAGCATTTACTATGTTAAAATGAAAACTGAATACAAATTATAAACTGGTATCTAATTCTATAAATTGTATTAATTTGTTGCTACGAAAATATGATATACAGTTAAACCTGCGTAAGCGGTCACCTCTATTAAGCAGCCATTTGTCTTAACCAGTCATCTTTGCCATTTCCTATTTTCTATACTCTCACATCATGTAACTTGTATTAAGTAACAACCTGTCTTAAAAGACCACTTTTGCTCATCTCTTTGACTGGCTGGTTAAGACAGGTTTGACTGTAGAAATCTACCATTACACTTCAGACCCGGCAGAGCTGTAACTGCTGGACGGGCCAGAGATGCGACCCGACTAACAACCAATGTCAAGCATCAGGTACGTGCTACGTTCTTCTAATTGCTGGAATACAACATATATCAATAACCTGTCATAACCGAATACAAAATCAAAATGACGTAATAATATATTTCTGATATAATCTACTCCAATCATTGGCATCTCTTTATTAGGACCGTTTCTTCAACCAAGCGTGAATAATCTTATTTACTACTGAACCAATTTCTTCAAACTTATTTATATTTAACGATCAATTAATTATGCTATTTTAATTTGTTTGCTGTGCAATGCAGGGTCATTACACGTATAATTAAATATATTAAAACAGATAAAGAGATAAGAACAACTGAGCATTCCCCCGTGTGATTGGTCAA
This sequence comes from Panopea generosa, assembly GCA_029582155.1. NCBI lineage: Eukaryota > Metazoa > Mollusca > Bivalvia > Adapedonta > Hiatellidae > Panopea > Panopea generosa. Next base: position 35,681,451 of record CM055902.1, read on the forward strand.
AATATTTTTTATTTTCGATACGGCTGCACATAATTGTGTTTTCTTGCCAGTTTCTTGGTCAGTTTTAAGTTGTTTTATGACAGGTCACAATATTTTAGGTTTTATATGTGTTTTGACGCTATTACAATGCGTATTGAAGAAAGATCTGTAACTCACTCACTGGTCGGGAAACATCTCATTCAAAGAATAGAACCAATTGTAAGTATACAATCATGTCCTTGTGTTTCCAGTCCTTAGGACCACAGTTTTGTTGGTAACTTCGGTAGAACCTCGGTTTCTAAATATAATAAAAGAATATAAGAACGAATTATCTTGTTGAAATGTCCTTACCTCAATCTTAAACCCATACCAGATTCTTCTTTTATTGCACTAGAAAATCCATTGATTACATTGCAGTGCAGTGCAGTCGTGTAACCGTTAGTACAAAAAACGCTATTGCACAGGAACACTTAACATTTTGAAAAATTGTCATTTGTTTTATAACAGAATGCGAACGTTTGGTAGTACCCAACGCCGAGATAGATGGAAACATGAACCGGATAGGAGCAAAGTTGGTAATCAAATGTAATGACGGTTTCAGGGAATTAAGTGGTCGATCTTCCATACAGTGTATCCTCTCTCCTTCATCAGAGGCAATCTGGACGTTTCAACCACAATGTGTTGACAATAGCGTAAACGTAATAACCACAACCACTACGACGTCAACAACTACCACTGCCAGACCGACAACGACGTCAACAACAACTACAACTACCAGACCGACAACGACGTCAACAACAACTACAACTACCAGACCGACAACGACATCAACAACAACTACAACTACCAGACCGACAACGACGTCAACAACAACTACAACTACCAGACCGACAACGACATCAACAACAACTACAACTACCAGACCCACTACGACGTCAACAGTAAAGACTACTGACATAGGTAATAATTTGATATCAGTACATATTTTTAATAATTAACTATCACTGTTGGATCCTCCGCCATGATTATACGCGGTGATGTTTAGCGGCAGACTTTGTCCACATATGCATAGAGTTGGTTCTGCACGGGAAGACCTCGAGCGTGAATTATCGAAGTTGTAAAAATTTGTTTCACAATCGATGTAAAATGAACAATCAATGCGTACATGTAATACAAAAACATAACATCGAAGGTATATGAAACAAATGCATATTTCTGTGTGTGGAATATATGTACTTATACTGTTAAGCGAATGCGTAAAATACGTCGTCCGAATTAACGTATGTCGTCCGAACTCGCAGGCAAACGTCGTGAGTTTTTAAGTGTTTCATTTTTAATTTAAATTCGAATTTACGAAATAAAAAGCTAGCGTGAATATCCCCATTTCATTCGAACATATGGTAGTGAAATGAATAACGTTTAACATATGCGAAACTCAAGAACTTGTACCAGAGCTTTTTTGCGTAACCTGGTGTGAATGTTCAAAATTTGTTGTTTTTAAACCCGCGTTTAAATCAACCCCGTTATAATGATTATATGTAAAGATAAAATAATTTGCGTGTTATATGTGTGACAGTTATCATTTTTTTCACTTGAAATAAAATAAATAATTTAAATTTATTATCAAAAACACATTTTAATTATTATTGAGCATTTTATAAGAGAAACACGGCGAAAATCGTCCGATAAAATACGTACCGCTTGGGGACGCTGTTAACTAGAACGTGCTGTACTATATATTTAGAGAAAAAAAACAGTGAGCTATCATCGAAGAAGACCAAAGAATAAAGGGAAACAAATGTGTTTTATTTTCAGAGTGTGGCAGCCCGCCCGAGTTGGAAAATGGATATTCCTTTGCCAAAGCAGATGTGAGAAGCATAGCTGGTACTGAACGGTATTACAGATGTCACACAGGATTCACTGTGATTGGTCAACTTACTCCTGTCGTCTGCTCAGACGACGGAAGGTGGTCCGATGTGACATTTAAATGCGGTAAGACTTTATCTATGGTTAAATTGATCCCAGTAACTGTGGGAAAACATTCTTTTAAGTTCGCGCCAGAGGTCAACATTTTTTGAGAAATATTTTATAAATGTTTATATAATTATACACACGTATGTATATAAATATGTCTATGTGTTTCGAACGTTGCAGTTTGATATATAAGATTGTTTAAAAAAGAACACATAGGTTTGTTTGAGATCTTTTATAAATTTCAGGGTGTAAGTTCTTTTTTCTTCCCAAATGCTTTCTTCTTTCACAACATATTAGTTTTATTGTATTTTTAAAACGTCTATACACTTTTGTTGTGATTTCAAAATATTCCAGTGATTTCCTTTGCATTGACAATTCGGCATTCAGTGTTAAAACACAAAATAGTAATTTTCCGTTATCTATTCATGTGTTAGAGTTAATGAAGGCAACATTCTTCGAATTGACTCAGCCGTTGATCGAGCCCTCTACATCACGCATGCGCGGAACAATATCTACCACAGCCCGATTAAGTCTGATCTACGAGGAGCGTTCAAATGGGCGTACTGTTTACAATATATAGCAAATTTCATTGAAATTTGGTGTTGATTCCCTCAAAATATTCACCCAAAGGTGACACGCACAGCTTCAGTCTCCTAATCCAGTCTTTGAATGTTTATTTTTATAATTGTTTCTGGGTATACTGTACAGACACTGAAAGTGTTTTCGTTGTACAAATTTTCGTCCAGACAGGTACAAAAAAGAACCCAAAACGAGCTATGTCTGAAAAATATGATTGGTGGGGAAGCACAACAACATCATCTTCATGACAATGCTGGTTGTGTGTGTGTAATGTAGCAAGCGCACATTGCTAAGATATGCAGCATACTCCAAAATATCCGCAGGATGATACTTCAATACGTCCGCAGCATGGCATTCAAATGTGTCTGCAACATGACACTCCAATGTGTCCGCAGTATTATACTCCGGTAAGTCTGCATCATGATACTCCAATGTGTCCGCAGCATGGTACGCCAATGTGTCCGCATCATGGTACTCCAATGTGTCAGCAGCATGGTACTCAAATGTATCCGCAACATGATACGCCAATGTGTCCCCGCAACATGATACTCCAATGTGTTCGCAGTTTGATACTCCAATGTGACCGCATCATGGTACTCCAATGTGTTCGCAGCATGATACTCCAATGTGTCCGCAATATGATACTCCAATGTGTCCACAGCACAATGATCCAAAGTGTTCGCAGCACGATGCTCCAATATGTCCGCAGCATGATACTCCAATGTGTCCGCATCAAGATACTCTAGTGTATTCGCAGCATGGTACTCAAATGTGTCCGCAACACGATATTCCACTGTGTCCGCAGCAAAATACTCCACTGTGTTCGCAGCATGATACTCCAATGTGTCCGCAGCATGACACTCTGTGTCCGCAACATGATACTCCAATGTGTCCACAAAAGGATACTCCAATATGTCCGCAGCATGATACTCCAATGTGTCTGCAACATGATACTCCAAAGTGTCCGCAGCATGATACTCAAATGTGTCCGCAGTATGCTACTCTAGTGTATTCGCAGCATGATACTCCAATGTGTCCGCTGCATAATACTTCAATAGGTCCACAGCATGATACTCCAATGTGTCCGCAGCATGATACTCCAATAAGTCCGCAGCATGATACTCCAATGTGTCTGCAGCATGATACTTCAGAAGGTCCATAGCATGATACTGCAATGTGTCCGCAGCATGATACTCCAATAAGTCCGCGGCATCATACTCCAATGTGTCCTGGACATGATACTCAAATGTGTCCGCAGCATGATACTCAACTGTGTCCGCAGCATGATAATCAATGTGTCCGCAGCATGATACTCAAATGTGTCCGCAGCATGATACTCCACTGTGTTCGCAGCATGATACTCCACTATGTTCGCAGCATGATCATCAATGTGTCCGCAGCATGATAATCAATGTTTCCGCAGCATGATACTCCAATGTGTCCGCAACATGATACTCCAATGTGTCCGCAGCATGATACTCCAATGTGTCCGCAGCATGATACTCCAATGTGTCCGGAATATGATACTCCAATGGGTTCGCAGCATGATACTCAACTGTGTCCGCAGCATGATACTCCAATGTGTCCGCAGCATGATACTCCAATGTGTCCACAGCATGATACTCCAATGTGTCCGGAACATGATACTACAATGTGTCCGGAACATGATACTCCAATGGGTTCGCAGCATGATACTCAACTGTGTCCGCAGCATGATACTCCAATGTGTCCGCAACATGATACTTCACTATGTTCGCAGCATTATATTCCAATGTGTCCACAGCATGATACTCCAATGTGTTCGCAGCATGATACTCCAATGTGTCCGCAGCATGATACTCCAATGTCCGCAGCATGATACTCCAATGTGTCCGCAGCATGATACTCCAATGTGTCCGGAACATGATACTCCAATGGGTTCGCAGCATGATACTCAACTGTGTCCGCAGCATGATACTCCAATGTGTCCGCAGCATGATACTCCAATGTGTCCGCAGCATGATTCTCCAATGTGTCCGCAGTATGATACTCCACTGTGTTCGCAGCATGATACTCCACTGCGTTGGCAGCATGACAGCATAATACTCCAATATGTCCGCAGCATGATATTCCAGTGTGTCCGCAGCATGATACTCAAATATTTCCGGAACATGATACTCCAATGTGTTCCCAGCATGATACTCAACTGTGTCCGCAGCATGATACACCAATGTGTCCACAGCATGATACTCCAATTAGTCCGCAGCATTATACTCCAATGTGTCCGCAGTATGATACTCCACTGTGTTCGCAGCGTGATACTCTACTGTGTTCGTAACATGACAGCATGATACTCAACTGTGTCCGCAGCATGATATTCCAGTGTGTCCGCAGTATGATACTCCACTATGTTCGCAGCATGATATTCCAATGTGTCCGCAGCATGATACTCCAATGTGTTTGCAGCATGATACTCCTTTGTGTCCGCAGCATGATACTCCAATGTGTCCGGAACATGATACTCCAATGTGTTCGCAGCATGATACTCCAATGTGTCCGCAACATGATTCTCCAATGTGTCCGCAGCATGATACTCCAATGTGTCCGCAGCATGATACTCCAATGTGTCCGGAACATGATACTCCAATGGGTTCGCAGCATGATACTCAACTGTGTCCGCAGCATGATACTCCAATGGGTTCGCAGCATGATACTCCAATGTGTCCGCAGCATGATACTCCAATGTGTCCACAGCATGATACTCCAATGTGTCCGGAACATGATACTCCAATGTGTCCGGAACATGATACTCCAATGGGTTCGCAACATGATACTTCACTATGTTCGCAGCATTATATTCCAATGTGTCCACAGCATGATACTCCAATGTGTTCGCAGCATGATACTCCAATGTGTCCGCAGCATGATACTCCAATGTGTCCGCAGCATGATACTCCAATGTGTCCGCAGCATGATACTCCAATGTGTCCGGAACATGATACTCCAATGGGTTCGCAGCATGATACTCAACTGTGTCCGCAGCATGATACTCCAATGTGTCCGCAGCATGATACTCCAATGTGTCCGCAGCATGATTCTCCAATGTGTCCGCAGTATGATACTCCACTGTGTTCGCAGCATGATACTCCACTGCGTTCGCAGCATGACAGCATGATACTCCAATATGTCCGCAGCATGATATTCCAGTGTGTCCGCAGCATGATACTCAAATATTTCCGGAACATGATACTCCAATGTGTTCCCAGCATGATACTCAACTGTGTCTGCAGCATGATACACCAATGTGTCCACAGTATGATACTCCACTATGTTCGCAGCATGATATTCCAATGTGTCCGCAGCATGATACTCCAATGTGTTTGCAGCATGATACTCCTTTGTGTCCGCAACATGATACTCCAATGTGTCCGGAACATGATACTCCAATGTGTTCGCAGCATGATACTCCAATGTGTCTGCAGCATGATGCTCCAATATGTCCGCAACATGATACTCCAATGTGTTCGCAGCATATTACTCCACTGTGTCCGCAGCATAATACTTCACTGTGATCGCAGCATGATACTCCAGTACGTGTTCACATTGTAGTAAAATTTGACTCTGTAAATTAAGTTCCCTTTTTATAAATTACTATAATATAAATGACTGACTGACTGACTGACTGACTGACTGACTGACTGACTGACTGACTGACTGAGTGACTGACTGACTGGCTGGCTGGCTGGCTGGCTGGCTGGCTGGCTGGCTGGCTGGCTCGCTCGCTCGCTCACTCACTCACTCACCCTCTCATTTACCTACTCAATCACCTAGTCAGTAAATTACTCACTCATTTACCTCACTCACTCACTAATGTTGTGCCTCCTAGTGGACTTGTACTATTTATATGTTAACAGCAACCCCGACAATCGGCGAGAAGTGTAGCGACACCACTGAATGCGTGGAGAGCAATGCCGTTTGCACGAGTAGCATGTGCTTCTGCAATCAGCTGTCACGATATAACGCGGACACGCACGACTGCGATCAGGGTAAGATGTAATGTATTTCAAACTAAACGATGAAATGTATCAAACGTATTAAAGACGATTGCTTAAGTTTTTGTCACTTTTTTTTCCTATGGATAGAATTTTATGAAACTTCCAAGTATTACGTTAAATGTATGTTCATGCAATATCAGAAATAAAAAAACACATGTAAGTGTGCAGATGTTTTGGTAGTGCCTCCTCATAAACATACCTGTCCTTGAAAGTTGGCGAAATCATGTAGCTTTAACAAGCAATGCGAAAATAATATCTAAAGTTGTTTACATTTAGTATTTGATTAAAACTATTTACATATATACATACATATAATATCAATTTTCATAGAAATGGTAATTATAAGCTTGAATATAACTGTTTAGGGTTTTTAAAAACAAAATCATTTCGGCAGAGTGCCAATTTTTAATAAAAACATGGCGATTTTTTTAATATTTTGATATAGTGTACGGATACATTTTCCTTAAAGCCTCATAAAATGACATTCAAAATAGAAAATACACTTTACCGCGTAATTTGAGAAAGAAATAGTTCTTATAGAATGCCATCGTTAACAGGTGAAATTGCTATAAACAATTATTTCATAACAGTATTCCTATTTCATATATTGAACCTATTATAAGAGACCAATTTTAAGGGTGTCCGTAAATGATTGTGCAATCCGAAATAGGGTCAGTTGTAATATGGAAGTATGAGACAATATTGCTTCCCTTTGTGCGCGGAGTTGATGCACATGAAAAACTATAGCAATCGTCCTTAACGCCATCTTGCCTTATTGATTTACCCAAAATTGAAACGAAAAATCATTAATCAGCTTTTGAAACAAAGTTCCGGTACTGTATTTAGCAGGTGCACGTGACGTAGGTTCTCCCCCTTGATAAAGATATATCCGATCATTCAATGACTTATAAAAAAAGGAAAAGCAACTGACTGAGATGTTACAAATGCTCGGGTATTCACGCAAAATCTCGAAAAATCTCATTTTCAACTATCCTAACTACCAACTATCGCAGAATGCTTTATTTGCACAAGGGAATCTTTTTAAAACGAGACCATCCCAGCAAACTGCCTTTAAAATTGTTGAAGTACTTATGAATACAAATATGTATAATGCAACTAAAAAATCAAGAAAGTACTTGAAATTTTACTTCAAACTGCAATATTTCAAATTCAAGATCATTTTGTGTGTTTAAAACATAATAACACATACACCTTACATTTATGTAAACGAAATCTGTGAAATTTGAATGATTGGATTCAGAAGTTTTTTAATGTAACATGTTTTTCTATTCTGGCATCGTACTTGGCTAAAATATTGCAGTTATATGCATACTGGAAAGGATATCGTTATAAGTGAACGAGCGTCCGCCTCGCATGCGAATAAACGTGAGTTTGATCCCCGGTCGGGTCATACCAAAGACTTGAAAAGTTGTATTAGAGCTTCCTCGCTTGGCGCTCAGCATTTGTGGTATATTTCTAGGTCTGGTCGGCTTTATGTCAGTATACTGTGACTAAGTGGGATATCATAACATGTGTCTGAGGCATGTTACTCCAGAGTGGCAGTATTTAGACTACATACTCAAGTAGACACCGTCGCAATATCACTGAAAAGATGTTGAAAGTGACGCTAATCACCATACAGAGGGTCCTCCTTGGCCAAGTGGTTTAAGGCTTCATCTCAAGATCACTTACCTCTCACCGCAAAGGTCGTAGGTTCGAGTTCCGCTCGGTCCAAAAACTTTAAGTGAGAAAGTTTGCTAGTTAATGCGGTTCTACTCAGATTCATTATAAGGTCAAACCTTCAATTATAAAGCCGGATATGCCATACATAACTTGAAATGTGTTGAAAATGGCGTTAAACATTAAATAAATAAATAAATAAATAAATAAATAAATAAATAAATAAATAAATAAATAAATAAATAAAATAAATAAAATAACATACAACAACTTAGTGGAACGTTACGCATTTCATTTCCAGTATGTTCCACGATGTTGCCAGAATTCGATGCACCACGGTTTAGTACGGAAATACTCAGCAATAGTCTGTACACAAACCAGCCAGTTAAATCAATCTCAGACTGCGAAGAACTATGCCGGTCTGACGCCGCGTGCCTGGCCTATCAAATAAGCCAATCATTTCGCATACAGTGTAGTTTGTCTTCGCTATCATGGAATATGATACAGGATTCGCCACGCTCGAGTGAACTTGTACAATCCGTAGAAGATGTTCAGCTGGTGTCACGGAGGTGTCTTCAGTAATACTTGTAAATATTTTAAGAGCACGTGGGCTTGGAATTGTATTTTGAGGAAATAAAGCGACGCCTATTGGTCAGACACCACCAATGTGTCTTCCATAGACGCACGTTATAATGTTTAACCATATTGTCACTATCTTTTATGTTTCACGTATAAAATATCCATTCTTGTTTTTAAAGCACTACCATCGTCTCAAATGAAAATGTTCGACAAAAAAAGAGGACAAAAGTTTTTTTACCTCATCTCGTCAATTTTTATTTTCGGTTTATAACAGCATAATTATGTGATGGTTGAATAAACTTTCTAAATGATATATATTTAAAACATGCCATTCCTTATAGAAAAAAATATGTAATCATAAAAATATTTATATGCAATTGTCATTTAAAGAATAACACTTGTGTATATGCTATATGTTCTGTAAATTGAAATTGTAATATTGTAATATATTGGAATGTATTGGAGAACAAAATAAAACATTACAAAACAAAAAAAATATTTTTTCAAACAGTTTCCAGTGTTATACAATGGACTGGTTTAGCTGAATATAATTAAAACAAAGAAAGTTTATTGTGATTATTTGCCAGTTCAACATTTTTATCCAACCAAATATAAGCTTGTTATAAAGCTATATGCCCTGAACGTCCCTGAAAATCCCTCCAAAAGCCTCATACCAATGCTGGCAACTGACATATTGGGTGACATTTTTACTGATATTTTAAACCCCTCACGACGGTTTAATAAATATGGATGTTTGAATAAATTAATGACAAAGGTTGTGATCAAAATATTTAATATACATGTACACTTTATTGAGATCAGTGTTTTAAAAGTATATCTTACTTTTTGTCGTTTTTATGCACATAGCGAGAAGTCATCTTGTCCCATGTTGGCATCGTATTAACGGTTTCTGTTATTCATCAACTGTCACCTTGAATACATTTACATGGTAACTTGTCTCCCACGCTGTTTTCTACATTTGTGAATGACCTTGTGCGTTAGGTCAATGACCTTGACCTTGGAATCGATATTGGCGGCACCAAAAGTACCAATATTACTATACGCGGATGATATGTGTTTGGTTTGTGTGTGAAAAGACCTACAATATATATTAGATGAACTACACAAGTGGTAAATAAAGTAGAGAGTGCTTCTGAATAAATACAGACACATCTTAAAGTATGTATTTCGAAAACAAAGAGTTGCACAAAGGACTCAGTAATAACTGCTTAGAAATCGTATATATACCTCGGTGTTATATTTCAAGACAAAAATTTATTTTCATGTTACGATGAAGCTTTAAGGAAAGGAGCAGGGCCTGTATTTATTTTTAATACGGTCACATAGCAACAGCGCTAGAAATATACATGTTATGGCTACTCGGAGCAGCCGAAAGACGTTGACGATGTCATATTTTTGCATGACGTTTAACCTTTCAAAGCACATCTTGTCAAAGTAGTCACCAGGCTCTTGGATGTACTTCATACATGTCTTTTCACCTATTTGTCATACACATCTCTATATCACTCTTCCTTGAACTTTGCATTGGTGTGATGAGTTTGAAACTGAAGTTCATGTAGATTTGATCAGTTAAACATTATGCAAATACACGTCATATGATGCTGTAGGTAGCCATTACATGCATATTTTCCAGCGCTATTGTTATGTAACGGTATTTAATATTGCAATTGCCTACAGGAATTATTATTGTTTGGCAATATAAGTTTTATTCATATACTGTATTAAATGTTGGAAATATTAAAAAAAATCCACGTTTTTTAACACACCTATACGGGGTTATAAACATTATCAGACTATAGATAATATTCATAGCCATGCACTACTTTATTTCTTGGGAGTGCATGAATTTGCCATTGTTGGTGATATAGGCTGGATTCCATCTACTTATCGCCGATGGGTCACAATGTTTCATTACTAGAATTGTTTACTCACGTTCGATAATGACAGGCTCACAAGTCTGTTTTCATTATGTATTATAACAGATGTTTAAATAACTGGCGTAGTGATATGAAAGAAGCCATGATTAAATTAGACATGCTGAACTATTTAGAAACGGACTCAACTGTGTATAATTATATAAACTTTTAAAAATGAATTGGTAGTATTACAATAAAATCTGGAAACGGAGGTGGAAATATTATCCAAATTACGGACAGGCATAACTTTCAAATACGCTTTTGAAATAAAACAATATTAAAATTTTACTGTTAAATTTAAATAAACACAAACGATCACTGTTAACTCAATTCAGATGTGGTATATTACCATTATGAGTTGAAACGGGAAGATATGTTTACTTTGAAATGAGCGCTTCTGTCTATATTGTAATCTGCAGTATTTAGAAGATATCTTGATATGTCCCTGCTATTTAGATTGAAGACAACATATAGGCAACTATTTTTTTCAGAGACCTAGTATGTTTCGATTTATAGAATTATTACAGTCAGGTAATAGAAATACTCTTTTTAACCGAGCAAAATATATAAAATGTGCTTTATCTGTTAGATTGTTTTTGACTCATAGTTGAACGTTGTCATTCTCATTTAATTTCAGCACTCGAACACTGCTATATGAATGTATATATACATTTGCGAGCGCACGTATGTGTGTGTGTGTGTGTGTGTGTGTGTGTGTGTGTGTGTGTGTGTGTGTGTGTGTGTGTGTGTGTGTGTGTGTGTGTGTGTGTGTGTGTGTGTGTGTGTGTGTGTGTGTGTGTGTGTGTGTGTTTCCACGTTACATGATCTAAATATATTTGTTAACATATGTATAGATATGACGATGTACTATGTATAAGTCAAATAGAATATATGATTTGTTCTGTTCTGTTCTGTTCTGTTCTGTTCTGTTCTGTTCTGTTCTGTCATCCACTTCAAATTGAAAATGAAACACATTTGTTTTAATTCAATGTCCACTTTACAATGATATCAGAGCAGATATTTTCAAGAACAACTGTTGAATATAGACTTTATTAATATGAACGATGCCGATAAATTAAAATATCTTGTTATAAACTTTTCAAGAAAATCAACAAAATATCTCGCCAAAGCTTACCCAAATAGAAGAAATACAATTTATAATCAGTGATACTCAAAAGAGTTTTGTAATTAATATTCTATCATGTTATAGCCTTAGATTTATGATATTGATGATGTTTACTTACATATAATATATGCTTTATTTCCATGTGTTATAACATTACAATGTTTCTTTGTATATATACAGTAGAACTTTGATGACTCGAACCCGGCGGGACTAGATAAAATAGTTCGAACTAAGGGTTGTTCGAACTAAGGGTTGTTCGAACTTAGAGTTGTTCGAACTAAGGGTTGTTCGAACTAAGAGTTGTTCGAACTAAGAGTTGTTCGAACTAAGGGTTGTTCGAGCTAAGTAATAGTCATCATCATACCATACACGTATATACACCAAAATACAAAAATACAGATTCTAAGGTATAAAGATTTATGAATAGACATTCCTAGATTTGTATAACTCGTATTCCGTCATTATTATAATAAGTTCATGTCGTACACACCGTTGTTGTTGCTTTTTGTTGCTGTTGTAAAAATTACAATTATTTACAAATAACGATAATTATTCTTATTTTATCAATCTGTCATGTATTATCTCCCGTGTGGACACTATATCATCTCATATTATCCATTTTCTTCATTATCGGTTTACAAAATACATATTTATGTTCTTAAAATTATCAACTTTATATTTGTTGTGTTGTATATTCAAATTTATTTATCCAACTAAATGACTCTACTTTATTCCAAACTTGCATTCTAGCAAGGCCAATCACTAAATGATGCATTTTCATTAATTTATCCGTTTATAACAAGAAGGGGAATGAATTCTGTTTTTCAAAGTCTTAAGATATATTAACAGTATTGGTTAAGATATATACGCATATGTTGTTCTTTTTATATATTAATTATAAAACCTACAATAAATCTTCTTAATAAATGTAGCATTCGTAACCATGCTTGTTCCCAATAATATGTTTTTTGAAGGAGGTTAATCACGATGGTGAGCCCACGTGACCGGATGCCATCAAGTTGCCATACAAAACCCAAAACTTTTTGCAGATAATGCAACGGCGTATTTTTGTGAATTGCACCATTCCATACCATAATTGTTTCAACTGGGCATAATATGCCGTGCACTTTTTGCCAAATATATGAGTTTTGCATGCCACTTGATAGAACCGATGTTCATCTCTATAAGAAGACGGCGTACATCTTTGTTTCGTGAACTTTCATAAAATATTAAAAAAAATATCCTGCAAAAATGTTAATTGAAGCCGGTACATTCCTTTGATTTTTACACCACTCTATAGTATTACGTCACGTAAGTTAGCCACCGCGTTAATGGCATTTTTAACATATAACATATATATAGAACATTCTCGTTTTGTTGGTGGAGTAGGACCTTAGATTCAAATATATTCGCATAAGATTCTGAGAAGATATACCGTAATTCCAGCAAACTATCTAATATATTATTTATTTGACCGAGTTGGACTCTACCCCAGTAGTAAGAGATAAGATAAATATAGACCACTTGGTCACATTTGTATCTAAAGTATTCAGGAAATATCCTCCAATAAATCCACCTAACAAAAATGCGGGACGATAATATAGTGGGTAGAATGTCGGCCTCTCGCGTCAGAGGTTGCGGATTCGATCTCCTAGCTCAACCCGACGCCTTTAAAAATATTCACCACTAATGTCCAACAAGCGGACTCGTGAGTGTTTTTTCTAAACTTTTCGCAATTTAACTAAAACAAATTAGTATAACCTAATAAAAATGCTCTTTTGTTTCAAATTGTTGATAAAGAAACATTTTTTGAATTATTAAAGCTCAAAATTTTTCGTAAATTCGTAGGAATGTTCTAGATTAGCTGGCCACTGTGTTTAATCCCTAACACAAAGATAAACGAACATGAGTGAACCACTGACACAGCAAGTTACACAAAGCAATACTAGCTGACAAGGTTAGTGTTCTTTAACATACTGCTAACTGTTGATTGTTTTAATAATATCCATCAACCCGATGACCTCTCAACAAAAAAGAAATCAGTGCATGTTCTGCTCGGGAAACTAATTAGGCAGCAACTCATATAAGTTCTGAACTTAATTGGCAATTGAGCTGAAATAAATTAGCATAAAAGGTACACTGCCCATCAACTGTTGTAGAACTGTACTAACGACTTAAATGCCCAACCTTATCAATACCGTCGTTTTAAGGAATGACGTTAAATCTTCAAAGTAGACCAACTTGAACACGTGTCAAAAAGATCACGTTTGGTGACATACGATACTCTAAGTCACGTGGAAAGTCATGTTGAATATTGGACAAATATGTCCACAATGATCTCAGAGTGTCCTTAACCGCATCAACAATGATAAAAATTTATATAACCATGGTTTCAATAGTTATATAAAACATTTGAAAAACTCTATAAATACGCAAACCAGTGTAATACAGTTCATTTATGATTTGAACAAATTTGTGTGGAAAATATCTAAAAATGTTTTGTAAATTTTTGGTGGGCATTGCACTTTTTCCAATCGTCAATGGGTTTTTATTGGATACATTTTTCGGAAAGGAACCACAGACAGTCTCCGCGCTGGATGTGAACAAGTATATCGGAAGATGGTTCCAGGTTTGTATATAGTTTATTTTACATATGTTACTGCTCTGCATGTTATATTACAAAGTGTGCCGTTATATAGTAATACGGGTTCGCTCACAAATTCTCTCAACATTGCCTACGGCCGTTCCCATTCAAAATATATCACAATTTTAATACCGGACCCGGTCAGCTCAGATGACAACTCGCTCGACTGTCAATCCAGGAGTTGGAATAAAATTTTCCTCCGTCCACAGTCATATATGATGAATGGCCATGAACCTTTTATGGCCATTAATTTCCCACCTCAGAATATGTGGGGAAGTAGTCAGAGATAATGTTTGTCTAGTACTGGTTGCCAAGTGGATCCCAGCAATGATTATCTGGTGTGATGATCGTCGTTAGGTAACTGAAATATGTTTTATATAAGGTTCAAAACCGTATACAGACAAGCAAACAAACAAATAAAAATAAATGATTACGCAAGTACGTTAAAATTGCATCTATGACAAGTACTTGGTTGTTTGTTTTAACGTTGAATGTCATTGATTAATCATAATTATTCAGGATTTATGATTAAGTCAAACATAAGAAAAGCTAAGAATGGGTTTTATATGTTTATTTATTTCTAGATTCATTTTTTAAAGAATTAAGATGACAGTATAATGTATATATGTATACTAATTGTTATCGGTGTATCGTATACGGCATAAATAGATTGTAGAAAAGTCCAAGGAATAAAGTGTCACCCTGGTAAAAATGTTTTACTCATGAAAACACAAGAAATGAATACATGAAATGCATAAAAGCACCCATAAACTCATGGAATACAATATAACAAATATGCAAAACAATGTCCAACCTAAAATGTTTGCCACAAGGTGAACAAAATGCGACCAAGGTTTTCTGGTAACGCCTGTTGTCAAATAATAATTTGCATTCATTGTTTTATTTCAGATGTACGCCAGTCAGTCTGTGATGACATTGTGGGAATCCGGTGCTATATGCGTAACCGCAGACTGTAAGTTCTAATTGTAAACCTATATGAGGCTGTAACGAACAAATTGATATCTTATCGTATGTCGGAGTTTCCGCTGTTTTATATTCCTTATTGAAAAAAAACACGATAAAACTGCTATGTGCCAGTTTACAAGTGTTTAAAACATAATTGTATTACATCCTTAACGGAAGTCTGGGCTGTGCTGTTTGCAATGGCTGCCGTAGTAACAAAAGTAAACAATTTGATCGTCTATTTGTGACATGAAGAAATGCAAATTAACTCTTAGCAGAGCAGTGAAGTTTAATTTGACAATGGTTGTTTCTCATATTTCAAATCTTTCGTCTTATTTGCCATTTTGTATCTTCATTTTTCTCTCACTACATACTATAAAAGGCATCCGACTCACTGGTGATGAATGAATATGTGTAAAACCACCGCCCTTCTGTAAATTCTTCGCGAACGTTCTCATATAATTGTTTTGGACCGTGTTGAACTAGAACCGACGACTTCAGTGACGAGAGATAACTGATATTGAGACAGTGGCTTGGCCGACTGTTCGCGAAGTGATGTATCAGAAAATGATTTTGTAGAGTTATTGTTATGTCATTAACATCTACTTGGAAAGGCTCTCAAAGTTGATGACCTGGCATTTTAATTTATCGCCATGATATTTGTGAATGTTGGCGCTTCGCATCTTATCAGATTGATATGTATATGTATATGGGATCTCGTTCCCGTTTATGTGGATGCCAGATGGCACCAATGCCATGTAATGTTTCGAAAGTGGCATTAACTCTCAATAAAACATGTAAACAATGTTATCAATATCCCCAGAACCAGTATGTATGACGAACCTACTATTGTAGACAGACCATTTATGAAATTAACATTATTTCAGATTTACTTGATGCCAATGGTACTATTACCGTTCTAAACTCAGAGCGGCTGAAGACTGGTAACGGTACTTTAAAGGTTATCCATGGAATCGCCATACCGTCAAACGAACCGGGAAAACTTTCTGTTCATTTGGAAACAGTTCCTGTTAACGCCGCATGTAAGTCTGTGAACTGTTTAAGTGTTTTTTTCTATATTTTATTTCACAGATTTTTTTTAAATGCATGGATATCTAATAATAATAATAAATATGCGTTCAGCAGGATAGATACTGATATTACAACAGATTTAAACAACAAGCAATACATAAAATAATCGAAATTATAATAATACACAGATACAAAAGAGGTGAAAACAGGAATCACAACATTGAAAATATCGGTAGTAAAATCGCTCTTATTGTATATATTTCATAAGATATGAGTGTTGCTCTTGTAAGCAAGGGAAGATATTAAACATACTAAAAATCTAGTTAAACATTTGAAATATCAAGTCAAGCTAAGTTTTGATTATATGAAATTAGATTGATAGAGTTTGCTATTTTACGACAGTGAGAATAAGGCATGTTTTGGACATTCTAGGTTTAACAACGTATTTATAAAATTAGTATAGCTGATTTTATGCACAATCTTTATTTCAGATTGGGTTTTACAACTAGGACCGGCCACATTTGGTCCAGAAGGCAAATATCAGTACGCCGTCGTCAGCGACAACATTAGAGGCACGCTGTTTGTCCTAGCCAGAGACCCGGATGTGTTTAAACGAGACTACGATGCCGAGGTGCTTTCATTCCTGACAGCTCAAGGCTTCACGACCTTTTACAACAAACCAGTGTCGACGTATCACGGCAGAGACTGTGCATATAACACGGACCACCAGTAGATTGATTTTCACCTTTAGTCATGTGTACATAGTAACCATAGTAACCATATCATCTTCTCTCTTTTATGTAAATAAATTTTAAACTTATTGTAAAAAATGAATACAATGTCATTAAAATTAATACGCTAACAATATAGACGTCTCTTTTATTAAACTCCTTCTGTGCAGAAAATCTATTTATAGACTCAAGTGTTATTACAATTTTTGGTTCATCGGGATTATGGACCTAGGTGGTTATATTTAGATTCATGGCTTTTCCTTATGTGACATGTAATGTGTTGAAAATGACGTTAAATTCATTTTATGACTGTTTGATTGCTTTTATGAATATAAAATTATCCTGTAATTAGAGCGAAATCGCCATAACTCTTTGCACGTATTCAAGCTAGGCGACCAGTGTTGTTTATTACAATTATGAAACGCACAACCATTGGATTTGATGAACAAGGATGAATATTTGTAACATCTGATACAAAATCTGGAATTCTTTCAGGTATTATTTTGTTGTTTTTTTTTTATAGATAGCTTAGTTGTCCACGTATACACGCGTGTAAATATAGATTTTGTTTTGAATACGGTTTAACGTGTTAGGGGTTTCGTTACCTTCTTTGCGTTAAATTTGAAGTAACCATAAAAAGTCACGAAATTAATTTAGTGATCCACTGATAACATCGAAAAAACTTCCAAAAAACTTTGTAATAAATATTCCTTTTAATACTTCACAATTAGTTTGCGTTAATGAAACGTTTGTGTATATATCGCTTTTTTCTTATGAAACTATTAAACTTACGCAGTTTAGTGAAACGGTTTCCTGTTGATCTTGGGTTAGGAAGACCCTACTCTTAGTTAAAATATTCCTCCGCATGTAAATGGCAGACTTTATCACTGAAAGTATGTGTTACCTAGCTGGATTTTAGCAGACTAATTTATATAAGCGGTGAGACGAGAGGTTAATGATCGTCAAACTTCTACCAAAGATTTTAATCTATATTCATTTTGATATGTTGTAATTCTTTATACAACTAGATCGAACATGGTTTTTTTTCAAGCTTAATTTAATGAACAAACTAATTTACAGAAATGCCATTTCGAAGCCTGTACAAAGACTGTGTGGTTCACTTGCTTTGACTAGATTGGTTTACATTTATACATGTCATTCTGTCATTGGGAATTTATTAAAAAGCCATCTAAAGCAAAATATTTATAATTCAGCGAAAACAAATTCTTTTGTAATTTAGGATTTATGACCACATATGCCTTGCTTTTAAATACAAATGTGGATAAATTAATTACATGATTGGTCAATTATGCATACCGTCAATTTGTCAATTTATCCATTTCCACATACAATTATATACATGTATGATTAAAATATGTATGGAGTCACAGAAGACATCCAAGAAAACAATATAGTCGGCTTGGTTTAATTGACTCTGTTCCCCTGGGGCTAGTGGGTAATGATATATGCAACATTTTCACGTCTCTAACACCGGCTGAAGTTTGGAACCCATTTTAGTGAGCTCTTTAATCCAAAAGGACCAGAACTAATAAAAGCTCTTCTTTAACTGGATACATCTTGTTGCAGAGCGCCCGCCTCGCATGCGGAACGTTGTGGCTTTGACCCCCGGCCTGGTCATACCAATAACTTAAAAATGGCATTTGAAGCTGGCGCTCAGCCTGAAGAGGATAGTTCTAGGTCGGAACGCTCCGATATCAGTGTAATGTGACTGGATGGCGTATCATGCCATGTGTTTGCGGCGTGTTACTCCAGTGTAGCAGCGATCAGAATACTGTTTCAAGTAGACACCGTCGCAGTATGACTGAAAAAAAGTTGAAAGCGATGCAAAACACCGACATCAAAAACAACATTAACTAGATATTATGTGTTTTCATTTTCATTCTTTAAGCTTATCCGTACACTATCGTTTGTTTTGACATAATGATAATGAACACAAAAATAACGCAATATTAATTTTGCTTAAAGGAAATCATATATTAGTGAAAAACTTCATACATTGTCCATAATAATGTTCTTGTTGGTGACAAAACTATGAACAACTGTATTTTAGCACCATCCTGGAGACCAAATACCACCGAAGTTCTTTGGGTCGCCTGCTTCGGTTGCCGGTGGATAATGCGCGGGAACCATGGACTGGCGGTATATCTCCAGTCGTGATTTCATCTCCTCCACCACCTTGGGGTTGCTTTTTGAAATGTCATGATGTTCAGTCGGGTCATCTTAAACAAACAATGATGGTAGATCTATAAGTTTATTTTAATAATTCGTGATATAACTGTAAACGCACTTCAAATGGATAAAGCTCTGGTATACCACAAATGTAATCAAATCTAGTAGTGATGGTTTACGTAGAACAAACGCAACTTAGACTAATGGTGACTATATATGTAGACATAAACAACTCGGACATGCAGTGTAATTCATATTTTTTCAATATTGAGACCGTTCAACATTTTTCAGTAACTTTCGCATCTTAGTTGGTTTATATTTCTTGTATTGTGATGCGAATAACAGACACTTATGGAAAAAAACTAAAAAAACTAATCGGATATAATATTTGTTTCGTTTAAAAAGATAAAAAATTCAGCATCTCACCTTCTAAGTTGAAGAGTTGATATGGTGGGAAATCTTTTTGGTCATATATATCCGAAACATTTAGTTGCCAATATGTTGACGGGAGAGGAGTCCAGCCGTTGTACTTCCCTGGTGACCCCTGTATCAGTTTGTACTTACCCACCCTGCGGTAATAATATTATATACAGTATTATCATGTTCATAACAAGTGATATCAAAATAAAATATAAAAATGAATTAAGCATACATAGTTATTACACATTTCTGTTTACTATTATTTAATGCAAACCCTTATCAAAATTAAGATCGGCAATACTTTGCTATTTTCCATAGTGACTTTCTATACGGAAAACAGTATATCAAATGGCACCACATGTTAATTTTATCTTGTTATAAATATAAACATATTGAACCATTTGTAAACCAACTCACATTACATAACGGTTAGAAATAGTCAATACGGACCGGACCGGACCAGACCGGACCGGACCGAAAACTGATGCATGGGTTAGAGCCATTGATATTTTGATTTCCCGCACACACGCTAACGACATCTACCATTATTACTGCAGTTATACTTATCTTTCCCCAATATGGTTTGAGCATTTTATTAGTATTCCCTATAAATTAGTAAAAACACTTTGCCCAAAACACGAAGCACAGTTTAGATGTACGTGCATCCTAGCAAACCACTATAGACCTCTCCACTGAGTATTTGATATGTTTGTATGCGAAACACAGAATCAGTTCGGATTGAATACTTCACGTCTTAGCAGAGATTCAATTACGGTAAGAACCAGCGATATTGTGAAGGTTTTAATGTAGTAACGAACTAAACAAATTTGCATCTACCTTATTGCCGAATTATTTGCAATATTGTCCATGTTATATATAAACTCGCTCCTTGGTGAAGGCATACCCTGCAATAACGTCGGCAATTGGTTTATGCCATCAAGAAATGGATCTGAATAAGAAATGCATGTGTGGTTCGCAGAAGGTGTCTAATAATAATTTAATGAAAAAACTAATTTACAGAAATGCCATTTCGAAACCTGTACAAAGGCTTTGTGGTTCACTTGCTTTGACTAGATTGGTTTACATTTATACATGTCCTTCTGTCATTGGGAATTTATTAAAAAGCCAACTAAAGCAAAATATTTATGATTCAGCGAAAACAAATTGTTTTCTTTTGTAATTTAGGATTTATGACCAAATATGCCTTGCTTTTAAATACAAATGTGGATAAATTAATTACATGATTGGTCAATTGTGCATACCGTCAATTTGCCAATTTACTCATTTCCACATACAATTATATACATGTATGATTAAAATATGTATGGAGTCACAGAAGACATCCAAGGAAACAATATAGTCGGCTTGGTTTAATTGACTTTGTTCCCCTGGGGGTAGTGGGTAATGATATATGCAACATTTTCACGTCTCTAACACCGGCTGAAACAGACTTCTAGTTTGGATCTAGTTTGGAGAAATGCATGTGTAGTTCGCAGAAGGTGTCTCATATTGAAATATAACAATAGCTTAATGAGAAAACGCATGTGAGGTTCGCAGAAGGTGTCTAATATTGATAATTTAATAGAACAATGGCTAAACGAGAAAACGCATGTGTGGTTTGCAGAAGGTGTCAAATATTGAAATAGAACAATAGCTAATTGAGAAAACGCATTTATTATCCATATAAGGTGTCTATTCATAAAAAGGGCATGAAAGCGATAATCATTTAAGATTTTAGTGATTGGTAAATAATACATATTTCATCTTGCTGAATAAGTTTTTTTGAAAAGAATCATAGTCACCAATCTCTAATATATGGTATGTAAAAACATCTTCTATTACTTTAGTTTCTAAATGTCTTAATGACCATAGCTATTTTTAACATTCACACCATCTTTTGTTTTGTCGTATTTTGTATGCATGCTTTTCATAATTCTTCCTAATGTACCAGTGAGCACACATTTGGTTACTCACACCAACATGTAGTAAATTACTTGGTAAAAGAACCATATGTGAAGTTACAACCACCCAGATAGAAACAACTGGTACCTGGCTCTCCTCCTGCTAATGCCAATAACGTCGGAAACCAGTCAACAGCGTGTAACAATCTATTAATGTATAAACAAAAAATATGATATTAAAAGAAATTTAAAATATTCAATTAATTGTTTACGAACACATCGTAGTGCAAACATGTGTAATACAATTTAACATAACATTATATTAAAACCGGGGTTGTGGTATGTAAAAATGCGTATATCACACATGGAAGCATACCCGTAAACTAACAACATATCATATAGTTGCCTATGCATATATGCATATGGTAAAAGAGATAATACACTCAGAAATATGTGCATTATAGCAGAAAATTCAGGAAGAAGAGTCTTTAAAGATAAGTGATGCAATATGACATATAATACACAGTTTTGCATAGTCTTTTTAAGATGTATATCACTGCACGTGAAAACAACTCTGTAAAAAAAATTCGTATTTTATATGTGATTGTGAATAAAGTATATAGAATTTATGAGGCATTCTTCGCTTAAATGGTATCTAATCCTTCACTTATAATCACTTAGATGCACATCGAATTCATTTAAATGTATACACTGGCTATATAATCACTGTTGATAGACTGTATGAGAAATATGAGAAATTTGTATAAACAAAAGTGTAAGCATACCCTGTATTTTCATAACCAGCTTTCTGTAGTAAGGTTTCACTGTATACAAAGGCTGCACCTTTCGTTCCACCTTCCCACAGAGTTGTTTTAGCTCCTCTTAGCGGCAAATTGTTCGACCCGATGTATGTGGGACCTCCGTTCTGAATGAACGTACGCAGCCAAATAATGTTGATGTATGGTGGAACAATTAACCAAATGTTAATTTATTCAGAAACCACACAAATATATTTTAGATAAGTATAAATAAGCATTATGTATGATGTGTATTGATATACAATTATGCCGACTGTTTACCGTGTAAACCAACAACGGTATTTTGAGCTCTGCAAAACCATAAATTTACACAGCTTTAAAAAAACTGGTAGTGCTGCTTAATAAAATAGGTTTTTTCATCGAACCCCTTTTACAAATCAGCAGGCAATTATCAAAATAAATACATTTTAGGTCTATCAGGAGACGCATCATTCAAAGAAAACAGTTACCATAACAATATAAACATCATACATAGATGTAAACTATTAATAAATACAGATAGAATATTTAAAATATAAACACAGAGAAAAAAGTGATGACAGGGTCGCTGCTCTGGAATAGTCAGATGCTTAACCGTCACAAATATATTTTAAACATAGGATGTACGAAATATCACTCTTTCCACCCAAGCCTCAAAGCCGTCACATAAAACTGACAGTGCAAATGCAAATAGTCCTGCTGGACAAGTACATTTACGACAGCATGCGCATGTGTGAGAAGTAAAGCACAACTGTTCTTTGGCAAAATATAAGTAAAACAAAGAAATATGTTATGCTAAACGCATATTTTTCGAGACAGAATTTAAGACAGCCTATTAAATATTTACTTACATCTGTGGTGAAGACAATCAATGTATTATTCATAAATCCCTTCTCTCGTAACGCCTTAGTTACATTGCCAACTGCTTCGTCAAGGGCAGACACCATTCCTGAAATAAACATGAACGATAATGCAAAAACCAGTAAAAACGTGTTTGTAGATATACTGAAAATCGGGCATCAGTAGAGTACGAGAGTGTTTTCGAATTTCCACGCTGCCACCGTCTCTGTGTTGATTGTTCAAGAACTTTGTTCTCTCACCTCTGTTTAACTGGGAAAGAAACCAATGACTTGCAGAGGTAAGTTGTGTCTAATATTAGAACCGTCTAGCGAATCTCAGGAACACTTATTAGGTGCTCTGACCTCCGTTACCCGTACCATCATATTAAGATCTCAATCACACTGAAAATGGCTTCCAGGCACGCAATATTTTTCAAATATTTTTGGTGGTGAGATATATTTTGTATTTTCTAACGGTCACGCTTACCGGAAACTCTTGTCGACATTTTGGATCACAAACATTATGCGTATTATTCATTGCAATTATGAGAACTGTTTTTTGCCAAATACTTAAAACCTCGTGTATGTTTTTTTGATTAGTTCAGGTGCACATATCTGAGTGGAGAAATCATTAAAGTTATAGCTGAAACATCTGTATACTACAGTTGTTCTACTGCACTGCTTTTATTGTAAGTACTACTTACCGCAGTACACTCGTCTTGCCTTTGTGTGTATGTTCTTGTACATGTTCTCGTACTTTGCAGGTACCTGAAAAATGATCAAATGCAAGGATACGAAAAATCTAAACACGAGACATAAAGACGTATCCCCCACCCCACAAAAAGGATATTTTTAGACAAACTAAAAAAAATCAAAAGAAATAATTACATGACTATAATAAAAAATATTTTTCTATGTACGATTAAATGTATGAAGATCGGTTCCAATACAGTCTCAGCACGTGTATTACAGTTAAACAATGTATAAACATTTTTGATCATCTGTAACAATCTAAATCAATACCAAAGCAAAATTATGGTTATGCCTTTATTTAAAATTAATAAAGCTCCAAATTTATATAGAATTAAGTTGATCAGTTACATCTCTACTACAACTTTTATAACATGATAGTTTTGCTTATAAGGATGGCATTTAGGTTACAGGGGCGCGTTTTGCTTATAAGGATGGCATTTAGGTTACAGGGGCGCGTTTTGCTTATAAGGATGGCATTTAGGTTACAGGGGCGCGTTTTGCTTATAAGGATAGCATTTAGGTTACAGGGGCACGTTTTGCTTATAAGGATGGCATTTAGGTTACAGGGGCGCGTTTTGCTTATAAGGATGGCATTTATGCTACAGGGGCGCGTTTTGCTTATAAGGATGGCATTTAGGTTACATGGGCGCGTTTTGCTTATAAGGATGGCATTTAGGTTACAGGGGCCCCTTTTTTCTTATAAGGATGGCATTTAGGTTACAGGGGCTCGTTTCACTAACCATCGTAAATCTTAAAAGTTTCGTATGGAAAAAAATGTGGCACCTGCAGACGTTTCATCTTCGCAGTAATTTTGTAATTATTATAAGGAACACTATTTACCAGGCTTACAAACGTTCGTAAAATGATGTAAGCGAAATACTACATAGATTTCTCGACTTTTGTCGTAACTTCAAATGTTACACGAAGAAGTCAGTTTAGCGAAACTTTAATAAATCTGGACACG
Source organism: Panopea generosa (assembly GCA_029582155.1). Classification (NCBI taxonomy): domain Eukaryota; kingdom Metazoa; phylum Mollusca; class Bivalvia; order Adapedonta; family Hiatellidae; genus Panopea; species Panopea generosa. The sequence continues at coordinate 35,706,573 of CM055902.1, forward strand.
GAGGCATAACAAACAAAAAGTTTTCTGAATTGACTTTTTTATGATGATACTATATATGCAAAAGCTGATCTAATTGTAAAAGTTAAACGTACATTATAAACAACTCTTCCTTATATGATCAAAATCCTAGATCATTGTTTACAAATCTACAATACATGCACACAGATAAATAAGTCAAGTTTCTTTGGTATTCGTGATTCGTTGTCCGATATTTAAATTAGAACTTAACCCAACCTTCACTATTTGTCTCCAATGTTGAAAAGTTACACACTTAAATGTCGAAAACGAAAAGCGAATATCAACAGAAAATCTATTTGCCTAAACGTCATAGTATGGTAGCGGGGCGGTAGTGTAGTGGATAGAGTGTTGGACGAAGACTTGTTCCCAAGCTTGACCCAATGCCTTTTAAAAAAACAACATTCAGCGCTAGTTCTACCCAGGAAGCGGACTCGAGAGCGGTTCATACAAGCTTGAGCTTTCTTCCAAATCAAGCTTAAGTGAATTAGCATAAACTAAACTAGGATAATAATGCCGATATCAGCAGATGCAGTGTTATGAAATTAGAAAGCCTAGAACAAACAACTTAATTATAAATCGAATGTGTAAAACATATTACGACTTTTTTTATTATCTTGGTTGTTAGTTTGAGTTTGTTCCATATTAATTGTTGTTAGTTTAATGGAAAACATTTACTATATTTACCTCCAGGGGAGCATGTACAGACTGGAAAGGTAGATATAGGTACAGTGGCTGGGATTCAGGGTTTATTGCATTAATGATGCTGATGGCATGATCTGCTAAAACCTCCTACAAAGATATGGAAAATCATTACTTAATTTTACTGAAACATATATTTTTTTAATATAATAATTACTCTCTATCTTTTTTATTAATCTTTCGTTTTTATTTATTATTATTGTAATTTTAATTTCGATTATATAGGTCAACTGCATTTCGTTCCCTATAAAAAACAGTTGTAACTCGGTGGAATTAAAATGCACCAGTTCAAATTTCGTTGGCGTCACAATCTTTGTTTGCGAGTGTGACGTTAAGATACCACAAGTTTCAAGTGACGTCTGTCGCAAGCTGCCATACAACACTCACGTTTGTTAAAAATCTTGACAAATTCGATCTCACAGAAACGGCATTAAATTGACGGTTAATGCGAATAACTCGTGTTTCTTTATAAAAACGATAAATAACGTTATATTTTTATATATAATTGTTAGAAAATGTAATGTAAATATAAATACTTGTATTACAATTGTTAGTTTTCATTAGGCGATGAAAGGCAAAAGTCTGGTTAAATCTGATAGAGATTTTCGACTTTTAAAATAAATTAATTAATTTTATGACAAAATGTACACTCAAAATTAATATTTTAATCCTTAAATATTTTGTTATACTGCTCTTTGTCTAAAAGTTTTATAATGCTCACTGAATCAAAGAAGCATTTGAGTGAAACGTATTGTATTAAAGCAACACATCCACGTTTGAACTTTTTAAAAAAAAAAAATTAATTGAGTTATGAGCACATTTCCCATACAAACATATGATCAATTAGCTGTATATGAGCATATAAACACAATCCCGAACAAAATGATGCCCAAATTATAATGCGTGACTTACACTTTATAAAACAAGCGTGTAACTCACCCGAGTCAAAAAAAGTTGTCAAAATGACTTTCAAGGCAGGTAAAGTACACTACGCACTAAAACGTGAAGTTTTTTAATACGACTCGCATAATTCAATTTGAACCCAAGTTGGAATCCTCGGCAATTTAAAAATAATTTATAAAGCGTTTGTCACGCTTTATAATTTGGACATCTTTTTTCATAATTCTAAAGCATTCTGGATAGTGTTTGTTAGCACATATACAGCTCACTGACCATATATTTATGTATGGGAAATGTGCTCACAACTCAATTGAAAAACTTTTTAAAAAAGTTTAAACGTGGATGTGTTGCTTTAAATATGAGAGCCATGAAATATTAACCAAATACTTCTTGCACTGGACATAAAGGGGGACCCAGAACATGAGGCATTTAGTTATATAATATATACCACCCGGTACCTACTGCCGAATATTTCCCTTTCGGTGGGTGGTAAACTGTTTCGTTCCATCTAAAATCATACCCATCATCTGTAACATTAACATAAAACTTTAATAAAAGAAATATGTTATGACTAAACATATCAATGAGTGCATTAATTAATCAATAAATGAAGCAATAAATCAATCGATCAACTAATGAATAAATCACCCCATCAATCAATCAACGAATGAATGATACATCTATAATCCATCTAATCACTCAACCATTCAATCATTTATTCAATAAAAAATCGATCGATCAGTGCAACAATCAAACACATATTGAATTAAACTTACTTATCAATTAATAAACTAATTAATCAATTAGTTTCCCTATTGTCACTTTTACTATGAAAATGTATTTTTTAAAATGATAACTATTCCGCATGTTAATTATTTCCATGACACTTTTAGTGGCTGCATACCTTGAATGCTACATATCCCGCTGGTCATATATTTTTTTATGTTTCTTGAGTCAATAACAATAAAAAGTAAAAGTCAAACATAAGCGATATGTTATATAAATGCAATATGTATACGTACCTCTAACATGGGTGAAATAGTCCTCCGCACCATTGTAATAGCCAAAAAAAGAATCAAAACCTCTCCGTGTAGGTGTATATTTCCAGTTGCAAAATCCAAGGTGCCATCTTAAAGAACAAAGCAACTGCATTTAAATGTCATTCAAACAAACTGTTACAGGTACAACAAAAATTGGAATATATATGATACTTGGTGTTCCAAGGACACTGTCACCACACCATTGCAAGCACAATCCATACATAGAATTATCTAAATTATATATAATATATAAACAACGATTCAGCTAACAATGACGTATGTTAAGTTAAAAATTATAATAAATGAAAAGTATTTATTGTATGTTTGGGTTGCTCTTTGACAGACGATTGCATTTCCCCACGTTTTATACGGATTGTTTATAGTCTGTATGACGTCATATTTGTTCTCGTGAAAATTCAAATGTGTCCAATAGCAAACATATTGATTAAAATCGTAATTTGTAGGACTTTAGCATATAGTTTTACTTCTAAATTTGAATTTGTGTGTAATGAGAAACATTATATGTTTAAATTACTGAATAAAGAATTTGAATCTTGAATCTTGAATCTAAAGACTGAAATGGTTACAATTTATCTTGTCCAAACTTGACGTACCCCTATTAAAGAGAAAGCGTGCTTTAATTTTTGTCCCCAGTTGATTCATATTCTAAAAGTTGATAAATTATTGACCAGCTTTTAGTTGAAAACATATAATAGAAATTCACTTACTTTCCTACAATGTGGGTTGCATATCCCAGTTGTTTCAGTTTCTGTGGCAATGTTGTAAAGTTGGATGGTAAATAACCCGGTATAAGTGGATGTATGACGTCATGCTAACCAGAGAAATCAATAAAAAATGCAAACCATACAACATTAAACAGATATATTTTTATTTTATTTAAACACAAACCCCAATTTGTTTTACTTCACAAAAACTTATATAGTACATAAAATATAGGAAATAACTGCTCTTTTAAGTTTAAATTAATGAAATAATCAAGGGCGAAGAGAGGGAAAAGAAAAAAAGAAGAAATAAATTAAAACAAAAAAGAAGACACTAAGAACTAGCAGTAAATACATTCAATCACAATAAAGATAACATATATCATGCATTAAGATAACTCGTTTGAAGAAAATATATTCATCTCATATGGCGATTTTCCTGCAAGCCATGACTTAAGGTTATACTATTTTCAATTACTATTAAATTTTGTTCATACAAACGTTTTTAACATTCATTTCAAAACATGAATTTAACTTGCTACTTTGAAATAAATAAGGTCTATAACAACCAATATCAGTTCCACAATAACGTAACATACTTGTTACACGTATGCGGGTTGCAGGTGGTTCAAAACATAATACGTGTAACACACCTCTGTTCCATTGCAATGATATTGACATAGCAATGGAATTATGAATTAATGATTAGATAACATTAACTCATGGAACAAGTAAACAAATTGAATCTTCATTCTGCTAATATGATTGCATTTAACACCACTTTCAACACAGTTTTTATGGTGATAGAAGACCCACCCTCCTTCCGTATGTTACTGACAAACTTTCTCTTATAAAGTTTTTAGACAGAAGCGGCGATCGAACACAGGACCTGAGCAATAAGAGGCATGCAGTCGCCTTGAACCACTACGCAACGAAGAACACAACCGCTGATTCGTATAGAATAGCTGAATTGAAAAGTGGTTTTCTTTCCTTTCTGCTAGCAGAATAGTAGAAACGCAGGGCGAATAAAAACTACTGCAAAAGCGACCATAGTAAACACGCAGAATAAAAAATGTATTTTGCTAGCATAATGACTTAATGAAATGTTGCCAATCAGCTCTTCTATTAATTGCTGCTTGTTTTCCTCCTAATATTCTGCTAAGAAAATGGAAATATGTCATTCCGCTATTCTGTTAACCTGACTTATTTAATAGATACAATATAAACTAATCGCTGTCACAGTGTATTTCACTGTAAGGAATATTAGAAAACGTACCTGTAGACCAGTACGAAATGGATAATAGCCGGTCATGAAACAGTTCCGTGACCTGTTATGAAAATATAAAACGCTATATCAAGTTTCAATAAAACCCGAATATTTTATGTTCATTTTTTTAATTGGGTTCTGTGCTTTATATTAATCTTTTTGTTATACATTTTTCGTTATTACAACTGCAGTCCGGCGTGCAATGTGGCGGCCGTCAAAAAATCACCCAGCTTAGTGCTGCTATTATTTCAAATAGAGTCGGTATCCTTGGATTCATTAATGTCATTATGTGACAACGTCTTTCAGTTATGTTCACATATCAATTCACCGATGGACGTATGGTGATATGGTGATAAGGAAATATTAATCTTCAAATGCTACCATAGGACACTTCATTATCAAGAAAGTATTACAAATCTTTATAAAACTAATGGGGTCCCGTTAGGTTTATAAATACGTGTAGAAATCTTTAAAAATAAGAATTTTTATTTCTTTATCGTGCCTTTATCAATTGGGGAAATTAAAACTAAACACTTTTTTTTTCACAAAAAAACATCATCTGCGCAGGGTGCATTTCAAGCATTTTGTTTTTGAGTTATGTCCCTTTCCAAAATACAATTTTGCATCGTTTATATGTATATATATATATATATATATATCTTCTTATGAATAGTTTTAAGCAAAGCTTTATCATAATTGACACGTGTCCGTTTTGTGTCGAAGATAACTTTTGTAACATATACTGTTCATATAACCTTCAGCTGATAACATAAATCACTTACATGTTTATCAACATGTAGTGAAACAATAATGTGTTATAGTGAAATTTGAACTTATGTATGCCGAACCCAACTGAGTATCAATCCAGGGGCCATGAGTTTGAATCCCTACCCGGCCACAACCGCCATGATGAGTAGTATACGACATTACATCGCAATGGCACACGTCTATCATCAAGTATACCAAGTGAAAAAGTTATCAGTTGCTCGCGGAGATGGGTGTGCTCGAGTACTGGTTAACCTTCCATGATCCCAGGATAGATTGGTTAGATGTAACCGATCTGATCGTCTTTTAGACCTCGATGGCATAAAATGTCGATAAAACATTCAAAGCATTTATGTATACAATGGAAAAATCGTTGGCCGCTGACAACAGAGGTTGTGGAGCCGATTCCAAGCATGATTGGTTCTTGTAAAACAATCTCAGTACTGGTTCGAGAGCGATTCATATAAGCTCGGAGTTACCGCACTTGAGCTAACATAAATTAACAGAACTAAACTCACGGTGTGCACACAGGCTGCACATATGACGAGTTCAGACGGACACCTTGCATTGCCATCTTATCAAGATTAGGGGTATACATGTGTTCATTATGCCAGCCAACATCATTCCAGCCTGCAAAATATGACATACTAGGCTGAGCAAAATTATGAATATTATAATGTTATTTAATGATTTTATATTAGCCCATTTATTGATTCAAAGATTGTCATATAAGCGAACGCTTTAGGGTATGAACTAAATTATTAAAGTCAATAATTTGATGGATTTAGATCCAGGATAAATGGTAAAAAGATATGTCGGTTATACATTAGGTGTATTTATAATATAAATATAAGAAATGAACTTCATGTGTTGATCTGTCATTAGATAGGAACTTACATTAGTCTGGGAAACGGACCCTGCTCTCCCAATTGGGTCCGTTACAAAGCAATGAGTTTGAACACGTTGATTGGTCCGTTGCTTCAGGGAAAATTTAAATGATGTCACAGTTTAGTAAGCATTCAATAGATATGAATTGTGCGACAGGCATGGTGTGCCCTGCCTTTTTTATTTAGGTTCTGAGACCTGATTCGGGAGACATCAGGCTCTGGGATAGACGATAGACTAAACTTACATGCAACATGTAATGGTAACTGGATCCTCTCTTGGGTCCATTTATTTTGCACGTGGTACATGAAAGTTCATATCTTATAAACGTTCGACAAAAAATGTTTTCAAAAAATGTTTTCAAAAAATGTTATCAAACTTTCCCCATGTTCATTGAACAGAAACCAGATTGAACATGTGGGCGATACTATTCATATTCGTTTACATTTACCAGGGCTGCGTTTAGCACCGTTAAACATGTTTAATTTGTAAACGCAAACGGTAAGGTAACGAACGAAAAGTAAACGGAAATCGGTCTACTCGGCGTTGTCCCTTCCGTTTCCATTAAGTCACGTGATTAAACACAAGCGAACAGCTCGCGGAGGTGTTTTATCTGTTAGCAAACGTTAAAGCAAATATGTCGTTTAGTTCACTTCTGTTATCAAACGTTTGCAAACAAATTAAACGTTTCGAACTGAACGCAGTCCTGGACCATCTCCAATAATGAATACTCAGTGTACTGGATGGCTAAATACGAACAGAATCCTTAACGACACAGCGATGATGACATTGGTAATATGTATGCTATTGTTAGCCACATAAAGTTGGTTATAATATGATGTGTATGTGTGAACGAGATGGCCTTGAATTCAATTTAGATTTGTTTTATATATTTGCCGTCTGTAGTAATAATCACAATGCGAATTGGATGGTGTGCGAAACATCGTTATGTTTAACGCCATTAAATATACATAGATTGTCTGGTAAAACAAACAAGAAAAAAACAACAAAATTAAATATATGACAAACAGTGAACACCCCAATGAAAAGTGTCATACACAATATTTATTTTTTTCTGTTACCAATTTGATATGTATCGAAGATTAAACATCAATAAACATGTCTACCAAATTTCAGTAGCTACAATGTAGTATATTCATTATCTATCGAGATAGCTTAATAACACTATGTGTATACTAAGAAAAGTTGCCAGGTAAATATGATAGTTTATGATACCTAGGTCGTCAGCAACAATGAACACAATATGAGGTGGACGACGGGCCACCACGGACAGAAACAAGATTGTCGTTGTGGTCAGGAATAAGGCGGTGGTTCTGTTTGCCATCATGTCTGGTTCCTGAGAGTATCTGAAAAATAATAAGTTTTTTTTTTTAAATATTTTGAAATATGTGTGTTTAGGCTTGTTATTTTTTTTGTATTTTTATTCATTTACTTTTGTAGTTTTTTCGGTTTTATTGGTGTGTGTTTTTTTTTTGTTTTGTTTGAATAATTATATTTCGTTAATAAGAATAAGAAGAGAATTTTGTAACAACACTATTAGCTTCGTATTTTTATTTGGAAAAAATGGGTAGATAAGAAATATGTTTAAGTCAATTTTATAAATATCATTTTGATAGAGAAAAAAGATTTAGATGTAAAACAGTTATATGTTTTAAATCAAATATTTACTAGTTCCTTTAAAAATGTATCACGTGATAATATATTGAATGTTTGTTATGATATATAAAGAGAAAGCTACGAATAAAGAAATATTGAATCTTGTAAAATTAAAACAAATAGTACAAAACCGTCAATTTATGCTCAGAACAGACCAGTCAGAAGTATTAAAATGGAATAAAGAATTTCTAAGTTTGCACATTGCTTAAGGAAAGTAAATTTATTAAAGGGAAACTGTTTTTTTTTTTCTATTTTAGTTGAAGTAGCATTAACCAAGTATCTTCAAAACCAATCCCAAGCTTTCCTTTCTTGTTTTGAACTTCTGCACAGAAATTTAATAACATATTTTAAAGGAAAATGAATTCACTTATTGAACGGAAACTGTATTTTTTCTTCTTTAAGTAACAGTGACCATGACACGATTAACATCCAAACCACTCTAAATCTTTATTTCCATGTTAAATATTTATGTACAAAATGTCAGTGGTAGGAATATATACGTTTTATCAACATATATTTCCGTTATCAAGTTATTGTGCGGAAACCGTTTTCCTATATTTAGTTTCATATTCATTTTTGTATAGATACACACCCTTTCATAAAATATTATTAGAAAACTACAGTCATTGAGCGAAAGTCATTTTCCGCCCAAGTCCGGGTATATGAAAAGGGACATAACTCACTCACAATTTAGAAAGAATGTGAAATTCAACCCCCATGCGAGACCTAGGGATAAGCAACCTGGTACACCATTGTGAAAGGAATCAGGTAACATCTATATGTCGGTGTTGTTGAGTTTTATTCAATAAATAAGGGGCATAAGTCATGTAGGTCATGTTAGATTACACGCGAGATCCTGACATATAATCCCATACAATGTCTGATGATAATACACCGTGTGTACTTTGTTTTAAAAGAATTAAATAACGAATGGTGGTGATTACAAACTTTTTCCCCAATCAATTGTCAAACTCATTATCGAGCTATAACTCCTTAAATAATGACAATTAATTAAACATATACTTCTAACACATGATGTGTACAATTCGAATGAATCACTGACACCAGTCAAATCTACACATATGTTTACATATAAAACTGTATATACATATTGCATACTTATACATCTAACACATGATATGTACAATTCGATTGAATCACTGACAACAGTCAAATCTACACATATGTTTACATATAAAACTGTATATACATATTATATACATATACTTCTAACACATGATGTGTACATTTCGAATGATTCACTGACATCAGTCAAATCTACACATATGTTTACATATAAAACTGTATATACATATTATATACATATACTTCTAACACATGATGTGTACAATTCGAATGAATCACTGACACCAGTCAAATCTACACATAGGTGTACATTTAAAACTGTATATACATATTATATACATATACTTCTAACACATGATGTGTACAATTCGAATGATTCACTGACACCAGTCAAATCTACGCATAGGTTTACATATAAAACTGTATATACATATTGTATACTTATATTTCTAACACATGATGTGTACACTTCGAATGATCCACTGATACCAGTCAAATGTACGCATAGGTTTACATATAAAACTGTATATACATATTGTATACTTATACGTCTAACACATGATGTGTACAATTCGAATGAATCACTGACACCAGTCAAATCTACACATAGGTTTACATATACTTCTAACACATGATGTGTACAATTGGATTGAGTCGCTGATACCAGTCAAGACTACTATATGTTCACATAAAAAACTACGTGTTAAACTTGTATAGATTGGTACTAAAATATACTGCACTAACCTTTGAATATTGAAGATCTATTTTTGTATTCTACAACGTTGTTTATCAATATCGTGTGGGTATAACTTCTACATAATGTAATGTTAAGTCACGCTTGTTTATAAATTATACGTACTCGGGTATCGGTTACAACGCAGCAGACGACACGACATGGGCAACTACACAAAACAATGCACTGAATTCAAGGTGTAGACGACACGACATGGCCACCTATACAAAACAATGCACTGAATTCAATGATATAGGGAAGTTAACATACAATCCGCATACAGCCGCGCTTACTTCTACAACTTAATGTGTGTAAAACTAGATTTTAAATAACAATATCGTGAATATATAATACCGAACGACACAATACAAAGCGATTCTTAATTGAAGAAATACATGCTGAAGTTCAATTCAAGGTCTGTAATTAATATCTAATATTTGGTTGTCTTTGCATGTTTTCGATAAAAATCTGCATTTCGCCTAAACATGCGTTCAGACCCAGACAACAAAACATCAAACTTCTTAACCATCAGAGGTGGGGTCGATTAGAGTAAGATATATACTGAAAAGGCTATACTATACTATAGTTTATATTATAAATATATTTACCACCTCTAACTACTTAAAGTTCTTCTTTCTGACAACTTCTATAACATTTAAAATACCTTAAGTTAAAAAAAAAACATTTTTAATCATTTATGTATATCTAACACAATTAAGTTAAAACAACTACCCTTTTGGCCTTCCATAGCAGCTTAAATAACGGTGGTAGGTAAAATAAGCTGTATGTTTAAGAGCTAAAATTATTTTTACTTATTTAATATGTATGTAGCTAAAATCGAATAATTGCAGTAATGCTATTGTCGTTTTCAGTTTTATGCCAACAAGCGTTTTTGGGTAAATATTTACATCAATCATTTTGACGTTATTCCTCGCTAGTTTTGGAAGAAAGTCATTACTCATAACAAAAGTTTATCGTTTACGACAATTAAGTTAAAAGTTTATATGCTAGGTTGCTCACCTCTCCTTAGATTAATGCTTGGCTTGGTTTCAATTTTATGATACATCAAGGTTTTCCTTTTTCTTTTTTTTTTTTTTCTATATTTCGACGAATTTATTTAGTAAAGTAACCACATTTTAAGCATAACATATATAGTCAGCTATCTAACTACGATTGTTCATAAAATTATATAAGCATTGACAGTATAACTTTAATCTACTCAGTTATTCTAAACGTCTTTGATATAAAACAAAAATACGAGGGGTGATTTTTAGGTGCTGATTCTAGTATGGAAAGGGTATTTGGTATATCAAACTAAAACAAAGACAAAATGAAGTCCAATATTTATTCAGCAACTTCATCAATTATCAATTCGATCAGTTGTATTGAAATTGATAAACTCTCATATATGCATATACTTTTTTATGTTCAAACTCGATATTTATCCGGGCTTTATGCCAAAGGCATAGCCCTGCAATGATCATACGCGACATGGACTACTTTATTCCTAGAATTTCAGTTTTTTCATGAATTTAATATAAGTAAGCAAAGACAAATCAAGCAATAAAAATGTATTGAGGACATTTTAGTATGTCATTTTTGAAAATTATGTTGCATGAAATAAACCAAACGCTGCAATGATATCAATCAAATTAGGATGACGTTTGAATAGTTATGGGTACGTTCAAGTCCTTTATTTTATATTGGCCGTTCGTAGGGGCGGAGGCCCAGTTATCACGCTTATGCATTTGTAGAAAAATAATATATATATATGAATTGTACATAATGAGTATTCTGTATATTATATTGGTTTAAACATATTATATTTCAAAGGCATCGTCGGATACCCACGTGTGATCCATTTCGATACTCTTCATTTATCACCTATGGGTAATTACACTAGCTTTGCGTCGTTTCTTCCAAGCCACAATGCAACCATACGATTAATTCCTTCACGAGTTCATGAAGATAACGTCCAATCGCAATGCAAGTTTCATGCAAACGCCGTTTTGATTAAACGTAAACGTTAGCTGTATTTTGTTCTGTTCTGTTTAAATAAAACGAAATACATACAGTTACATAGAAATAGGAACATATATGGCCAAGCAAGTGACGTTTCAAAAGATGCAGCGGCACAACATAAACAGAATCAATATACATAAATATACGTTTCCTGTGTAAGTTTAAAACAAGAGAGAAAATCTTTAAGCATTTTGCTTCTGTTTAAATCATTTAATGGTACTTGATTACAAATAATGTGAAATTATTTGATAATTTGTTTGAGTTAATATACGCGTGGATTTCATAAAAATAAACATTTGATGAACAAACGATACTTGTTACAAATGATATGAAAGTATTTGATAACTTGTTAGAGTAAAGATACGCGTGGATTTCATAAACATGAGCGTGTGATGAACAAACATTACTTTGTCGTAAATAAGATGTTATTAAAAAAACCAAACTACGTGTTATAAATATAAACCTTTATGAATAAATAAAAACAAACAAAACTTAAAATATATTTGATATGGGAAACCAAATAATTTCTTAAGAGTAAAATCTAAAATTAAGAATAAAGCGACTAAATTCAGCTTCTTTTTATCTCCGTGTGTATTTTATGCGGCCTTAATGCAAGCCTAAGAAAAAAGTCTTAGAAACTTTGTAGTCAGTAGGATGGACCCAGCTATCCCGATTAGGTTCGTCAAAAAATAATGTTTGGAAAGCTCATTTCAACACGTTGATTGGTTGATTGATCAGTTGCTTCAAAGAAAATTTGAATAACGTCACTGTTTAGAAAGCGCTCAATTGCTCAGTCTGTTTTTTTCATTGGTGTGGGGTGGGGATTGGGTTGTGGGGGTGGGGGGTGGGGGTAATAGACCTGATTCGGGATATATCAGGTGCTGGGATAGACTATGAATTTTGTGTTAATAAAACATCTCTTAATGTCTTAAACTAAGGTTAGCGAAACAAAAATACTAGACCAAAATAAAAAGAGTATATATACACAATATATAAATGATATACGTACATGTAATACATTTGAATAAAAAATACATTAAATACATTAATACTATTATTTTTAATGCTTGAAAATAAGAGATAAAAGACAAATCTTACTTCAAGCATTCAGTCATACACATTTGCCCATAAGTGTCATTCATAAATGCACATACACAGAGCTTGTGGATGAGAAAGGTAGCACAAAAATAGTTGACCCATTTGTTTTAAGCTCGTGTATTGAAACTTAGTTTCGGAGTTGTTTTATTGTTATTGTTGTCAAAAAGAAAGAAATGTGTTTCTATCAATTAGATGTTAAATAAACGTGGCACAAAACTGATTGACATATTCGTACACATGAAGCTTTAGGTGGAAAACTGTTTTGCTTACATTTTTCATCCACAAGCGCCTTTGAAGCATTTTATCAATTATTAATTATCGTTTCCATAAACATTATCGATACGAAGAAATTTTAAGACGTTGGCAACATTTCCACACAATCTGAAATTCACGTCAGCCAAATCCATTTCCAGAAATTTAGGTATTTCAAAATGTCTAAAGGTGATATGTTGAATGGCTCTCGTAGAACTAAATTGTGTACCTGTTTATTGTTCGTAAATTTTAAACATGGTCATTTCACTTTTGTCTTTGCTGGGTTGCATGAAAAGTGTGTCGTTAGATCTGTTGTAGCAAATGCCGGTGGGATAATGTAGTCCATCTTTCTGGGACAGAATCACTGCGATATTTTCTCCAGCCGCTGATATCACGTGCACGTTATGTGACCAATGAGCAGCCACATAGATGTTATCTTGACTGTCGGCTGTCACACTAACTGGCCATTCTAGGTTCTCGTTCTTGTATACAAACACCACGCGGCCCGATGTAACATCCACACTTGTTACACTTGAAGCATTTGGGTCTGATATAATGATCTGCTTTCCGTTCATCACCGAGGTAAGGTATTCCGGCCATCGAAACTCCAAACGATTTGTGGCATCTTGCTGAAATTTCCTAACAACATTCCCTTCGTAATCAAGTAGTTGAAGCTCCCATCTTTCATCGTCAAAATACCACGCCGTGATAACTATTCCGGATTTCCAGCACGTGATACCATAACATTCCGCATCCACAATTAACATTTTAGTTTTCTTAATATTACCGCCGTCAGCACGCACGCATAATATAGATTTTGTTTGTGGAACAGTCACATACACCTCTTTGGTACTTTTCTTAGAAAGACAAATGTCACGAGGGTAACTTTCTGTGGTTAATTTGAAACATTCTTTTAACTCTCCATTGAACAATTTTATATTTTTATTCTGGGTATCGCACAGAAGAACCTCTCCCGTTGACAATACCGCGGACGCTCTGATTGAGCATATCTTGTTCTCAGTTGTAGATTTTGCAATGAAATTTTTTTGTTTTCGTGCATGATGAAGTGAATCTGCCTCTTGGTGTTGAGGACGGCTTTTCGTTTTTGTGGTAGATACATTCTTGTCAGCAGGAAGAAAGGGCATATTTTCTCCCATAAGAATATTATGTTTCTTTAAAGCTCGAATCCTTCTGTGTTCTGCTATGCATTTGTCGCACAAATAGTCGTTACAGACGGTGCAGAATCCTGATGCCGTTACCAATTGCTTCGCTTCTAGACATTGCGCGCATGTGAATTCTTGTATGACATGGTGTTTAAGGCCCCGTATCTTTCCATGTTTTTGGATGCATCCTTTACATAGTAAGTCTTCACAATCGACACAGCAACCGGCGGCCTCAACATGGCGTTTGTCATCAAAGCATTGGGCACAGAGAAGGTCAAACGTTTCTTCATGGTCAGCACAGCTGCTTAAAGCGTGTCGAATACTTTCTGATTTGTTTCGTATTGACAATTCTTTAATGTCTCTGGAGGGAACTTCACCATATGAGGCCATGTTGTGTTGATTATATTTTGTTTTCTGAATTATAGAAAAAATACATAAAAGACAACTGACCATTGCTTGATACAAGAAATTACATCAATTTTAAACGCATTATGCACCGTTGATATTTGTTTTGTGATTAATTGTTTTAGGTGATTGCATTTAAATTAAATTGATGAATGAACGAATGAATACAATAATACTTGATAATAGGAGTCATTGGAAGCACAGAATACCTACAAGAAAAGAAAAAGCAGACTCAGTTTTATTGAGTCTGTCTATTAGGTCATTAAATAGGGAATATCACTCACTTTTCTGCTACAGGTTTTCAAGCAATACCGAATGAGTTGCATTGTTCCAAGTAATCAGAAATAGTAACAGAAATGAATCACATACTGAAAGATTTTCTATGGCCGCCACAAAGTACGCATAAATTCTGTTGCGATAGTCAAAAATACCAGATATAAGTTTCCCTCAAAATATCAAAAATATGAAATAGCAAAAATATCAATGGATTACTTATTACAAGCAAATTGTGCTATTGACTTGTCGGAACGAGCAATTTCAATATTTTTTTAACAGAATCATTTCTTTGCCATGATTTGGCGTTAACATGGTTTGCAATAATTTAGGTCCGAGTTCGATTCTTAGACTAAAACGTTTGATAAATTAGGGGCCTCATAGAATGAACTCTTCCAGCCTGGATTGAACGGTTGTTCTCTTCTTTGTATTTCTTTGAAAGAACTCAGCTATGCTCCTGTTTTTCGTATATAGAGTTCGTAAAACGAAAGAATACAAGCTTGAAAACAAAACAACAACAGATGCTTTATTAATTCTTTAAGTTAAAAAGGCATAAAGAAACATGAAAATGAATATAGCCATTAGGTAAAGATTAAGGTTGTGGATACATAGACAAAAGTTGCAGTTGTGTGACATATAATTGTTGTTGTTATTTTCGTTATTGCTTATTTTAAGGGTGTGTAGTACACAGGCAATTAATAACATTTAGAGAGTAATTTCGTAGATTTGCGTCAATGAATCTTCTGTCTCAAAAATCACAAAGAAACATCAGAGACATTGTGAGAGTGAGTGAGTTGGACTTTGGGTTAAGACAACGTCTGCATGTGTTTTCATTGTTCGTATGAACACTGTAAACTCGCGAATAATCGCTGAAGCACTGGATATTTAATTACTTTATTACATAATTGTGCTTTGCAAGAGTTCTGATCTTTCTAATGTTTTTCTTTTGTTTTAATCCTTTTCTGTCAGTCAATTTATGATATTGGTTTTGTAACAGGTATTGTCAATTGTGTCGGCTGGTCTAGATATATAAACCGACCTTTGCAGAACTTAGTCCTAAATAAACTTATAAACGTGTATATGAAAATTAAACCTTGGTTATCCATAACACATTCAATTAATAATGAATTGATTATGTTGTAATTTTTATAATCTGTGTGTATGTATACATTGAGAAATAGCCAAAAAAGCAACAATGAAATAAGATAAGCCAAATTTGCCCACCCTAGATATAAGCCCATCATTGATTTTCTTTCTTAATTCTATAGAGAATAAAACAATGCTAAAGTATTTTCATTCATACGAAAGAACAATTTAAATTTGAGAAAAAAATCATTTCATCGATTGTTTCTTACTAAATAAGCAATTAAGATGGTAATTTATATATCTGAAGTGTCAGTGTAAAATATCATTGGAAAAATAGGCTTCACGTTTCATTCAAGAGATGTTCCATTCAGTGTGTACACTATTGACAAAGTGAAAGTCGACTTACAATAATGTATTCATACCCCATTTTCCAAATATCTTTGTTGCTCAAAATTAAAACAAAAACATTCTAAAATACATTAATCAGGCCATTCAAATCACTAACTGAGCATTAAAATAAGGAAAATGCACTTCAAATAAGACGAAAGAAGGATAATTTATCACAACATTAAACACTTAAGATTACATTAAGAATTTTAATTTGGCTAATAACTTTTTTAATTGTTTTATTACATGTATTTATATATTTCATAATTGAAAATGTAGTTTATAGCATTTGTCAGCATTGGTCAACATTTCATACTATAACATAAATGTAAGAGTTATGGTAGGAAAACCTCTTTTGTTCACATTTTGGTAGCCATAGGCTTTCTTCCCAAATGATGTCAAAATTACAATTACTTATTTTTAAACTAGTAATGGCATAGTCTCCTGATGCTAATTGTTTTGTTATATTCTACTTTGTATAATTTGCTTGCTTTTGTTGATATCATTATTGACCAATTAGAGTTTAGACGTATTTAATCCGCCACGGCTATGTGTGGTGTCATTGAGCAAGACATTTTTTCCGCATATGCTTAATACTGGTTCTACCCAGGAAGACACAAAAGTATAGTCACGTGGTCCAAGCGAGTGGTCGCAAATTTGTTGCTCCGATAATTTGAGAATAAAAAGGATGTATTAACTATAAAAAAGGCGGATAAATATTTAAATAAGTGAACGCAAGTGCTCTATGGTATTATGGAGATATAATGACTAAAAAAAGAATAAACGGAACAGAGGAAGTAGCGGTTGTGATAGTGAAGAACAAAACAACAAACTTTTCAAAACCATAGGCACGTCTGAGGATACTGATAATATTCCGGTGAGTGAAATTTTGAGCCAAACCAACGCTGTTTTATTTGAATTTGAAACGCAGAAAAACTGGAACTGACAATGTGTTTATAGTAAAAAAATCAGTTATGGCGGAAAATTGTATAGAACCGACAATGCGGACTTAATGTCATATCTTAAGAAAATTGACAATAAAATATGTGCCTTGGACAAGAGGCTCGGTGCTCTGGAGAGCTTAGAGAAGAAAGTTGATGGGTTCGACCGCGATCTGAAAAAGCTATGGGTTATCATAGATGAAAATAATAAAAAGTCAGATGAGAGATTAACGAGAGTTGAGGAGAAGACAGAAAGTGTAGATTTTAATATGGGGATTGTGAACTTATAATAAAGTTGTGGGATTAGAAAAGGAGAGGGATGTAATCCGGGATGAAATCGTGTACCTACAACCGCAGTCCATGAGAAACAATCTGGTGTTTAGTAACATTGCGGAAGCCTCGTGGGAGAGTGCAGAAGCTGCAGAAACTGTAGTACGTAGCTTTATTCACGAGAAGATGAAGGTAGCGAAGGATATTGTTGACAATATCGGGTTCGAGCGAGTACACAGAATGGGGGTGACGGTCATGGGAAGGAATAGGGCGATTGTCGCAAAATTTACGCTGTTCAAAGAAAGAGAACTTGTACGTAAACAGTGGAAAACATTACAAGGTACCGCATTTTATGTAAATGAACAATTTCCACGAGAGGTAGTAGAGAAGAGGAAGTGGCTTCTACCTAAGATGAGAGCAACCTCGGAAAGAGGGGACACGTCGTGGATTGCTTACGACACCCTATATATCAACGGTAGGCCAGTGAGGGACTAGGATTAAGCAGAGGGTGAACTACGTTTCCTGTCATGGAATGTTCATGGACTTACTAGGAGTAAGAAAGACAATTGTGACTTTGTAAATATTATTGCTGATAATGACATTGTATTCTTATATGAATCATGGACATGTACTAATAGTGATATTAGCTTGAGTGGATATGTTTCACATAATTTTTACCGTAAATTTAAACATCGTAATGCCAAAAGATCTAGTGGTGGTATTGTTTTATACTACAAGGAAACTTTAAAACACCATTGTTTGGATTAAACTTGATCACAAATTCTTTAATTCTGATAATGATGTATATGTATGTGGAATTTATTTATGGGGGGAAGATTCCCCTGCATATATTATTGCTAATGTTGATTTATTTGAACTTCAGGAAAATGATATAGTTTTTTATGAAAGTCTCGGGTCGGTGTATGTTATGGGTGATATGAATAGCAGAGTTGGTACTTAACATGATTTTATTATACAAGACAAGGTAAATTATTGTACAGATGATATTGATTATGTTCCCGATATACCCATGTACCGATCCTCGCTTGATAAAACATGTAATAGTCAGGGTGTTAAACTTCTTGAGTTATGCAAATCGTCTTGTTTACGCATAGTAAACGGTAGAATATGTATTAATACGGATATGTGTACCTTTGTGTCACAGCACGGAGAATCCGTGATTGAGTATTTACATACAAATGAGAGTAATTTTTCACATATCAGTACTTTTACAATTGACCCTATTAATGAATGGAGTGACCATTCACCCATTAAATTTTCTTTGTGTTGTAATAGACCTTCAGCTTTACCTGTAGATGTGCGCGACGTAAAGTATAAATGGGATAATTTGCTTCATGAGCGTTTTTGCTCAGGTTTAATAAATAAATAATCTGATTTTAATAAATTGACAAAGAATATTGATTATTCAAATAGAGGTTCTGTCAACGATGTTATAAATGATTTTACCAATATAGTGTCGGATCCTTTATTCTCAAAAAGTTATATACATAAAATTATGTCACATTTTCTGACCAGTCATTTGTAAAACATGCGGAACGGTAAGGATAAGGATTGTGTTATTGCCAAGAACAAATATTTAGACGCATTACGTATATACACCTGTTGTAAATCAGATTTAAATAGGGAGCATTTCTGCAAATGTAAAAAAAAGAATATAAAGATACCGTTAAGAAAAAGAAGCGATGTTTTGAATTAAAAAAAATATTTGATATAGAGAATTTAAAATTTTGTAAACCTAAAGAATTTTGGAAATATTTTAAGAAAAAGAATAATCATGCCGGAAGTAATGACACCTCATTGGAGGAATTCCGAAATTATTTTGCTAGTTTAAGTAATGATATATTTCAGACAGCAAATGAAGATGCCGAATCTTTTTGTACTGTTAATGATTTTGATTATTCATTCCAGGAATTAGACCAGCCAATTACTGTTTCTGAAATATTGAGCGCTAGTAAATGTTTGAAAGCTGGACAATCGATTGGGAGCGATTTCTTATTAAATGAGTATTTTATTGAAAGTATTGATATTTTAGGCTCACATTTATGTGATATTTTTAATGCTATTTTGACCTCAGGCTTTTTCCCCGATACATAAAAAGGTGGTGTGAGCGATGTTAATAATTACCGAGGCATAACCTTGGTAAGTTGTTTATCTTAACTGTTTACCTCCATACTCAATAAAAGGATTGAAACATTTTGTAATAATAATGATATCATTTCAGATGCGCAATTTGGATTTCGAAAGGGACGGTCAACAGTTGATGCTATATTTGTGTTAATGTCAATTATCCAGAATTATTTATATGATAATAAACGTTTATATGTTGTTTTCGTTGACATGATGAAGTGTTTTGATAGTATATATAGAAATGCACTTTGGCTAAAATTGTATAAGCTTGGTATTAGGGGTAAACTTCTACGTATTATTAAGGACATGTATCAGAAGGTTAAGTCATGTGTAAAGAGTTGTATTAGTTATTCTGACTATTTTGAATATGCTGTGGGTTTGAGACAAGGGGAGGTAATCTCGCCTATACTTTTCTCTATGTTTGTGGAAGACTTGGAGCTGTATTTACAAAACAGCGTTGATTCAGAATTGAATATTGATGATATTGTTTTGATTATGTTACTTTTTGCGGACGACTGAATTACAGGATAATCTAAACCGTTTGCATACTTATTGTAATAATTGGGGCTTAAAAGTAAATACATTGAAAACAAAAATAATGGTTTTTAGAAAACGTGGTGGGTTGTTACCCAATGAATCTTGGACTTATAACGGAGAAATTATTGAAGTTATTGATAACTTTAATTATCTTGGAACAATATTTAATTATACTGGTAATTTTAATTTAAATCAGGAACATTTGGTTAGCAAATCTTTGAAAGCTTTTAATACCCTCTTATTTAATTGTAAAAATTATATTTAAAGCCAAAACTACTACGCGTGTTGTTTGATGCATTCGTTGGTTCTATCTTAAGTTATGCAAGTGAAATTTGGGGATATACCAAGTCGAAAGTAATCGAAAGAATACACTTAAAGTTCTGTAAACGTTTATTGAATGTTAGATTAAATACTTGTACAGTGGGTGTGTATGGAGAGCTTGGGAGATATCCATTATATGTATCACGATATGTAATGTCATAAGCTATTGGTGTAAAGTTATTTATACGGAAAATATATTGATTAAAAAAAAAACTATATGAACAGGGGCTATATGACATTAAAACCCTGTTAAATGATTATGGATTCACCTATATGTTTGAGAATAATCGTTTTGTTAATCCCAAAGTATTTCCAAATATTTTTAAACGAAAGGTTATCGACAATTTCATTCAACAATGGTTTGGATCAGTAGAAAAAAGTCCAGTGCTCGAATTTTATAAACTTGTGAAACATCAATTTAAGTATGAAAATTATCTCGATATGTTGCCCTGTAATCTTCGATTATTTTACACCAGATTAAGACTATCTGTTAATCCTCTTAGAATACAAACTGGACGATATGACAGATATAGAATTCCAAAAAATGAAAGATATTGTTTATGTTGCAATTCAAGGGATATAGAAGATGAGTTTCATTTCTTATGTATATGTCCCTGTTTTAATAATTTACGAAAACAGTATTTGAAAAAAAGTATAACTATCAAATTTTTAGAGTTACTTAATTCACATAATAAAACAATATTATATAATATTTCAAGATATATAAAAGAGGTATTTGAAATTAGAAAAACAGTGCTAACTGTTTAAGCATAGTGTTCATCCTCATTTCATTTAGTAACATTCATTAAATATTTTGTTATATACTCTAATGAATTTAATCATTGCTGCTAAGTGACTATATGTTTATATTGATTGTATATTGTATATAGTATGATGATGTACTTTGTACAAATCCTAATAAAATATATGTTCTGTTCTGTTCACAATCAAAGTAAAATAAATATGTTTAAACTAACCAATTAGAGCATAGTTGTGAAGATGCTGAAAACTGCAAATAGATATGTAATTGGCAATTAATTGGCATATTTTACGCTCTACTTTTTTGACATAACCTATGCTGGAATAAGTAATAACTTTAACTAACTAGGAAATGGTTTAATTTGAACTTGTGAAACTTAATTCTAAAAGAACAGAACTAATGAAACTTTAATTTACATTTTATTCCATGAAGCGCGTGGTCCAGTGGTAGAGCACTGAACTCATGATCGGAGGGTCATGGGTTCGATCCTTTGCCACGTCTATGTGTGGTATTTTTTAGCGAGACATTTTTTCTGCATATACTTAGTACTGGTTCTACCCAGGAATACTTTGAGCGTGATTTGTCTAAGTTGTAAGAATTTATTTCACAATCAATGTAAAATAAATAAGTTTAAACTTCTGCCAATATCAATAATTCATTTAAACAAGGAATTCAAATCAGTTATTATGTAAAAATAAATGTCAATGTTTAACACATCTGTTACCTAACTGTGACTGAAAATAGATAGGATCATGAGAAATCATGAATTTCATGTTCAGTTGAATTCAGTTTTAATTGTGACTATTGACTGATTTACATAAATTGGATATTTATTAAGTCTTTTTGTGAGAAGTTGCAATGTATATAATAGATTTTACACCACGAAACATTGAACATCTGGAATTGAAAGT
Source organism: Panopea generosa (assembly GCA_029582155.1). NCBI lineage: Eukaryota > Metazoa > Mollusca > Bivalvia > Adapedonta > Hiatellidae > Panopea > Panopea generosa. Next base: position 35,728,939 of record CM055902.1, read on the forward strand.
ATAATTAAAAAAAACTGTATTTCTGGTGGAACCCGACACCTAATAGTTCGGTTATCGCGATACTTTACTGCATAAGTATTTGTGTGTTCTGTTTGATATTAAAACTCTCCCACATTCTCTGTGAATGACTTAGCAAAGTGACTTTAAACACCAAGCAAGTTTATACATTTAAAACTTTTTTTTTTTGTACACATGGAACTTAACTTTATTTTGACCCACGAAACGAGTCAATTTTGTCGGGGTTATAATATTGTCAGCCATATTGAAATATTTTTCTATCGTATCAAATGTACAAAGTGTGATTTAACCCCACGTTATGTATAACACTGAACGACAAATCATATCTAAACAAAATAAAAACACAAACAATTATATAATTCAACAACATACCGTTATGCAACTCTGTTATGTGTCGTTTAGCCCAGCCTTGTACACATTCATGTAATCAATATGAACACGCTATTAATTTTGTGCAGGTAACCGGAACGACAACACAATTTATTGCATATTTAAAATGTACACGTAAATATTACGCAGGTTAAAACAAGCCAGACTGATATTTGTGTATTTGTATTCTGGAATGTATAAACCATTAAATGTATCGGGTATGTATTTTTCTTATAGAAATCACGATAGTGATTAACTAGTTAAGTAAAACGATTTGTAGACCAGATAATTTTCAGATTTAAATATGCTATTTAGTGTGTTAGCCATTATTTGTCTATTTTGGGGTAAACTAAGGTTTGCATAACGCGTTTGAAAAAATATAATGCTACATATAAACTATTTTGTTATTCGTTGTTATGTTCTATTCGTAAACAATCATGTTATTTTATCAGGTATGTGAACAACTACAACATTCAGCTGGTGGGTGAAAAAAGTGACCAAATGCGAAAATGGTAAGTAGAACTGTTTCAATATTCTGTACTTAATAATAAGAGCTTATGACAAATCTTTAGCTAAACTGAGCCGAATGTTCACTTGTGAACTTCTGTGATTGCCCTAAGTACGTTGTCCGTCGTCGGTCAAGTTTGTTCAAATCGTGACCCTGAGATCAACGTTGTGTCTCCTCAAGAGTTTATAATTTTTTTTCCTTCAGAATTTCGAAACTGTTCTTTTACATAGATACAAAATCTGGAGCTTTGTTATTTTGTATATAGAATCACCTTTCATTTTCCCCAAGGTCTGTTGAAGACGTGATCCTATGGTCTAAATTAGACCGCCCTGGGGACTAACCAGTTTAACATAGTCCAACTTTAATCAAGACTAAACTAGATAAATCTGTTTATATTTGGTGTAACTAGTCCTTATGAGTAGGGGTGGGGGTGGAGTCAGGTCTGTCTAAATAAAGGAACCAAGGTTCGTTGGGGCTCAGTGAGGGGACTTTTACATATGAACAAAATGTATTTTTAAATATAATTTAATAATTATTTTAATCATTTTGATATCTTGAGTATTGTTTATTCATGACAGCTAAGTCTGAGATCTTTAAATGGGATTTAATATATATAAGGGACAAAAAAGGATTGAATTTTAAGAAATATTCTTCTCAACAACTGACAAGTAAATTTTGTTAATATTTACTATAAATGATTGCTATGTTGAAGTATTTCAAATGTTTTCATTGGCCCAATAAGGGACCTTTGATGTTTACAATATTACGGGAACGCAGATTATTTTCATTTTTCTAATCTATAAGTTATTTATAGACTTTGTCCATTCAAAATTTGAATAGAAGTGATATGTGAAATAGGCCGATGAGTACCTCGTGATATTTTTAGATGGAGGAAATAATTAGCTAGCTGATTATTTCCCTGGGGAAGAATCAGGAAGCCATTTTTTTTAAAGTTTGTTCAAATCATGACTTTAGAGGCCAAGTTGACCCCGCCCAAGTGGGGTATCTGGATTTTTTTCAAAACTCCAAAAATATTTTTCTCCGAAAGTACAAAACCTGAAGTTTTGGTATTTACGTCTTTGGTATTCACCTAATCCTTTTTCTCTCAGCAATATTCAAGTCAAGACCATAGGGTCAAAGTTGGGACCGTCCCAGTTTAACAAAGTTACATCTTACTTACGTAAATCTTCTTCTCAAGAACCGACAAGTTAGTCGAATTATACATATTTGGTTTAAATAAAAACTGTGTAAGAGTTCCAAGTTTGTTCAAATAAACGGCCAAGGGTCAATTGAGTCCCACTAACGGTTTTATTTTTTACATAAGAATACTATGGGAAAATAGGAAATTCTGTTGGTTTCCTTCTTATATTTTAGGTACCATTTATATCTAGAGCTTTAAGTCATAATAGTTGATGCTTGGTCCTTTGAATATCCATTATGTGCCTGTGGGGGCCACAAAACGGGACAATATTGTGCATTTCCAAAAAACATTTCTACTCAAGATCAAACAATTCAATTTGGTGAATATTTGGTAAAAATGATTCGTATGAGTTGTAGTTTCCTATTTGATCAGGTAATAGATCGATGGTTCATCGGGGGCCAGTAAGGAGGCTGATTGTTACATATGAATAATATGGGATAGCAGTAAATTCTGTTTTTCTCGCATATTTTATGAGTTATTTTAATCAATTTGAGATCTGAAATATTGTTCAGTAATACGTGTAACAGTTGAGACTGGGATATTGTTCAGTAATACGTATAACAGTTGGGACTGGGTTATTGTTCAGTAATACGGGTAACAGTTGAGACTGGGTTATTGTTCAGTAATACGGGTAACAGTTGGGACTGGGGTATTGTTCAGTAATACGGGTAACAGTTGAGACTGGGTTATTGTTCAGTAATACGGTAACAGTTGGGACTGGGGTATTGTTCAGTAATACGTGTAACATTTGGGACTGGGTTATTGTTCAGTAATACGGGTAACAGTTGAGACTGGGATATTGTTCAGTAATACGTATAACAGTTGAGACTGGGTTATTGTTAAGTAATACGTATAACAGTAGAGAATGGGGTATTGTTCAGAAATACGTGTAACAGTTGGAACTGGGTTATTGTTCAGTAGTACGGGTAACAGTTGGGACTGGGTTATTGTTCAGTAATACGTGTAACAGTTGGGTCTGGGTTATTGTTCAGTAATACGGGTAACAGTTGGGACTGGGTTATTGTTCAGTAATACGGGTAACAGTTGGAACTGGGTTATTGTTCAGTAATACGTGTAACAGTTGAGACTGGGATATTGTTCAGTAATACGTGTAACAGTTGAGACTGGGTTATTTTTCAGTAATACGTGTAACCGTTGAGACTGGGTAATTGTTCAGTAATACGGGTAACAGTTGGGACTGGGTTATTGTTCAGTAATACGGGTAACAGTTGGGACTGGGTTATTGTTCAGTAATACGGGTAACAGTTGAGACTGGGGTATTGTTCAGTAATACGTAAAACAGTTGAGACTGGGTTATTGTTCAGTAATACGGATAACAGTTGAGACTGGGCTATTGTTCAGTAATACGTGTAACAGTTGAGACTGGGCTATTGTTCAGTAATACGTGTAACAGTTGAGACTGGGTTATTGTTCAGTAATACGGGTAACAGTTGAGACTGGGTTATTGTTCAGTAATACGTGTAACAGTTGAGACTGGGATATTGTTCAGTAATACGTGTAACAGTTGAGACTGGGTTATTGTTCAGTAATACGGGTAACAGTTTAGACTGGGGAATTGTTCAGTAATACGGGTAACAGTCGGGACTGGGTTATTGTTCAGTAATACGGGTAACAGTTGGGACTGGGTTATTGTTCAGTAATACGGGTAACAGTTGGGACTGGGTTATTGTTCAGTAATACGTGTAACAGTTGGGACTGGGTTATTGTTCAGTAATACGGGTAACAGTTGGGACTGGGGTATTGTTCAGTAATACGTGTAACAGTTGGGACTGGGTTATTGTTCAGTAATACGTGTAACAGTTGGGACTGGGTTATTGTTCAGTAATACGGGTAACAGTTGGGACTGGGTTATTGTTCAGTAATACGGGTAACAGTTGAGACTGGGATATTGTTAAGTAATACCGGTAACAGTTGGGACTGGGATATTGTTCAGTAATACGTGTAACAGTTGGGACTGGGTTATTGTTCAGTAATACGTGTAACAGTTGGAACTGGGTTATTGTTCAGTAATACGGGTAACAGTTGAGACTGGGATATTGTTAAGTAATACCGGTAACAGTTGGGACTGGGATATTGTTCAGTAATACGTGTAACAGTTGGGACTGGGTTATTGTTCAGTAATACGTGTAACAGTTGGGACTGGGTTATTGTTCAGTAATACGTGTAACAGTTGGGACCTGGTTATTGTTCAGTAATACGGGTAACAGTTGGGACTGGGTTATTGTTCAGTAATACGGTTAACAGTTGAGACTGGGTTATTGTTCAGTAATACGGGTAACAGTTGAGACTGGGGTATTGTTCAGTAATACGTGTAACAGTTGGGACTGGGATATTGTTCAGTAATACGTGTAACAATTGGGACTGGTTTATTGTTCAGTAATACGTGTAACAGTTGAGACTGGGATATTGTTCAGTCATACGTGTAACAGTTGGGACTGGGTTATTGTAAAGTAATACGTGTAACAGTTTGGACTGGGTTATTGTTCAGTAATACGTGTAACAGTTGAGACTGGGTTATTGTTCAGTAATACGTGTATCAGTTGGGACTGGGTTATTGTTCAGTTATACGTGTAACAGTTGGGACTGGGTTATTGTTCAGTAATACCGGTAACAGTTGAGACTGGGGTATTGTTCAGTAATACGTGTAACAGTTGGGACTGGGTTATTGTTCAGTTATACGTGTAACAGTTGGGACTGGGTTATTGTTCAGTAATACCGGTAACAGTTGAGACTTGGGTATTGTTCAGTAATACGTGTAACAGTTGGGACTGGGGTATTGTTAAGTAATTCGTGTAACAGTTGGGACTGGGTTATTGTTCAGTAATACGTGTAACAGTTGAGACTGGGGTATTGTTCAGTAATACGTGTAACAGTTGGGACTGGGTTATTATTCAGTAATACGGGTAACAGTTGAGACTGGGATATTGTTCAGTAATACGTGTAACAATTGAGACTGGGATATTGTTCAGTAATACGTATAACAGTTGAGACTGGGTTATTGTTCAGTAATACGGGTAACTGTTAAGACTGGGTTATTGTTCAGTAATACGTGTAACAGTTGAGACTGGGATATTGTTCAGTAATACGTGTAACAGTTGGGACTGGGTTATTGTTCAGTAATACGGGTAACAGTTGAGACTGGGTTATTGTTCAGTAATACGGGTAACAGTTGAGACTGGGGTATTGTTCAGTAATACGTGTAACAGTTGGGACTGGGTTATTGTTCAGTAATACGTGTAACAGTTGGGACTGGGTTATTGTTCAATTATACGGGTAACAGTTGGGACTGGGTTATTGTTCAGTAATACGGGTAACAGTTGAGACTGGGGTATTGTTCAGTAATACGTATAACACTTGAGACTGGGTTATTGTTCAGTAATACGTGTAACAGTTGGGACTGGGTTATTGTTCAGTAATACGTGTAACAGTTGAGACTGGGATATTGTTCAGTAATACGTATAACAGTTGAGACTGGGTTATTGTTCAGTAATACGGGTAACAGTTGAGACTGGGTTATTGTTCAGTAATACGTGTAACAGTTGAGACTGGGATATTGTTCAGTAATACGTGTAACAGTTGAGACTGGGTTATTGTTCAGTAATACGTGTAACAGTTGAGACTGGGGTATTGTTCAGTAATACGGGTAACAGTTGGGACTGGGTTATTGTTCAGTAATACGGGTAACAGTTGGGACTGGGTTATTGTTCAGTAATACGGGTAACAGTTTGAACTGAGTTATTGTTCAGTAATACGGGTAACAGTTGGAATTGGGTTATTGTTCAGTAATACGGGTAACAGTTGGGACTGGGTTATTGTTCAGTAATACGTGTAACAGTTGAGACTGGGTTATTGTTCAGTAATACGTGTAACAGTTGGGACTGGGGTATTGTTCAGTAATACGGGTAACAGTTGGGACTGGGGTATTGTTCAGTAATACGGGTAACAGTTGAGACTGGGTTATTGTTCAGTAATACGGGTAACAGTTTGAACTGAGTTATTGTTCAGTAATACGGGTAACAGTTGGAATTGGGTTATTGTTCAGTAATACGTGTAACAGTTGAGACTGGGTTATTGTTCAGTAATACGTGTAACAGTTGGGACTGGGGTATTGTTCAGTAATACGGGTAACAGTTGGGACTGGGGTATTGTTCAGTAATACGGGTAACAGTTGGGACTGGGTTATTGTTCAGTAATACGTGTAACAGTTGAGACTGGGTTATTGTTCAGTAATACGTGTAACAGTTGGGACTGGGGTATTGTTCAGTAATACGGGTAACAGTTGAGACTGGGTTATTGTTCAGTAATACGTGTAACAGTTGAGACTGGGATATTGTTCAGTAATACGTGTAACAGTTGAGACTGGGTTATTGTTCAGTAATACGGGTAACAGTTGAGACTGGGTTATTGTTCAGTAATACGTGTAACAGTTGAGACTGGGATATTGTTCAGTAATACGTGTAACAGTTGAGACTGGGTTATTGTTCAGTAATACGTGTAACAGTTGAGACTGGGGTATTGTTCAGTAATACGGGTAACAGTTGGGACTGGGTTATTGTTCAGTAATACGGGTAACAGTTGGGACTGGGTTATTGTTCAGTAATACGGGTAACAGTTTGAACTGAGTTATTGTTCAGTAATACGGATAACAGTTGGAATTGGGTTATTGTTCAGTAATACGGGTAACAGTTGGGACTGGGTTATTGTTCAGTAATACGTGTAACAGTTGAGACTGGGTTATTGTTCAGTAATACGGGTAACAGTTGAGACTGGGATATTGTTCAATAATACGTGTAACAGTTGGAATTGGGTTATTGTTCAGTAATACGGGTAACAGTTGGGACTGGGTTATTGTTCAGTAATACGTGTAACAGTTGAGACTGGGATATTGTTAAGTAATACCGGTAACAGTTGGGACTGGGATATTGTTCAGTAATACGTGTAACAGTTGGGACTGGGTTATTGTTCAGTAATACGTGTAACAGTTGGGACTGGGTTATTGTTCAGTAATACGTATACGTGTAACAGTTGGGACCTGGTTATTGTTCAATAATACGGGTAACAGTTGGGACTGGGTTATTGTTCAGTAATACGGGTAACAGTTGAGACTGGGTTATTGTTCAGTAATACGGGTAACAGTTGAGACTGGGGTATTGTTCAGTAATACGTGTAACAGTTGGGACTGGGATATTGTTCAGTAATACGTGTAACAGTTGGGAATGGGTTATTGTTCAGTAATACGTGTAACAGTTGAGACTGGGATATTGTTCAGTCATACATGTAACAGTTGGGACTGGGTTATTGTAAAGTAATACGTGTAACAGTTGGGACTGGGTTATTGTTCAGTAATACGTGTAACAGTTGAGACTGGGTTATTGTTCAGTAATACGGGTATCAGTTGGGACTGGGTTATTGTTCAGTAATACGTGTAAGAGTTGGGACTGGGTTATTGTTCAGTAATACGTGTAACAGTTGAGACTGGGTTATTGTTCAGTAATACGTGTAACAGTTGGGAGTGGGGTATTGTTAAGTAATTCGTGTAACAGTTCGGACTGGGTTATTGTTCAGTAATACGTGTAACAGTTGAGACTGGGGTATTGTTCAGTAATACGTGTAACAGTTGAGACTGGGTATTGTTCAGTAATACGTGTAACAGTCGGGACTGGGTTATTGTTCAGTAATACGGGTAACAGTTGAGACTGGGATATTGTTCAGTAATACGTGTAACTGTTGGGACTGGGTAATTGTTCAGTAATACGTGTAACAGTTGAGACTGGGGTATTGTTCAGTAATACGTGTAACAGTTGAGACTGGGGTATTGTTAAGTAATTCTTGTAACAGTTGAGACTTGGGTATTGTTGAGTAAAATGTGTAACAGTTGAGACTGGGTATTGTTCAGTAATACGGGTAACAGTTGGGACTTGGTTATTGTTTAGTAATACCGGTAACAGTTGAGACTGGGATATTGTTCAGTAATACGTGTAACAGTTGGGACTGGGGTATTGTTCAGTAATTCTTGTAACAGTTGTGACTGGGTTATTGTTTAGTAATACGGGTAACAGCTGAGACTGGGATATTGTTCAGTAATACCGGTAACAGTTGAGACTGGGATATTGTTTAGTAATACGTGTAACAGTTGGGACTGGGTTATTGTTCAGTAATACGTGTAACAGTTGGGACTGGGGTATTGTTCAGTAATACCTGTAACAGTTGAGACTGGGATATTGTTTAGTAATACCGGTAACAGTTGAGACTGGGATATTGTTCAGTAATACGTGTAACAGTTGAGACTGGGTTATTGTTCAGTAATACGTGTAACAGTTGAGACTGGGGTATTGTTCAGTAATACGGGTAACAGCTGGGACTGGGTTATTGTTCAGTAATACGGGTAACAGTTGGGACTGGGTTATTGTTCAGTAATACAGGTAACAGTTGGGACTGGGTTATTGTTCAGTAATACGGGTAACACTTTGAACTGAGTTATTGTTCAGTAATACGGGTAACAGTTGGAATTTGGTTATTGTTCAGTAATACGGGTAACAGTTGGGACTGCGTTATTGTTCAGTAATACGTGTAACAGTTGAGACTGGGTTATTGTTCAGTAATACGGTAACAGTTGAGACTGGGGTATTGTTCAATAATACGGGTAACAGTTGGGACTGGGTTACTGTTCAGTATTACGTGTAACAGTTGGAACTGGGTTATTGTTCAGTAATACGTGTAACAGTTGGGACTGGGTTTTTGTTCAGTAATACGTGTAACAGTTGAGACTGGGATATTGTTCAGTAATACCGGTAACAGTTGGGACTGGCATATTGTTCAGTAATACGTGTAACATTTGGGACTGGGTTATTGTTCAGTAATACGTGTAACAGTTGGGACTGGGCTATTGTTCAGTAATACGTATACGTGTAACAGTTGGGACCTGGTTATTGTTCTGTAATACGGGTAACAGTTGGGACTGGGTTATTGTTCAGTAATACGGGTAACAGTTGGGACTGGGTTATTGTTCAGTAATACGGGTAACAGTTGAGACTGGGATATTGTTCAGTAATATGTGTAACAGTTGGGACTGGGATATTGTTCAGTAATACGTGTAACATTTGGGACTGGGTTATTGTTCAGTAATACGTGTAACAGTTGAGACTGGGATATTGTTCAGTCATACATGTAACAGTTGGGACTGGGTTATTGTAAAGTAATACGTGTAACAGTTGGGACTGGGTTATTGTTCAGTAATACGTGTAACTGTTGAGACTGGGTTATTGTTCAGTAATACGGGTATCAGTTGGGACTGGGTTATTGTTCAGTAATACTTGTAACAGTTGGGACTTGGTTATTGCTCAGTAATACCGGTAACAGTTGAGACTGGGGTATTGTTCAGTAATACGTGTAACAGTTGGGAGTGGGGTATTGTTCAGTAATACGTGTAACAGTTGAGACTGGGTATTGTTCAGTAATACGTGTAACAGTTGGGACTGGGTTATTGTTCAGTAATACGGGTAACCGTTGAGACTGGGATATTGTTCAGTAATACGTGTAACTGTTGGGACTGGGTAATTGTTCAGTAATACGTGTAACAGTTGGGACTGGGGTATCGTTCAGTAATACGTGTAACAGTTGAGACTGGGGTATTGTTAAGTAATTCTTGTAACAGTTGAGACTGGGGTATTGTTGAGTAATACGTGTAACAGTTGAGACTGGGTATTTTTCAGTAATACGGGTAACAGCTGAGACTGGGATATTGTTCAGTAATACCGGTAACAGTTGAGACTGGGATATTGTTCAGTAATACGTGTAACAGTTGGGACTGGGTTATTGTTCAGTAATACGTGTAACAGTTGGGACTGGGGTATTGTTCAGTAATACGTGTAACAGTTGAGACTGGGATATTGTTCAGTAATACCAGTAACAGTTGAGACTGGGATATTGTTCAGTAATACGTGTAACAGTTGGGACTTTGTTATTTTTCAGTAATACCGGTAACAGTTGAGACTGGGATATTGTTCAGTTATACGTGTAACAGTTGGGACTGGGATATTGTTCAGTAATACGGGTAACAGTTGGGACTGGGTTATTGTTCAGTAATACGGGTAACAGTTGAGACTGGGTTATTGTTCAGTAATACGGGTAACAGTTGGGACTGGGATATTGTTGAGTAATACGTGTAACAGTTTGGTCTGGGTTATTGTGCAGTAATACCGGTAACAGTTGAGACTGGGTTATTGTTCAGTAATACGGGTAACAGTTGGGACTGGGTTATTGTTCAGTAATACGGGTAACAGTAGGGACTGGGATATTGTTCAGTAATACGTGTAACAGTTGGGACTCGGTTATTGTTCAGTAATACGGGTAACAGTTGAGACTGGGGTATTGTTCAGTAATACGTGTAACAGTTGAGACTGGGGTATTGTTCAGTAATACGTGTAACAGTTGAGACTGGGTATTGTTCAGTAATACGTGTAACAGTTGGGACTTGGTTTTTGTTCAGAAATACGTGTAACAGTTGAGACTGGGATATTGTTCAGTAATACGTGTAACAGTTGGGACTGGGTTATTGTTCAGTAATACGGATAACAGTTGAGACTGGGGTATTGTTCAGTAATACGTGTAACAGTTGGGACTGGGATATTGTTCAGTAATACATGTAACAGTTGGGACTGGGTTATTGTTCAGTAATACGTATAACAGTTGAGACTGGGTATTGTTCAGTAATACGTGTAACAGTTGGGACTGGGTTATTATTCAGTAATACGTGTAACAGTTGAGACTGGGATATTGTTCAGTAATACGTGTAACAGTTGGGACTGGGTTATTGTTCAGTAATACGGGTAACAGTTGAGACTGGGGTATCGTTCAGTAATACGTGTAACAGTTGGGACTGGGATATCGTTCAGTAATACGTGTAACAGTTGGGACTGGGTTATTGTTCAGTAATACGGGTAACAGTTGAGACTGGGATATTGTTCAGTAATACGTGTAACAGTTGAGACTGGGGTATTGTTCAGTAATACGTGTAACAGTTGAGACTGGGATATTGTTCAGTAATACGTGTAACAGTTGAGACTGGGATATTGTTCAGTAATACGTGTAACAGTTGGGACTGGGTTATTGTTCAGTAATACCAGTAACAGTTGAGACTGGGATATTGTTCAGTAATACGTTTAACAGTTGGGACTGGGATATTGTTCAGTAATACGTGTAACAGTTGAGACTGGGATATTGTTCAGTCATACGTGTAACAGTCGGGACTGGGTTATTGTTAAGTAATTCGTGTAACAATTGAAACTGGGATATTGTTCAGTAATACGTGTAACAGTTGGGACTGGGTTATTGTTCAGTAATACGGGTAACCGTTGAGACTGGGATATTGTTCAGTAATACGTGTAACTGTTGGGACTGGGTAATTGTTCAGTAATACGTGTAACAGTTGGGACTGGGGTATCGTTCAGTAATACGTGTAACAGTTGAGACTGGGGTATTGTTAAGTAATTCTTGTAACAGTTGAGACTGGGGTATTGTTGAGTAATACGTGTAACAGTTGAGACTGGGTATTTTTCAGTAATACGGGTAACAGCTGAGACTGGGATATTGTTCAGTAATACCGGTAACAGTTGAGACTGGGATATTGTTCAGTAATACGTGTAACAGTTGGGACTGGGTTATTGTTCAGTAATACGTGTAACAGTTGGGACTGGGGTATTGTTCAGTAATACGTGTAACAGTTGAGACTGGGATATTGTTCAGTAATACCAGTAACAGTTGAGACTGGGATATTGTTCAGTAATACGTGTAACAGTTGGGACTTTGTTATTTTTCAGTAATACCGGTAACAGTTGAGACTGGGATATTGTTCAGTTATACGTGTAACAGTTGGGACTGGGATATTGTTCAGTAATACGGGTAACAGTTGGGACTGGGTTATTGTTCAGTAATACGGGTAACAGTTGAGACTGGGTTATTGTTCAGTAATACGGGTAACAGTTGGGACTGGGATATTGTTGAGTAATACGTGTAACAGTTTGGTCTGGGTTATTGTGCAGTAATACCGGTAACAGTTGAGACTGGGTTATTGTTCAGTAATACGGGTAACAGTTGGGACTGGGTTATTGTTCAGTAATACGGGTAACAGTAGGGACTGGGATATTGTTCAGTAATACGTGTAACAGTTGGGACTCGGTTATTGTTCAGTAATACGGGTAACAGTTGAGACTGGGGTATTGTTCAGTAATACGTGTAACAGTTGAGACTGGGGTATTGTTCAGTAATACGTGTAACAGTTGAGACTGGGTATTGTTCAGTAATACGTGTAACAGTTGGGACTTGGTTTTTGTTCAGAAATACGTGTAACAGTTGAGACTGGGATATTGTTCAGTAATACGTGTAACAGTTGGGACTGGGTTATTGTTCAGTAATACGGATAACAGTTGAGACTGGGGTATTGTTCAGTAATACGTGTAACAGTTGGGACTGGGATATTGTTCAGTAATACATGTAACAGTTGGGACTGGGTTATTGTTCAGTAATACGTATAACAGTTGAGACTGGGTATTGTTCAGTAATACGTGTAACAGTTGGGACTGGGTTATTATTCAGTAATACGTGTAACAGTTGAGACTGGGATATTGTTCAGTAATACGTGTAACAGTTGGGACTGGGTTATTGTTCAGTAATACGGGTAACAGTTGAGACTGGGGTATCGTTCAGTAATACGTGTAACAGTTGGGACTGGGATATCGTTCAGTAATACGTGTAACAGTTGGGACTGGGTTATTGTTCAGTAATACGGGTAACAGTTGAGACTGGGATATTGTTCAGTAATACGTGTAACAGTTGAGACTGGGGTATTGTTCAGTAATACGTGTAACAGTTGAGACTGGGATATTGTTCAGTAATACGTGTAACAGTTGAGACTGGGATATTGTTCAGTAATACGTGTAACAGTTGGGACTGGGTTATTGTTCAGTAATACCAGTAACAGTTGAGACTGGGATATTGTTCAGTAATACGTTTAACAGTTGGGACTGGGATATTGTTCAGTAATACGTGTAACAGTTGAGACTGGGATATTGTTCAGTCATACGTGTAACAGTCGGGACTGGGTTATTGTTAAGTAATTCGTGTAACAATTGAAACTGGGATATTGTTCAGTAATACGTGTAACAGTTGAGACTGGGATATTGTTCAGTAATACGTGTAACAGTTGAGACTGGGATATTGTTCAGTAATACGTGTAACAGTTGAGACTGGGATATTGTTCAGTAATACGTGTAACATTTGAGACTGGGATATTTATTTAATTATATACTTGATCCAAAACAGAGAGCTCTTTTTTAAATTTCTTAGTCGCAATTCTTTGATAGTGTTATAATTTGACACACTACTAAATTATTGCTAAAAGTTTTACTTGGCAACTGTCTTTAACTAAGCTTGGGATGTCATGCACTCTAATTTGTCAACAAATACCCATGCATCTATTTATATACATATCTAATGAATGCTTAAATCAGGCGATTAATGGAGTATTTTAGCACACTGAAATCTAACTGACCGGTGAAAAAAACAACTGCTGTACAATAACCACTCCTACAAGTTGTACCTGCCGGGGTAGAGATATTTAGGGCATTATGCTCCCTCTGGCAGTTTGGCTACTGATCTTAACAATACTGTGACCAATTATTACGCTTCTTCTTTATATCTATATTGTACTGATTGTGCTTATATTATATATTATTTATGCTGTTTGGTTGACTGTATCATTTAAACACTACGTCTCCAATTGAACAAATATTTTTTTATTGTGCATATATTTTCAGCCTTTAGTTGGTAAACATGATGCTAAAAACAAAGCACTCCTATCGGTCGCGATTGATGTCGATGACGCCTCAACAGAATGGAAGTTGTCGTTAATGTGTGACTTTGAATGTGATCCAAATAACATGTACCAATCGCAATTTACCTCTGGATGCAGAGTATCGACTTCACAACCAACAGTTGTCCTTCTACAATCTGATGGAACAGAGCTGCATTCCACTGGATACAAAGCTATCGATGATTATATTAAACTGAAAGAGAATGGGGAACATGGTTCATGTTTATTCTTCCGAACACTGGAATGTGTAAGTTTATACTTAATGCAATATTTTATCATACTGCGTCTTAAAAGGAAATCTCTTGATAGTCCATATTTTTAGAATATAATTTTGTAGTAATAATTAAAATGTAATTTAACAAATTACGAAGCATATGTTATAGAACATGATGTTTCTGCTAATGTAATATATAATTTAGTTGTCAGAAGGTGAAGTTGTTGTCTATTTATTGCACCCCGTTCTAATGTCAACAAAAACATAGGGGAAATAACCAGAATACGCTCGGTTATAACTACTGTATCAGTTAGGTTACCTAAACTTTAAAACAAACATATTAGTAAAGTAATATTACCTAGAACTGTTTTGTCACCGAGTATACAAAGGCAACGGTCACAAACTACGTGAACACAATTTAACACTCTACATTTAACAAATTCGAGTTAGGAAATATGTTTACTTAAAATGTTTTATATACACTGACCCAAAATGAAAACTTTACATTGATTTCAAAAGTCTCTCTTTTGCTGATAAATATATATTAAGGGTTAAAATAAGTTTTCATTGAAGCTTTATGGCTATATTATTGTTTCTGTGTAATTTTCTGAAAAAATCTTACATAGGATGTGTTTTTTTCTTATCAACTAAGTGAAGAAGGGTCAAAATGAAAATTCCAGAACAATGAAAAAAATAATGATCATGTTACAATTGAAAAAGACCTAAAGTGCTGACTACGTTCAATGACTGTTTTTTTAAAAAAAAAACTTCAGTAACCAGTGTGAACTCCGTTTTTACGAATGCATTCCTGAATACGTCATCTCTGTGAACTTACGTAACGCTAAATGAGCGTGTTCGGAATACGCTGCCTTTCCAACAGAAATGCATATCGGAGATCTTGTATGGTAACAATTTTATGTTTGGACTTGACCCAACGATCCAACTCATTCCATACGTGTTCTATGGGGTTAATGGTCGGGGATACAGAGGCTATGCCACTGGTTTCGCATGTATTGCAAATGACGGCGTGTCCATAACAGCTCGGTGGCGCGCTGTCGGAATCTGACCAGTGTATGGCCGACGAGCACGAATTGGAACACGGTTTGTCTCAAACGGTTTATGGTCGTCAGTGCATGAACACCGTAACGCCATATAATACTAGATCATCAAAAAGGAAAGCTGTCGTCACGTTACGAACTAAGTCGGTGAAAGTTAGAACCGACACTGAAGCAAAACAATATCTCGGTACTTTTATCCAAAAAGCATTAGTCGTGTTTCGTGAGACTTCCGCTGGCAGTTTAAAACTATATATAATTATAACGAATCATTTTTGGGACAAATTGACACTTTTTTTATGTATTACCCTGTTTACATTTTGAGTGATGTATTTATCCAGCCAATCAATTGATACATGTCTTGTTCTCAATCAACTGCCCAAGTTTGAGATACGGATTTCAAACTTTTCGGGATTGATAAAACACAACACATCTGGTAACGTTATATTTGTTGTTTTTTTTCTATGAAATAATAAAACAAAATGTATACACAAACTATGATGATCTACAGGGAAAACACGAAAATAAGCTAGTGTAACGTGATTACCCGCAAGTATACTTTGGATTCTGGAGATGTGACTGTTTACACAGGTATCGAACCTTGAACCAACCCTACCCACCAACACTAAAAATAAATCTTGTATGTATGTTCTGTGGGATTATATGTTCATTTGAAGAAAAAAAAGAATGCATAATAATAATAATATGTTATATACATATAATATTTCAAATGATCATCACACACACAAATACAAGATTTGTGTTTATATTTTTGTGCGTAGGATGGGTGTTGTCGGTCCAAGTTACGGTACTGTGACCTGTGCATATTTAAAGTCTGCCATAAAGTTACTGACTTTTCACATATCATCTGAGTATATGTAGATGTTGTGAACGAGTATCCTCTTTTAAATCTAACAGTGCGCTATACTTGCGGTCGCACGAGTGACCGGAATATGTTCTGCCGTTGTGTGCACACGTCACATGCCTACTGTAATTCCCGCTACTGGTGGTGGTGACCTTACACTGTTTACATTAATATATACTGTTCTTGCTCTTTGGTGTGGTTTTGGAACATGCCTCATTTCAATTTTTGTCCAAAAACACATGTATAGGTTAGAAATTATTTGGCTAGTAGTAAATTCCATGTACAACGTCTAACCGGCTTATGAGTTGTTGGACCACTTTCTCTTCCTGGAACGATTTCTTCGGCTTAGGAAAGACTGTCATGACATTCTATGTAAAATGGAATGTTCTATTTTGAAAAATCGGATCTGATTTTCTTGGCTGAGAAAATAGGATATGTTATCAATGATAGGCGTACATCCAGATCACAATAAAGCGAAGAATCTCCGACAGAAGCTATGTCTAGTCCTGCCAATAGTGTCGACCAGAAACTCTGACCCTGTAGGGGAGAATCCGTGACATTTAAATCAACATTGACACAAACCTTTGACACATGACGCTTTTTTTCAAACGGTATTTCTCAATAAGTATTTGTAAAAAGTCAATTAATTATAACCATTTTTAAAAAAAATACTAATACAACAGTTATCAATGGTATTCTGAACTGATTAATGTTTTTATTGACAATTCCACTTCTACTTTCGGTTTACATACATATTCAGCAAGGATTTGTTAATTCGTGCGTTTTGAATCTATACTAATGTTAACATGATCGATTGGAGCTTTGAAAATACTAATTAATATTAGGTAAAACTCGATCATGTAAAAAAAGTTTTAAATTTATAGCTGTGTTACAAAATGTTGCAATTAAAATCCTGATAGCATTGTATTACACGTTTCGGAGCAAGTATGTTAACAAAAGAAATATTCAAAATACAAAGTGTAAAGTTTTCTTTTGGGTCAGTGTATATATATACTTTTAAAATATTCCTTTCCAATGAAATGCACCATGTAGTAATAAGATGAAAGTTAGCATCATGAATATATCATAGAATTGTATCATGGTAAATCTAGTAAGGGTACAAACAGTGTAAAAGTTGTTGAAATAGATCGACAAGATAAAAGATAACAACAATTCTAATGTTGGTGTATTTGTAGGAAAACGACAATAGTTATACGCTGAGAGACGTCACAAATAAGTCACTGAATTCTGATACGGTTTTCACGCTTTATTTGAAAGAAATCCAGAGAAAAATTCTTGGAAAATATTGCAAGTTACATCCTTCTGTTAAGGCAGTATATAATGATTATATTCAATGGGTATTTACAATACCGGTCGATTGGAACAAGGCAACAATACGTTCAATGGAACGTTCTGCAAAACAGGTAATGCTGCAAGTATAAAAACATTTTAATTATTGAAAGCCATGTGTAAAAAACATAGGTTTTGTATTTTATTCGTTAATTATGAATACAATAACTTGTAAAGCTAACTTCATATATTCAATACTAAAATAAATTTCAATAAGACCACCAAAGACACATTCATGTATGCGCATGAGTGGATCACTTACTTTGAATACTATTGTTTACGTAGAATATGAAGAATTCAAAATGAATTAAAATCATCTGTTAAGATCTCATAAACAAATTGATGCATAAGTTGAAATATGAATACATGTAGTTATATCATTGATAATGCTATAAAAGTTTATCGGATATATATTTTTTTTTTCAGATAGGCATATCAGAAAAAAGGCTGTCATTTATAACAAAGACGGAAGCTGCATTTCTTTACTGTCTTTATTCAAACAGAGAAATGAATGTATATCCATCGTATAGAAATCTGGTTTTATATTGTGGAGGTATTCCATGAAGCTTAACACAACATTTTCTATCGTTTTGTAATTGTTATTTTTACTATGAAATTGTTCTAGTATCAGCTCTGTAATTTTCGTCAAAAGGTGGTTCTAGTTGTAAAAGAAGTAGTGGTTGTAGTAGTAGCAATAGTAGTAGTAGTAGTGGTTGTAGTAGTAGTAGTAACAGCAAAAGTAGTAGCAATAATAGTAGTAGTAGAAGTAGTAGTAGCAGCAGTAGTAGTAGTAGTAGTAGTAGTAGTAGTAGTAGTAATAGTAGTATAAAAAGTAGTAGTAGTTGTAGTAGATGTAGTAGAAGTAGTAGTAGTAGCAGTAGCAGTAGCAGTAGTACAAGTAGTAGCAGTAGCAGAAGCAGTTGTAGTAGCAGTAGCAGTAACTGTAGGAGTGGTAGTAGTAGTAGTAGCAGTAGCAGTAGCAGTAGCAGTAGCAGTAGCAGTAGCAGTAGCAGCAGTAGCAGTAGCAGCAGCAGAAGCAGTTGTAGTAGCAGTAACAGTAGTAGTAGTAGTAGTAGTAGTAGTAATATTAGTAGTAATAGTTATAGTAGTAGTTTCATAGAAATATGTTCTTCAAATATGAAACATATAAATTGTATTTTAATGGAGATCTTCAGGAGATTGTCGAAGCTCTATCCTTGTTCTCATATTCATAAGATGGCCAGAGCGACACATGCGATTTAACTTCAGGCATGGTCACAAACTATTTTTTGTTTATTATTTCATTAAATAGTTGATATATATATAAGCTTTATTTGGTGACGTTATAAATATATCTCGGACACCATATCAATGACTACATGATGTATCTTTAACTGAATAAGTATTGATAGTCGTGTATGTCATCGAATGAAAATTACAATTATATACAGATTTTACACACACGTGCATTTGTCATATTTTTATTTATAGACATTGGACAACGTGATGCTTTCAGGATAACGAAAAAGGTAAAGAAATCATTTTGTAGTGGAAATCCTACTTAATACTTAAAAATAAATTCGTAAATCACCTTCTTAGAAATATCCATTCCTTTCACCAGTAAACATTAGCAAGCATATTAAACAGTCTATTGAAATGAGTACATGATTAAATGTATATGAATTAGTTACCTACACTCATATAATTTATGAACTGAACCCTCGACAAATCCATTTTATTTAAATTTGGTATGATGAAAGTTTCAGACTTAATTGTTATCCGATTACAACTGTAGTCTCGTTTTAGATAACAGCAACCGCCGCGGTTATCCAGTATAATGGTAAAGACAGATACAGCAGGAAGAGTAGTGGTTCTTGGACATTTGAGTCACCAGTGGCCAGATTTATGTCGTTTCTGATAGATCATTTAGGTGAGGTTCATGGCTGACATTTCGTCAATTGTAGTATGTAATACTTGGACACTCCTTAATTCTGTCTCATTAAACCAATGAACTTTACTCTATTTTCTGCGTAAAATAAGGCTCAGGATTTCCACTGTCAAAATACACAATAACCATTATGTTAACCAGCTTACTTGTAATGCCCCTCCTCCAAAAATTTTAGGGTGGCATACAGTAATCGCAGCGTCCGCCCGTCCGTCCTTCCGTCCGCCCGTCCGTCCTTCCGTCCGAAATTTCGTGTCCGGCCTGTAACTTTGTCATGCATAGATGGATTTTGTTGATACTTGCTACAAATGGTCATCATAACATGACGACGTGTCGCGATAAGACCCACACCCGGTCTTCAAAGGTCAAGGTCACTATTTGAGTTTGTTTGACAACACATGGATGTGTGAGATTTCGTGTCCGGCCTGTAACTTTGTCATGCATAGATGGACTTTAATGATACTTGCTACAAATGATCAACATAACATGACGACGTGTCGCAAGCAAGACCCACACCCGTACCTCAAAGGTCAAGGTCACAATTTAAGTTTGTTTGACAACACTTTCAGTCTGTTTGAAATTTTGCGTCTGGCCTGTAACTTTGTCATGCATAGATGGAATTTGTTAATACTAGCTACAAATGATCGACATAACATGACGATGTGTTGCGCGTTACACCCAGAATCCCATTTCAAAGGTCAATGTAAGACCTACATGCGTACCTCAAAGGTCAAGGTCACAGTTCAAGTTTGTTTGACAACGATTTCAGTCTGTGTGAGATTTCATGTCCGGCCAGTCGTGCATAGATGGATTTTATAAATACTTGCTGCAATTGATCAACATAACATGACGACATGTTGCACTTAATACCCAGACTCCAACTACAAAGGTCAAGGTCACAATTTAACTTTGTTTGCTGACACTTTCTGTCAGATTGAGATTTCATGTCCGGTCTGTAACTTTGTCACCTATGGATAAATTTTAAAAACACGTGGATCAATTCATCAGCATGACATGACCACCCACATCTGTACCTCAAAGGTCAACGTTACACTTTGGGTTTGTTTGATAACACTTTGAGTCTGTGAGATTTCATGTCTGGCAAGTAACTTTGTCATGCATAGATGGATTTTATAAATACTTGCTACAAATGATCAACATAACATGATGACGTATTGCACACATTACCAAGACCCCCACTTCAAAGGTCAAGGTCACTATTTAACTGAGACAACAATTTCAGTCATGTTGAGATTTCTTGTCCGGCCTGTAACTTTATCATCTGTGGATAAATTTTAAAAACACTTGGATCATTTGATCAACATGACATAATTTAGTGTCGCATGTAAGGCCCAGAACCTTTCCTCAAAGATCAAGGTCAAACTTTCAATTTGTTTGATATTGCGTGTACGGTCTGTGACTTTGTCTTGAACTTGGATCAATTTATCAAGATGACATGACAACGTGTCATAAGTAAAACCTAAACCCGTACCTCAAAGGTCAAAGTCACACTTTTAGTTTGTATGACAACACTTCGAATCTGTTTGAGTCCGTCCTTTAACTTTATCTTACATGAATGGATTTTAAAAAACACTTGGCTCATTATATCAGTTGATCAACAATTGATCTGTAACTTTGTCTTACATTTAGGGATTTTAAAATAGCTTGACACAAGTGATCAGCATGTCATGATGATGTTTCACCTGCATTTAACTGTTGAAATACCGAGACCCTTACATCAGATGTCAAGGTCAAGGTTACACAAAGGTCAAGGTCATGCTTTAATGTTAAAAAACATGAAATTGCATGTCTAGTCTGAAGCATCAGTCCATTACTCTTGATATTCATGGATACATCGCTACTTATTATAATAACATATATTATTATTTTCACTGACCATTTTGGGGGCATGCGACACTAACCAGTGACATTTATTGTTCTAAATACAGTTCAGTGATATTACGAAGTCTTTTCAAAATCTGTAGCAAGAAATTACATTCTGTATGAACCATTTTGAGAATATATTTAACCAGATTACATAAAAGATATCGCAATACTGGTATTGGCGTCATAAAAATGGAGCGTATCTCTGAAGCGAGGTTCTATCCCATGTTTCATGTCTATACTCATACATGTCAAAACATTTTTCTACTTACATATACTTATATACAAAGAGGCAACACTTACAGATGTACGCAACAGAGAAGATAAGAACCTGTCTCAATTCAGGTACCTATCAAGCCTGAATAAAACCGTAATAGCGTACATTCCTGACAAAAATAATATCCCATTATTAGGACCTTTATGTATACAGAAATTGTTAAAATTGGTTAATACTAATATATTTCATATTGTAATGCTGCAGATATATTTTATCATGAACTTTAATTTATTTTATTAATCGATAAAGGGAAAATATAATAAAGATGTTTTTTAGAACTGTAAGAGCTAAAATGCATTGTGTTTTACAGACGACGATGTCAAGAAGACGTTATATGATGAGCATGTACATGATGTTGGAGATCTCTTAGACATTTTAATACGAAAGTGTTTATCATACACACCAGACGCATCCGACATGGTATCGATAAAGATACCTTTAGAAATCTTGGAATGCGTTAAAGATATGACTGGAGAGTCATTCGTAGAACTTCTTTCTAAATCGTGTAATGCAGATAATATATCTGTAATAGGTGAGTAGATTTCAGTACCAATACTTCCCAATATAACATCATCTACAAAAACTGTTAATGTGGTTTGCAAACAATTCAGTTGTTATGGCTGAGCTCAGTATTCAGAGTACAGAATATATCACGCATTTAGATTAAGACCAGCCAATTCTTTGTCCGATATTTAAACAATGAACCATGTGTATAACTCATCCTTTCTTTAATGTTTTATAACGTTTTCTACTTTTAAAAATCACACTTCAATTTCAAATACATATTCACGGCCTAGCGAAGATAGTGAGAGGCTACTAAATTAAATATACATATAGCGAAAAATAATAACCAAATGTGTACAGTTTTTCTGATTTTAAAATTTTAATTTTATTTTATTGAAGTAACGATTTGATTGCATATATTTTAAGTATAGAGTATAAAGTATAATTCATTGTAGAAACATTATTATTATGCATAGTGGGCCTTAACGGTCAACTGAGTATCGATGCAACGACATAAAGCTTGGGGGGACATATTAATTGGAGACTCTGCCATGTTGAATTTTAACAAAGGATAACAGGAAAATATTTTTTAAAAGAATCATTCAATCAACATATTTTTTTGCATCACATTATTTTTAGTTTCAAATTAAAAGTTGTAAAATAAATTCCAAAGAGTTTACATGCATATTTCATATAATGTTTAATACCATATGTACACGCAATTGATAATAATATTCTTATTACAAATTAACTGCCCCGGCCCAAGCAGATCTAACCTCTATGTCCTTGGTACCTGGGTATCCGTGGCACAACTATACTAATATGGATTTCGACCGCCATGTCAGCAACAACAAATCGCACTAAAAAGCATTGAAAATAAGTATATTCAGTAGCGAGTAATAACGTAATTTTGTCATTTTCTCTTAAATAGATTTAGTAAAGTAGGCACGCCCCTATGGCCAAATGATGAGACACAGTGGCATGCAATTCACAATTTTAATAAAGGACACTTCGGCTGCAATAAATATGCTTCCCAGTGCTCCTATAGTAATAAGATTTTTTAAATGTACCTTGAATTTAACTGTATTGGCCCCGTCCCCAAGGCGACAGAGGGCTGGGGCTCTCAATTAAACATGGATATTACCCGTCCTGTCAGCAACAACAAAACACACAAAAAGCCATTCACATAAATTATTTCAGTCTCGAGAAATAACAGTCATTTTCTCTGTATAGATTTAGTAAAGTAGACCAAACTCCTAGGGCCAAATGCTGGAATCCATGGGCATGTAATCCACAATTTTAATAAAGGACCCATAAAGGCTTCATCAATCGTATTTACTGTTTGTTTCCCAGTGCTTCCTATCCGTGAAGAAGGTTTTTAAAATTTACCATAAATTTGACAGGTCCAGTGGGAGTGGGGACCATGAAATAAAACAGTTATTAATCATATTGTCAGCAACAACAGAACAAAACAAATAAAAAAAAACCCATTCAAATGATTTGTTTGAATCATGAGAAATAACATATTTAGTAAAGTAGGCTCCATCCCATAGGCCAAGCATTGAGACATAGTGGAATGAAATTTACTGTTTATATAATGGACCCATAGACCTCTATAATAATGTTTACCATTTATACCCTAGCGCTTCGCATATTAAGAAGAAGTGTTTTTTAGTGTACCATGAATTTCGCTTTTTTCCCCACCCCAAAGCCCCATGGGTCGGGACATGAAATTCACAATTTTGATTCAACGTTACGTACCAAAGCTACATATAAAATGTCCTTGCAACCTAGCTAACGTTTTGAAAAGAAGTAAAAAAATGAATACATCTCAGGTGACTTAATAAATTATATTCAATTGAAAATGCGATTTTTACATGTGTGACTTTAGTTTGTTGTATTATCGATTCGCAGGTGACCAAATCAGAATACATTCTGTTGTTGTTCAAGGAATTCTCCAGGACTCAGTGAAGAACATTGTTGATCACACATCAGCATTTGCCGATGACTGTGATGCCATTATAATGGTTGTACGGTTTGCACACTCACCAATGCTACAACAGGCTATCGCACATACATTTCCAAATATAAAGCTTATTGTTCTAACAAAATGCATGTACACTAATGCTGCGTTAGCCGGCGCTGCAATGCACGGACAATTCATATTCAAGGATTGAAAAAAGCTTATCGAACAGTAGACTGACTATCGCGCATGCATTCCCAAATGTAAAGCTTTATCTTATGCCAAGAATAACGAAAGCTGCGTCAGCTTGAGTTGTAATGCATGAACATTACATATTCAAGGATTGAAAAAGTGTATTGTGCACTACGTTGGTAATTTTTTTCCTCGTTTTTATACATTTCTTTTTCTTTTTCGCTCAAACACTAAATCCCACAATAAAAGACCAGTCAACTACGGAGTTTGATTTAGACCTAGTTACTGCTCAGCTTACAAATAAATTAAAATGAAACATTGTGCATTTTACATCAGGTTACATTTATTCTAGTATTTGACTTAAAGAAAGAAGTATATTACGACTTTATGTTGGCTTAAACATGAAGATGTTAATATAGTCGAGTGTCAAGACCAACCATGGAATGAACAAACACGGTGTTGAGCATTTTGAAAATGGCGTTACAGATTATAATTGTTAGGACATACATCAAGGTATTATCATTTTTAAGTTGAAAAATTAATATGACCTGTATTATATTTAATAGACACACAAAACCAGCTGTGCCATCATACCTATAAATATTGTTCGAACGAATGTTTAAGATAGATTATGAAACACAGAAGCAATCATTTCAATGATTCAATATGTTTTGAGAGGGGTGATTTAAATGCAAAATCGTAGGTGTATGAAAGTTTTGAAATGTGCTTGTGTTCAGAGGTTTATACCAAAAGATAATTGAAAGCCTAACGACTCTATTTTTATAAAGTTTACAACGCACTTGTGAATATATTCAAAAAAGTGTTGCTGTTTTTTTTGCTGCTGTGGTTGTTGTTTTCTTGCAATGATATGTCTCCTGTTGGTCATGTATTGTCTTAATGTTAAAGTATATAAAGTGATTATACAGAGAAAACATAACAGATAATGCTGTAATTGAGAAGATCCAACATTAGAGCTAATTTTATAAATATTTTAATTCAAAATATATATGAAAGTAATTTAGTCAAATATTTGAATGTACACGTGTTTTATTGTTAAAATGGTCAAGTAAATCGAGTACTTGCATAATATACTTAATGTTACTAGACCAGTTATTTCCACATGTCAGGTAATTAAAGGCACTTTTTGTTAATCGTGTTTCTTCAAAACTAATCAGTCTATTCCAAAAATGAAACATTTTAATCCTATATTGTTCTGTTTATGTTTCTATCAGCCGATCTACTTGTTGTTTGTATTCACTCTGGTTATGAATTCAGGCACCAAGGGTATAAACATGTCCATGCCCAACTCAAAATTCGTAATCAAACACAATTTCCAAGATTGATATCAAACACAAAGTACGGAAACATTTGAGTTGTTTACATATATTTTAATATAACGTGTTCATCCATTTTTAGTTGGTTGAGCATGATGTCTTGAGTTGCGCATGGAACAAAGTTTGATAAACTTGAACCCATGTGGCACCAATCTGTTTTACTTAGTTAGAGCATCTAACAAACAAGTGTAATATTTAGCATCGTCAAAAATATTCACCACGCGTTACAAGCAATACTATATAGTATTATAACAAGAATTCTTTTTTAATTTATAATTATAATATAATTATTCTGATTGCTTTGCTATATTGTATTTAAGCATGTATTTGTGTTTTTAAAATGCATTTAAAAATAAAATCTGAAATATATTGTGTGCACATATATAAGGAATACAAATCAATCAGAATATTTATAATTTTGCTTTATAAATAGTAAACTAAATGTCATTATTTGTAATATGGGTAAATGGTTTACATTACTGAAATATATTTTGTTTTGCCACTGTTGTCATATTTTTGTATATATTTCATTGTATTACAAAGCTCAAGGTTCGAGTCCCGCTCGCTCACATGTGTGAACGTTTGCGGTGGTTCTACTCAGATTCATTCTTAGGTCTTCCTCCACCAATAAAACTGGATATGCCTTATATAAATAACCTGAGATGTATTGAAAATGGCGTTAAACCCAATTCTACATTCAAATGAAATGTGTTTTACCACTGTCAAGTTTATGTGTGTATTCCATTGTGTTACAAAACAAACGTGTGCGTTCTATAAGTTTATATTGTATGTATTTGTAATATGAACTTTTGGTACACATTATTGAAATAAACTTTGGTTTGCCACGGTTGTCATAATTCTTTGTGTTACAAAGCACGCATGGGCATGCTGTCGTATTTAGAAATACTTTTATTGACTACGGGGGAAGAAAGCAAGGTTGTGTGCACCCGCTAACCAGGTAAAAACTATCCAGTAGTCAAAATTGGTTACCTCTTTTGTCACTTCATATATTATTATATACTAGTATGTTTGTATTGTGCTTAGTATGATTATTCCTTAGATTAATTGTGTCCATGCTACTTGAATGACTGTGACCTTTGATGACTGTGACCTTTAATGATTTTGTCGTTTGGTGACTGTGACCTTTGATGACTGTGACCTTTAATGATTTTGTCGTTTGGTGACTGTGACCTTTGATGACTGTGACCTTTAATGATTTTGTCGTTTGGTGACTGTGACCTTTAATGACTGTGACCTTTGATGTGACCATTTTTGTGGAATATAATATCTCACGCAGATAAGAGTAAGCTCTACAACATAACAGAAAATCATACTCATTCTCAACTTCATGTGTTCTACATAGTTTGCAATATCTTAGTTCTTATCAATATTACGATATCTTCCAGTTTAAGTTTCTAAATTATGTAAACCATATCTGAATGCAGCCATTTGAATGGCTAAATGTTTAAACCAACAAATTATCTAGATACAACTCAAGATCATTTAGTTTATATTCTTTATAAAACACAGTTTAGACGACATATTAATTGATTCTATCCAATAATTAACACATCACTTAGTCGATTCTATTCTTAACGGATGCCTTCCAAAATCAACTAACAATGTTGCAGTAGACACTTTAGTATTTAAACACAAATATCGTTCGTAAGCATACCGTTCGACCAATTCGAATGCTAAATCCCCAAAGTTCACATCCACACAGTAAAATTGGTACAACTTTTGTACACAACTATTTAAAATACACATTTTTGAGAATTTACCATATATATAAATGATTGAAACAACTGACATCAACACACGCTTTTCCCTTTGAAGCTAAATCTGCCATCGTTAGATGGAAAAGTAGTCTGTAGTACGGACCCAGCTCTCCCGATAGCGTCCGTTAAATAGTAGTCTGTAGTACGGACCCAGCTCTCCCGATAGCGTCCGTTAAATAGTAGTCTGTAGTACGGACCCAGCTCTCCCGATAGCGTCCGTTAAATAGTAGTCTGTAGTACGGACCCAGCTCTCCCGATAGCGTCCGTTAAATAGTAGTCTGTAGTACGGACCCAGCTCTCCCGATAGCGTCCGTTAAATAGTAGTCTGTAGTACGAACCCAGCTCTCCCTATAGGGTCCGTTAAATAGCAATGTTGGGGAAGCCACATTTGAGCACGCTGATTGGTCAGTTACTTCAACTGAAAGTTTGATTGACGTCACAGTTTAGTAAGCGTTCAGTTGCCATGAGTTGTGGGACAGACAAAGCATTCGTTGCTTTTTCACTAGTTTAAACAATATTTTATTGACATACGTACATATATTTAGAATATATTTAACAATAAAGCAATAATCTCATATATCTAACACATTATGCGGAAAGGATACAGAAAAAAGCTTTTCAAGCTCGTGTGAATCTGCTTCCGTGACAGTTAGTTTACTTTCCATTATAGACTTTATCATATTGTTCCGTACTAATTTCAGTTTGGCAAAATATGCATAAAATAAGAAAACATAACACAATAGTTATTTACAATAGTTCAAGTAATAAAACATATTTATGGAAGAGAATGAGAGAAAGAGACTTCATTGATGTGGGTTTTTTGTATTTTTTTGCTTTATCGGTTCATTCTGATACAGTGGATAGGTGTTTTGCAGGTTCGTGTTTATTTTTTCATTGGGAGCTAACAGACCTGACTCGGTGGATATCAGGTTCTGGGATATACTTAAGAAGGCCCACATGTTTAAACACTTATAAGGCCGTATCCTCTGCATCTATGTTTGGCTGTTGTTTTTTTCTGCATGCTAGAAATATGACTGATTCACAATTGTTTGCCATCCAGGAATTATCTTTATCTGACCATTTGTACAAACAAGTTTTGCTCTTGCGTATCAAGAATAAAATCAAGTTTTGTCACAAATGACCAACTATGATCATCGAAAACACCGTAGTGTTCAAGCCAGGGTTGTAGTAGTTCTTTGTATAGACGTCAGTGACACCATCTGGTACCCGGTTTGGAATGTCATGGTCACATATCAGAGAACTACCACTTAGTATGCATTCATCATGAGGAACACTGTGCCGTGATAATGACACAATGTCTATTATGCAGGATAGCAATAATCCGTAACAGAAAACGGGGAATTTCCTCATATTATCCATAAGTGTTTTGTAGTTAATGAATATGTTTCAAGAAGCTTTCTGATATGACAGTCGGAATTAATTGAGCAGTGTCTTCACATGTTACCAGAGAATCTAAGTACTTTCTTATTGTTCAGAGCGCATGTTCGAACCAAGTTTGTGTTAGCTTTTATAAATATAATTTTAGCTTCATGTATAAAAGATTCAGAATTTCCTGTTTTCATATGGTATTCCTATGTAAAAATTAAAGTTTGCTCACTGGGTCCAAATGAACCCCATCGCCTTCATTTTAGACCTTTTGAAGTTGGCCCTACTCATTGGTAGCATTTATACCAAATATGAACAAATTTGGTCTGCCTGTTCTTGAAGATATTTTTTAATTATTTGTTTGTTTGAACATTTAGCGTTATTCAATGCCACCAAGGACTAATAGACGATCGGTGAGACTAGCAGCTTTTTTCTTGGACCATGGAAAGTTAGCCAATACTCGATTACTCCAATCTCCGCAAGTAACTGATCACTTTCCCACTTAAAAGAGTGCTGATACGAAAGTTGTATACCAATCACCATGGAGACTGTGGCGGGGCGGGGATTAGAACTCACAATCCCTATTCAAAAGTTAAATTTGCAAAGTGTTTTGTGTGTGTAACATATCAACTCTACACAACTTTTGTTTTCTTTACATGGTAGTATTGCCAAACACATCTCATAAAATGCACATACCAGAACATTTCTCTTTTTTCGTTAGTTACTTGTCCTTCTCTTAGACTATATAAGTCTTTGTCACCTTAACCAAACACATCTCATAAAATGCATATATAAAACATTTCCCTTTCCTTCAATTGCTTTCTTTCTATGTACATAAGTCCGGGTTTCAAATGTAAAAGTTACATTTCAACATATTGAAACACATTCAACACAGTGACAGGAAGATATAATGCTGTATTCATTAATCGCATCACCTATTTTCGACAATACAATTTTGTAAAAAGAATCCACGATTTAGACATGAAGTAACAACGTATCAAAATAAACATATGTCATTATATACCGTATACCGCCGAATAAAAGCCCTTGGCTGTACCGCAGCGGTGGTCTAGAGGTAGAGCGTCCGCCTCACACGTGGAAGGTCATGGGTTAAATCCCAAAGATTGATTGTACTAGAAGCCTCCTCGCTTGGCGCTCAACACTTAGTGGATACTCAATGTCTGGTCGACCCGGTGTCCGTATATAATGAGACTTGGTGAGGTTTCATGTCAAGCTTCTGCGGTATCAGGATACTCCATAGGGGTAGCGTTAAGAATACGGTTTCAAGTCAATGGCGGATTTAATCTTTAAAAAAGACGGCGTACCCACCATCCCCCACGTGAAAAACACGTGCACGTTCACATTTCTTCGTTGCTACCCAAACTGAAATCCTGAATCCGCCCCTGCAAGTAGACACGGTCTCAATTAGACAAAACAATTGTTGAAAGCGACACTATACACCATACAACAAAACCACCACCAACAACAACCCATGGCAGTATGACGTGTTTAAAATGGCATAAAACATTCTGCCAGTAATAATGCATTTATTTTGGCCAGGATATGTTTTTTAAACCTATGTTTTCAGGTGAGTTAACTCAAGGTCAGGTCCTATCTTACTATAGTTTTTGGATAGCTATATATAGTAAATAAATGAAAGGTAGGATACTTCAAAATGACCATATCTGGTTTGAAGAATATATAGGTGAGATTAAATCCGTGGACAAAATCATAATAAACCTACTGACTAATGTACATCTCTTTGAAAACAATAATTAGCAAGAAATATGCATTTTTCCGCGAAATCCATGTTTCTACATTTACGAAGGCTGTACACATCCGGTACTGACACGGATTGAATATGTCGTCATTTCATAATTAGCCAAAATTTAAACCTTACATTTTGAAGGTTTGAAATTTGGTTAGAATATATCAAAAATATTACATAATAAACATGAAAATATGTCAAACGATATACCCTTGACGACAATAATTAAATAGTTATTGTTTTATAATTTTCAACTATAATTTAACGTTTATCGCGGGTATGGAAAGACCGAAAATGTATTTCCCGCCATCTGTCAAACGGCACCTGATAAAATCATACAAGATATTCGCACTGTGCAACCGGAAGTAACTAAGCAAGGCAAATGTTGGACTCGTTTAGGAACGTAAAATATTAATTTAATAGGCAAAACGCGATCTATTTGTTGTTACAATGTATTACATGATGTATATGTTTAAAATATTATTTTCTACGTACGCTATAACTTTATTTCATTGAAATCGGTCATGGATCATGGAATCAGTGATTTGGGTATTTTTGATTTTCCATTATTTACTAAATATACCTATCCAAAAACGATAGTAAGATATGGCCTGTGGATATATCTTGCTCCTGTTTCAATTACATTTTTAGAATATATACTTAAATACATAAAAATATTAAATCTTAGAAAAGCATTCAGTTCATCGTGATTTTAGACTGGTAATTTTTTTAAACAAATGTGGCTAGTCGGTCTTGAGAAGAATGATAATTCCCCAGGTTGTGGCCAATTTTGACCCAAAAGGGGGTCACGGCTTGAGCAAACCAGAGAGAAAAATCAAAATCCATACCGCATGCAAAATATTAAAGCACCAGGCCACTTAGGACTGAGAAACAACAACTGATAAGCCCCTGGTTTAGGGTCAAATTTGACCCCTTGGTCAAGAGTTGTACAAACTTGAGAATGATTCGTGTAAAAAGCTTAATACAAAATTTGGTGAAAATCCTTTCAAATGGTTGTAAAGAAGAAGTAAACGATGGAAGGACGGACGGACAAAGAGACTGGGTGATCACAATTGCTCACCTGTGACACCTGTAAGACTCTAGCCTAAGTGTTGCTCCTTTGTCAGGTCACCACGGCACACAAGTGTTTGTATCTATGGAAGGTATTATCCGCCATAATTCAGATTGCTTTGTCGTAATTTGTTAACTTGGTTATTACAACTTACATTCATTTGAATGACAGTTTTTAACTTCTATTAGTGTAAGCAAATATCGAAATGATTAAGACTTGTATGACACAATGTTCGTTTAATCTGTGCCGTGTCAGAATTATGAGACACAATTTGTGTCACGTACGCGCTGACTGCAACTACTGTGTTGCTAAATTTACCTAAGGTACACACTTTACACAGATGTAATAGAGATAGTTTTGAAAAGTACCTAGTTGACAAAAATCTTTTTGAAAAAATTCTTATCAATATCAGGTGTACGTTATATACCACCCTGTTTTGTATGGTGTACTATCAGGGTCAACGCTATTATGACGGTGGACTGATATATTTGTTTTAACGACGCACCGATAAAATATACCTTGCACCGTTAAGATATATCGGTGCAACATTAAAAGTGGTGGCCCACCGTTTTAATATATCGATGCACCGTTATATACCATAATATCGGTGTACCTCAATATGTTATCGGTCCACCGCTATATTTTAACGATGCACTGCTATATTTTTATTGATACATGGCTATATTTTAACGGTGGACCGATGTTTTATTGACGGTGCACCGTTACTTATTTATCGGTCCAACGGTATTTAATAGCGGTGCACCGGTAAATACCGCTGTACTAGTCTCAGAGTCTTTGGGATTGGCAAATCAGAAGTCTCGTTCCAAAATCATTACAGAGATCGGAGGAGGGTAACAACAGTTCAATACATGTTCAATAGCATGTGTTCGCACTTTATTTTGATGAGTAATGTTCACTCGTTTGTGTTTACTCCTAAGTGAGTAATGATCACTCGAAAGTGTTCATACCTTTTTTGGTGAGTAATGATCACTCGGATGTGTTCCACATTTTTAGTGAGTAATGTTCACTAAGACTTTTCTATGCGTGATATTCACACTTTATTTGGTGAGTAATGTTGTCTCAGATGTGTTCACACCTTTTTATGGTGAATAATATTCACTCGGATGTGTTAACATCTTATTTTGGTGAATAATGTTCACTCGTATGTGTTCCCACAGTTTTGTGTGAATAATGTTCACTCGGATGTGTTCACACCTTGTTATTTATTTCTACATTTTTCCGGATTTTGAGATTTCGTCTTTCCTAATATGGTGATTTTATATTTCTCCCTTTAAATTTATGCTAATTTCTAATTTTGAGTTTTCGTTTTTTCCCTTTTTATTGATGCTAATTCCTAATTTTCAGATTTCATTATTTTAAGATTTCATTTTTGTGAGTTCAAATTTTGTCATTTTTTGTTATTTCAATTTTGAGATTCTATTTTTCCTAATTTTGAGATTTCATTTTTCAAATTTCATTTTTCAGATATCAAATTTTGAGATTTCATTTTCAGATATTTCTCATTTTGAGATTTCATTTTGAGATTTCATTTTTTCAGATAGCAAATTATGAGATTTCAAATTTTGAGATTTCATTTCAGAGATTTAATTTTTGAGATTTCAATCTTGAGATATCAAATTTTGAGATTTCATTGTTTAGGAATAATAAAAAAAAATGAGATTTTATTTTTGAGATTTCATTTTTCCTAATTTTGAGATTTCATTTTTAAGTAGAGTAAGTAGAAAAGTAGGGTGGGTGGGTAGAGTAAGTAGCAGAGTAAGTAGTAAAGTAGGTTTGGAAGGGTAGAGTAAGCAGTACAGTGAGTAGGGTGGGTAGGTAGAGTAAGAAGCAGAGTAGGGTGAATGGGTAGAGTAAGAAGCGTGTTAGTAGTAGGTTTTGATGGGTAGAGTAAGTAGTAGAGTAGGGTGGGTGAGTAGTGTAAGTAGCAGAGTAGGATGGGGTGAGTAAAGTAAGTAGTAGAGTGGTGTGGGGTGGGTAAAGTAAGTAGCAGAGTGGTGTGGGGTGGGTTAAGTAAGTAGTAGAGTAGTGTGGGGTAAATAGAGTAAGTAGTAGAAAAGGTTGGGTGGATAGAGTAAGTAGTAGAGTAGGGTGGGTAGGTAGAGTAGGTACTAGAGTAGGATGGGTGGGTAGAGTAAGTACTAGAGTAGGGTGGGTGGGTAGACTAAGTAGCAGAGTAAGTATTCGAGTAGGCTTGTATGGGTAGAGTAAAAAGTAGAGTTAAAAGGGTGGGTGGGAAGAGAAAGTAGCAGAATAGTGTGAGGTGAGTAGAGTAAGTAGTAGTGTAGTGTAGGGTGAGTAGAGTAAGTAGTAGAAAAGGGTGGGTGGATAGTTTAAGTAATAGAATAGTGTGGGTGGGTAGATTAAGTAGCAGAGTAGGGTGGTTGGTTAGAGTATTTTGTAGAGTAGGGTTTGGTAGAGTACGTTGTACAGTAGGCTGGGTGGGTAGAGTAAGTTGTAGAGTAGGGTTGGATGGGTAGAGTAAATAGTAGGGTAGGTAAGGTGGGTAGAGTAAGTTTTAAAATAGGTTTAGGAGGGTAGAGTAAGTTGTAATGTAGGGTTGGGTGGGTAAAGTTAGATGGGTATAGTAAGTTGTAAAATAGGGTGGGTGGGTAAAGTAAGTTTTAGAGTAGGGTTGGGTGGGTATAGCAAGTAGTAGAGTAGTGTGGGGTGAGAAGAGTAAGTAGTAGAGTAGGGTGGGTGGGTAGAGTAAGTAGTAAAGTAGGGTGGGTGTATGGAGTAAATAGTAGAGTAGGGTGGTTGTATAGAGTAAGTAGTAAAGTAGGGTGGGTTGAAAGAGTAAGTAGTAGAGTAATGTGGGTAGAGTAGAGTAAGTAGTAGAGTAGGGTGGATGGGTAGGGTAAGTAGCAGAGTAGGATGGGTGGGTAAAGTAAGTAGCAGAGTAAGATGGGGAGGGTGAATAGAGTAAGTAGCAAAGTAATGTGGGGTGAATAGAGTGAGTAGCAGTGTAGGGTAGGTGGGAAGAGTAAGTAGCAGTGTAGATCGGGTACAGTAAGTAGTAGAGTATGATGGTTGGGTAGATTAAGTAGTAGAGTAGGGTGGGTGGGTAGAGTAAGTGGCAGAGTAGGGTGGGGTGAGTAAAGTAAGTAGTAGAGTGGGTAGAGTTAGTAGTTGTGCTCTAAGGGGTGAGTAGAGTAAGAAGTAGAAAAGGGTGGGTGGATAGATTCAGTAGTAGAGTAGGATGGGTGGGTAGAATAAGAAGCAGAGTAGGTTGTGTGGGTAAAGTAAGTAGCAGAGTAGGGTGAGGTGAATAGAGTAAGAAGCAGAATAATGTGGGTGAAAGAATAGGGTGGGTGTGTAGAGTAAGTAGTAGATTAGGGTTGATGGGTAGAGTAAGTAGTAGAGTATGGTGGGTAGTTATAGTAAGTAGAAGATTAGTGTAGGGTGAGTAAAGTGAGTAGTAGAGTAGGGTGGGTGGGTAGAGTTAGTAGTAGAGTCAGGTGGGTATGTAGAGTAAGTAGTACAGTAGGGTGGGTGGGTAGAGTAAGTAGTAGTGTAGGGTGGGTGGGTAGAGTAAATAGAAGAGTAGGGTGGGTATGTAGAGTAAGTAGTAGAGTAGGGTTGGTGTGTAGAATAAGAGGTAGATTAGAGTGGATGGGTAGAGTAAGTAGTAGAGAAAGGTGGATGGATGGAGTAAGTAGTAGAGTAGTGTGGGGTTAATAGAATAAGTAGTAGAGTAGGGTGGGTGAGTAAAGTAAGGAGCAGAGAAGGGTGGGTGGGTAGAGTAAGTAGCAGAGTAGGGTGGGGACGGAGTAAGTGGGTGAATGGGTAGAGTAAGAAGCGTGTAAGTAGAAGGTTTGGACGGATAGAGTAAGTAGCAGAGTAATGTGGGGCGAGTAGAGTGAATAGCAGTGTAGGATGGGTAGGAAGAGTAAGTAGCAGAGTAGGTTTGGGTGTGTAGAGTAAGTAGTAAAGTAGTGTTGGGTGAGTAGAGTAAGTAATAGAGTAAGGTTGATGAGTAAAGTAAGTAGTAGAGTAATGTGAAGAGAGTAAAGTAAGTAGTAGAGTAGGGTGGGTTGGTAGATCAAGTAGCAAAGAAGTGTGGGGTGAGTAGAGTAAGTAGCAGTGTAGGGTAGGTGGGTAGAGTAAGAAGCAGAGTGAGGTGGGGTGAGTAGAGTAAGTAGTTGAGTAGTGTGGGGTAGGTAAAGTAAGTAGTAGAGTAGTGTGGAGTGAGTTGAGTAAGTAGCAGTGTAAGGTGGTTGGGTAGAGTAAGTAATAGAATGAGTACGCTGTGTGGGTAGAGTAAGTAGCAGAGTAGGGTGTTAACTGTAGAGTAAGTAGCAAAGTAGGGTGTGTGGGTACAGAAGGTGGTAGAGTAGGGTTGGGTGTGTAGAGTAAGTAGTAAAGTAGAGTGGGGTGGGTAGAGTAAGTTGCAGAGTGGGGTGGGATGAGTAGATTAAGTAGTTTATTAGGTAAAATAAGTAGAAGAGTAGTGTGGGTGGTTAGAGCAAGTAGCAGAGAAGGGTAGGTTGAGTACAGTATGTAGCAGAGTAGGGTGAGTGGTTAGGGTAAGTAACAGAGTAGGATGGGATGACTTGAGTAAGTAGCAGAGTTTGATGGGTGGGTAAAGTAAGAAGCAGAGTTTGGTGAGTGAGTAAAGTAAATAGCAGATGAGGGTGGGTGGGTAGAATAAGTAGCAGAGTAGGATGGGTGATTAGATTAAGTAGCAGAGTATGGTGGGTGAGTAGAGTAAGTATCAGAGTAGGGTGGGTGGGTAGAATACGTAACATAGTAGGATGGAGAGAGGAGTAGAGTAAGTAGCAGAGTAGGGTGGTTTGGTAGAGTAAGTAGCAGAGTAGGTTGGGATGAGTAGAGTATGTAGCAGTGTAGAGTGGGGAGAGTAAGTAGTAGAGTAGGGTTGGGGTAGGGTAAGTAGCACAGTAGGGTGGGCGGGTAGAGTAAGTAGCAGAGTAGGGTTGGGTGGAAAGAGTATGTAGCAGAGTAGGGTGTGGTGGGTAAAGTAAGTAGTAGAGTAGGGTGGGGTGGCTAGAGTAAGTAGCAGTGTAGAGTGGGTAAAATACGTAGTAGAGTAGGGTGGTTGGGTAAAGTAAGTAGAAGAGTAGTGTGGGTTGGGTAGAGTAAGTAGTAGAGTTGTGTGGGGTGTGTAGAGTAAGTACTAGAGTAGTGTGGGTGGGTAGTGTAAGTAGTAGAGTAGGATGGGTGGGTAGAGTAAGTAGTAGAAGAGTCTGGGTGGGTAGAGTAAATAGTAGATTAGAGTGGGTGAGCAGAGAAAGTTGCAGAGTAGCGTGCGTAGAGTAAGTAGTAGAGTAGGGTTGGTGGGTAGAGTAAGTATTAGAGTAGGGTTAGTGTGTTGAGTAAGTAGCAGTAAGTAGAGTAGGGTTAATGTGTTGAGTAAGTATCAGAGTAGGGTGGGTGGGTAGAGTAATTAGTCGAGTAGGGTTTGGTGGGTAGAGTAATTAGTAGAGTAGTGTGGGTGGGTAGATTAAGTAGCAGAGTAGTGTGGGTTGGGTAGAGTAAGTAGTAGAATAGTGTGGGTGTGTAGAGGAAGTAGCAGAGTAGGTTGGGTAGGGTAAGTAGTAGAGTTGGTTGGGGTGAGTAAAGTAAGTAGCACTGTAGTGTAGGTTTGGTAGAGTAAGTAGTAGAGTAGTGTGGGGTGTATAAAGTAAGTAGCAAAGTAGGGTGGGTAGAGTAAGTAGTAGTGTAGTGTG
Source organism: Panopea generosa (assembly GCA_029582155.1). Lineage (NCBI taxonomy): Eukaryota > Metazoa > Mollusca > Bivalvia > Adapedonta > Hiatellidae > Panopea > Panopea generosa. The sequence continues at coordinate 35,766,199 of CM055902.1, forward strand.
GGTGGGTAGAGTAAGTAGTAGAGATGGGTGGGTTGGGTGGGTAGAATTAATAGCAGAGTTTGGTGGGGTGGGTGGGTAGAGAAAGTAGTAGGGTAGGGTGTAAGGTAAGAGTAAGTAGGAAATAAGTTTGGTAGGTAAAGTAAGTAGTAGAGTAGTGTCAAGTGATTGGAGTAAGCACCAGAGTATGTAGGGATGGTGTGAAGAGTAAGTAACAGAGTAAGGTGGGTGGGTAGAGTAAGAAGCAGAGTAGGATGGAGTGGGTAGAGTAAGTGGCAGAGTAAGGTGGGTGAGTAGAGTAAGTAGCAGAATAGGTTGGTGGGGTGTGTAAGTAGTAAAGTAGGGTGGGTTGGTATAGAAAGTTGTAGAGTAGGGTTGAGTGTTTAGAGTAAGTAGTAAAGTAGGGTGGGTGGGTAGAGTAAGTTGTAGAGTTGGGTTCGGTGGATAGAGTAAAAAGTAGAGTATGGCGGGTGGGTAGAGTAAGCAGCAGAGTAGGGTGGGGTGGGAAGAGTAAGTAGTAGAGTATGGTGAGATGAGAAGAGTAAGTAGCAGTGTAGGGTGGGATGGTAAATAGTAGAGTAGGGTGGGTTAGTAAAGTAATAAAGTAGGGTGGGTGTGTAGTGTAAGTAACAGAGCAGAGCGTTTGAGTATTATAAGTAGCAGAGTAGGATGGGTGGGTAGTGTAAGTTGTAGAGTAGGATTGGGTGGGTAGAGTAAGTAGTAAAGTAGGGTAGGTGGTAAGAGTAAGTTGTAGAGTAAAGTTCGGTGGGTAGAATAAGTAGAAGAGCATGTTGGGTGGGTAAAATAAGTAGTAGAGTAGGGTGGGTGGGTAAAGTAAGTTGTAGAGTAAGGTTGGTTTGGTAGAGTTAGTAGTAGAGTAGGGATAGAGTAAGTAGCAGAGTAGGGGGTGGTGAGTAGATTAAGTTGTAGATAAAGTAGTAAAGTAGGCTGGATTGGTAGAGTAAGTAGTAGAGTAGGGTGGGTAGGCAGAGTAAGTAGTAGAGTAATGTGGGGTGAGAAGAAAAAGTAGTAGAGTAGGGTGGGTTGGTTGAGTACGTGGCAGAGTAGGTTAGGGTGAGTAGAGTAAGTAGTAGAGTAGGGGATGAGTAGAGTAAGTAGCAGAGTAAGGTGGATGGGTAGAGTAAGTAGCAGAGTACGGTAGGTTGGGTAGAGTAAGTAATAAAGTAAGACGGGGTGAGTAAAATAAGAAATAGAGTATGGTGGGTGGGTAGAGTAAGATGTATAGTAGGGGAAGAGTAAGTAACAGAGTAGGGTGGGGTGAATAAATTAAGTTATAGAGTAAGTAGTAAAGTAGGCTGAGTTGGTAGAGTAAGTAGTAGAGCAGGGTGGGTAGGTAGAGTAAGTAGTAGAGTAGTGTTGGGTTAGTAGAGTAAGTAGTAGAATTGGGTGGGTGGGTAGAGTAAGTAGCAGAGTAGGGTGGGGTAAGTAGAGTAAGTAGTAGAGTAGGATGGGGTGAGTAGAGTAAGTAGTAGAGTAGGGTGGGTAGGTAGAGTAAGTAGCATAGTAGGTTGGCTGAATAAAGTAAGTAGCAAAATAGGATGGGGTGAGTAGAGTAAGTAGCAGCATTTGGTGAGTGAGTAGAGTAAGTAGAAGAGTAGGGGGGTGAGTATAGTAAGTAGCAGATTAGGGAGGATGGGTAAAGAAAGTAGCAGAGTACGGTAGGTTGGGGTAGAGTAAGTAATCAAGTTAGATGGGGTGAGTAAAGTAAGTAGTAGAGTAGGGTGGGTGGGTAGAGTAAGTAGTATAGTAGGGGAAGAGTAAGTAGCAGAGTAGGGTGAGGTGAGTAGATTAAGTTGTAGAGTTAGTAATAAAGTAGGCTGGGTTGGTAAAGTAAGTAGTAGAGCAGGGTGGGTGGGAATAGTAAGTAGCAGAGTAAGGTGGGTGAGTAGAGTATGTAGCAGAGTATGGTGGGTGGGTAAAGTAAGTAGCAGAGTAGGTTGGTGGGGTGTGTAAGTAGTAAAGTAGGGTGGGTGGGTATAGTAAGTTGTAAATTACGGTTGAGTGGTTAGAGTAAGTAGTAAAGTAGGTTGGGTTGGTAGAGTAAGTTGTAGAGTAGGGTTCGGTGGATAGAGTAAAAAGCAGAGTATGGCGGGTGGGTAGAGTAAGCAGCAGAGTAGGGTGGGGTGGGAAGAGTAAGTAGTAGAGTATGGTGAGATGAGAAGAGTAAGTAGCAGTGTAGGGTGGGATGGTAAATAGTAGAGTAGGGTGGGTTAGTAAAGTAATAAAGTAGGGTGGGTGTGTAGTGTAAGTAACAGAGCAGAGCGTTTGGGTATTATAAGTAGCAGAGTAGGATGGGTGGGTAGTGTAAGTTGTAGAGTAGGATTGGGTGGGTAGAGTAAGTAGTAAAGTAGGGTAGGTGGTAAGAGTAAGTTGTAGAGTAAAGTTCGGTGGGTAGAATAAGTAGAAGAGCATGTTGGGTGGGTAAAATAAGTAGTAGAGTAGGGTGGGTGGGTAAAGTAAGTTGTAGAGTAAGGTTGGTTTGGTAGAGTTAGTAGTAGAGTAGGGATAGAGTAAGTAGCAGAGTAGGGGGTGGTGAGTAGATTAAGTTGTAGATAAAGTAGTAAAGTAGGCTGGATTGGTAGAGTAAGTAGTAGAGTAGGGTGGGTGGGTAGACTAAGTAGCAGAGTAAGTATTCGAGTAGGCTTGTATGGGTAGAGTAAAAAGTAGAGTTAAAAGGGTGGGTGGGAAGAGAAAGTAGCAGAATAGTGTGAGGTGAGTAGAGTAAGTAGTAGTGTAGTGTAGGGTGAGTAGAGTAAGTAGTAGAAAAGGGTGGGTGGATAGTTTAAGTAATAGAATAGTGTGGGTGGGTAGATTAAGTAGCAGAGTAGGTTGGTTGGTTAGAGTATTTTGGGTTGGTGGAGTAAGTAATACAGTAGATTGGGTGAGTAGAGTAAGTAGCAGAGTAGGGTGGGTGGGTAGAGTAAGTTGTAGAATAGGGTTGGATTAGTAGAGTAAATAGCAGAGTAGTGTGTGTGGGTAGAGTAAGCAGCAGAGTATGGTAGGTTGGGTAGAGTAAGTAGTCGAGTATGGTGGGGTGTGTAGAGTAAGTAGCTGTGTAGGGTGGCATAGAAATTAGTAGAGTAGGGTGGGTGGGTAAAGTAGCATAGTAGGGTGGGTAAGTAGGGTAAGTATCATAGTAGGTCGGGCGGGTAAAGTAAATAGCAGAGTAGTATGGAGTTGGTAGAGTAAGTATTAGGGTAGTGTGGGATGAGTAGAGTAAGTAATAGAGTAGGGTGGGTGGAAAGAGTAAGTAGCAGAGTAGGGTGTGAGAGTAGAGAAAGTAGCAGAGTAGGGTGGGTGGGTAGAGTAAGTAGCAGAGTAGGGTGGTGGGAAGTGTAAGTAACAGAGAAGGGTGGGTGAGTATAGTAAGTAGCAGAGTAGGATGGGTGGGTAGAGTAAGTAGTAAAGTAGGGTGGATGGTTAGAGTAAGTAGTAGAGCTTGGTGGGTGGTTAAAATGAGTAGTAGAGTAGGGTGGGTGTGTAGAGTAAGTTGTAGAGTAGGGTTGGATGGTTGGAGTTAGTAGTAGATTAGGGGTAGAGTAAGTAGCAGAGCACTGTGTGGTGAGTAGATTAAGTTGTAGATTAAGTAGTAAAGTAGGCTGGATTGGTAGAGTAAGAAGTAGAGTAGTGTTGGTAGGCAGAGTAAGTAGTAGAGTAATGTGATGTAAGTAAGTAGTAAAGAAGGATTGGGCGGGTTGAGTAAGTAGCAGAGTAAGGTAGGGTGAGTAGAGTAAGTAGCAGAGAAGGTGGGGTGAGTAGAGTAAGTAGCAGAGTAAGGTGGATGGGTAGAGTGAGTAGCAGTGTATGGTAGGTTGGGTAGGGTAAGTAATAAAGTAAGACGGGGTGAGTAAAGTAAGTAGTAGAGTAGGGTGGATGGGTAGAGTAAGTAGTATAGTAGGGGAAGAGTAAGTAGCAGAGTATGCTGGGTCGAGAAGATTAAGTTGTTGTGTAAGAAGTAAAGTAGACTTGGTTGGTAGAGTAAGTAGTAGAGTATGGTGGGTAGGTAGAGTAAGTAGTAGATTAGTGTGGGTGAGTAGAGTAAGTGTTGAGTTGGGTTGGTGTGTAGAGTAAGTAGCAGAGTATGGTGGGATGAGTAGAGTAAGTAGTAGAGTAGGTTGGAGTGAGTAAAGTAAGTAGTAGAGTAGATTGGGCGGGTAGAGTAAATAGTAGAATAGAGTGGGTGAGTTGAGTAAGTAGCAGAGTAGGGTGGATGAGTTAGTAGTCAAGTAGGTTGGGTTGATAGATGATAGAGTAAGAAGCAGGGTAGGGTTTGTGTGTAAAGTAAGTAACAGTGTAGGGTGGGGTGAATAGAGTAAGTAGTATAGTAGGGTGGTTGAGTTGAGTAAGTAGCAGAGTAAGGTAGGGTGAGTAGAGTAAGTAGCAGAGTAGGTGGAGTGAAAAGAGTTAGTAGCAGAGTAGGATGGATGGGTAGAGTAAGTAGCAGAGTAGTGTGGGTTGGGTAGATTAAGTAGAAGAATAGAGTGGGGTAAGTAGAGTAAGTATCAGTGTAGAGTGGGGAGATTAAACAATATAGTAGTGTTGGTGAGTAAAGTAGCATAGTAGGGTGGGTGTGTATAGTAAGTAGCAGAGTAGAGAGGCTGGGTAGAGTAAGTAGTAGAGTAGGGTTGGTGAATAGAGTAAGTTGCAGAGTAGGGTGGTGTGGGTAAAGTAAGTAGCAGAATAAGGTGTGGTGGCTAGAGTAAGAAACAGTGAAGAGTGGGTTGTGTAAGTGGTAGAGTAGGGTGGGTGGGAAGAGTAAGTAGCAGAGTAGGTTGGGTGAGTAGAGTAAGTAGCAGAGTAGGTGGAGTGAGAAGAGTAAGTAGCAGAGTAGGGTGGATGGGTAGAGTAAGTAGCAGAGTAGTATGGGTTGGGTAGATTAAGTAGAAGAATAGTGTGGGGTAAGTAGAGTAAGTAGCAGTGTAGAGTGGGGAGAGTAAACAATAGAGTAGTGTTGGTGAGTAAAGTAGCATAGTAGGGTGGGTGTGTAAAGTAAGTAGCAGAATAAGGTGTGGTGGCTAGAGTAAGAAACAGTGTAGAGTGGGCTGAGTAAGTGGTAGAGTAGGGTGGGTGGGAAGAGTAAGTAGCAGAGTAGGTTGGGTGAGTAGAGTAAGTAGCAAAGTAGTATGGGGTGATTAGAGTAAGAAGCAGAGTAGGGTGGGTGGGTAGAATAAATAGCAGAGTAAGGTGGTGTGAGTATAGTAAGTAGCAGAGTAGGGTGGGGTGAGTAGAGTAAGTAGCAGAGTAGGGTGGACGTGTAGAGTAAATAGCAGAGTAGGGTGGGATAAGTAAAGTAAGTAGCAGAGTTTGGTGGGTGGGTAGAGTAAGTAACCGAGTAGTGTGGGGTGAGTAGAGTAAGTAGTAGAGTGAGTTGAGATGAGTAGAGTAAGTAGCAGAGTCAGGTGGTGTTGGTGTGAGTAGAGTAAGTAGCAGAGCAGGGTGGGGTGAGTAGAGTAAGTAGCAGAGTAGGGTGGGTGTGTAGAGTAAATAGCAGAATTAGGTGGGTGGGTAAAGTAAGTAGCAGAGTAGGGTGGGTGGGTAGAGTTATTAGCAGAGTAGGGTGATGTGAGTAGAGTAAGTAGCAGAGTAGGGCGGAGTGAGTAGAGTAATTAGCAGAGTAGGGTGGGTGGGTAGAGTAAATAGCAGAGTAGGGTTGGATAAGTAGAGTAAGTAGCAGAGTTTGGTGGGTGGGTAGAGTAAGTAGCAGAGTAGGATGGGGTGAGTAGAGTAAGTAGTAGAGTAGGGTGGGTGAGTTGAGTAAGTAGCAGTGTAGAGTGGGGTTAGTAGAATAAGTAGCAGAGTAGGGTGTGCTAAGTTAGTAGTAGAGTAGGTTGGGTTGGTAGAGCAATGTAGTAGGTTAGGGCTTGTGTGTAGAGTAAGTAGCAGAGTAGGGTTGGGTGGATAGAGTAAGTAGAAGAGTAGGGTTGGGTGGATATAATAAGTAGTAGAGTAGGATGGGATGGGTAGAGTAAGTAGCAGTGTATGATGGGGTGAGTAGAGTAAGTAGCAGAGTAGTGTGGGTTGAGTATAGTAAATAGTAGTGTAGTGTTGGGTGTGTAGAGATAGTAGCAGAGAAGGGTCGGTAGAGTAAGTAGTAGAGTAGGGTGGGTTGAGTAGAGTTAATAGCAAAGTAGTGTGGATTTGGTAGAGTAAGTAGTAGAGAAGGGTAGGTGGGTAGAGTAAGTAGTAGAGTAGGATGGGTGGGTAGAGTACGTAGTAGAGTAGGGTGGGTGGGTAGAATAAATAACAGAGTAGGGTTGGGTGGGTAGAATAAGTAGCAGAGTAGGATAGGGTAAGTAAAATAGTAGCAGAGTAGTGCGGGTTGGGTATAGTAAGTAGTAGAGTACTGTGGGTAGAGTAAGTAGTAGAGTAGTGTGGGTGGGTAGAGTAAGTAGCAGAGTACTGTAGGTAGAGTAAGTAGTATAGTAGTGTGGGTGGGTAGAGTAAGCAGCAGGGTATGGTGGGTGGGTAGAGTAAGTAGCAGCGTAGGGTGGGATGGGTAGTGTAAGTAGTAGAGTATTGTGGGGTGGGTAGAGTAAGTAGTAGAGTAGGGTGGGATGGGTAGAGTAAGTAGCAGAGTTGGATGGGGTGGTAGAGTATGAAGTAAAGTAGGGTGGGCTGGATAGAGTAATTAGTAGAGTAGTGTTGGATGGGTACAGTAAGTAGCATGGTAGGGTGGGGTGGGTAGAGTAAGTAGTAATGTAATGTTGGATGAGTACAGTAAGAAGTATAGTAGGATGGGGTAGGGTGGTGTGATGTTGGATGGGATGGGCTAGGATAGGGTATGATAGGGTTGGCTAGAGTTTGGAATAAATAATTATAAAATTATTATTAAAATAATTTAATATAAAAAAAGTGTGTTTTTTAATAATTGATGAAACATTTGACAATCAAATCCTTATGCAGTATAATAATGTAAAATATATGTATAATGTTTTATGTGATAATTTAAGTATGATATATTGCTATTCAAAGGTCATATCTACATATTAAAAATATTACCAATTGAAATAAACTCTCTTGAAGAAATTTGTTTCTATAAATAACTAAAAATTTCAGACTTAATTCATCTATTTTATTTCAAGTCATCAACAGAAATGGCATCATTGTACAAAGACAGACGTTTAGGTACCATAACTTTAATAGTAGTACAACAGTGCCATATCAAACAAACTTTATAATATAACAACAGGGCCAAGATGGTCATATATCGCTCACCTGAGTGACCTTTAGTCACCCAACTTAAGTAGATTAAATAATACATGTACACTCAAAATTCCAGAAAAACGAGATGGGCGAGTAGTTAGAAGTTTGATTTGTTTTGAAGATGTAACAGATGCGTAGAAGAGTTGTGCAATAACAATAGTATCCTTGTGCGGATATCTGGATATCAGATATCGAAAGAAAGTTTTCACTATATATCCATATAAAGAAAACCAGCCTCCCCTCCTGGCGACAATGTTTTTCGACGAATTGCAATGGCTGGAACAAACTTGGTAGAGGTTCACCTATGATAAATGTCAGTGAAATTACATCGAAATCAGGTCAGTAGATTCTGACAAGAAGGCTTTTGAAGTTTTTACTATAGCTGCCTATATAGTTAACCAGCACCTCACTGTGGCGGTCATGCTTTTTAACAAATCACAACGGCTTGAACAAACTTGGTAATGGGTCACCCAAGGAATATTTCTGCGAAATTGTTTTAAAATCGATCTGGTGGTTTCTGACAAGAAGATTGTTTAAGTTTTTACTATAGCTTATAAAGTAAACTAACCCCACCCCCTGGCCGCAATGTTTTTTGACGAATCACTACGATTTGTACAAACTTGGTGAAGCGTCCTCCAAGGAACATTTCTGTGAAAGTTTTGAAATCGAGCCAGTAGTTTCTGACAAATAGATTTTTTAAGTTTTTACTAATTAAACTTGCCCCGCCGCATGGCGGCCATGTTTTTTTGATGAATCAAGATGACTTGAACAAACTTGGAAGAGAGTCACCAAATGAACATTTCTGTGAAGTTATATCAAAATTGGCTCAGTGGTTTCTGACGAGAAGATTTTTTAAGTTTTAACTATAGCTTATATAGTAAACTAATCCAGTCCCCCAGGCCATGTTTTTTTACGAATCTAGATGGTTTAAACAAACTTGGTACAGGGTCCTCCAAGGAACATTTCTGTGAAATTATTTTAAAATCGAGCCAGTAGTTTCTGACAAGAAGATATTTTTAAGTTTTTACAAATTAAACTTGCCCCGCCCCCTGGCGGCCATGTTTTTTGACGAATCAAGATGGCTTGACCAAACTTGGTAGAGGGTCACCAAAGGAACATTTCTGTGAAGTTATATCAAAATTGTCAAGATGGTTTCAGAGGAGAAAGTGTTAGAAGCTAAAAGTTAACGACGGACGACAGGCGACGGACACCAGGCAATCACAAAAGCTCACCTGTGAGCCTTCGGCTCAGTTGAGTTAATAATTTACTTATATTATTATATAATATATTAAAAAGACCTTGGTTCGAAACCATAAATTTAAAAAAAAAGTGAAATATAATTTAGAGTTCGATAAAAAGAATAAACAGAATATTTTTATTAATGCAGAGTCCATTTTAAATAAATTTTCATCAATGTATTCAATGCATTTTCATTAATACCCGGTATGTAATTTTATAATTTCTGATTAAATTATGACGGTCAATTGTTTTTTTAATATATCTATCAATTAATTTCTTTCTTGGGGTTTCCAAAATTCGAAAGATCTGAATATTTAGAAATTTCGGCATTTTTAACTTTAGAATTGAAATGGTCTTTCGCAGTATGTTGACTTTTATGATCATAAATATATTGACATCTGCACATAATAAACACATTTGTGTTGTCATATATTGTCAAGATATTTGCAAACAATTAATAAACTAAGTGCTTCCACATACTATATGTATATACATGTTATATTTGTTTTACTTTTAGATTTAATTTTAAACAATTATCATGAATAAAAATGTTCACAGTCATTGAAAAATATTTGTTAAATATTGAAAAATGATATTAAGACCTTACTTGATAAAAATAGCTAACCTCAGAAATATCATAAAAAATATTCAAAATAGTTGCGCAATTTAAAACAATGATCCTTAATTTCTGTTTTCAATAATGAGTAAAATGTAGAAAAATTGTTTTATTTAAAAATCAAAATTTATTGAATTTTCTTCAAATATATTGAAATGTTTTAGTTTAACAATTTGTTTTATCATTTATTTTATTTACAACATAAGAACAACACCCTTCATCTGTACTATTTGGTCATGTGATCAAATCATAATTACATATCAGAAGTCTCTAATACAGTTCTGTTAATTTAGAATATAATTATTTATTGGGAAACAATTTTTTAGCACTTTTTCTGTGCAATAAATACTGAATAATGAATAGAATTTCATTTTTTTATCAATAAAGGGAAATAATTTGTTGTTTTTTTACTTCAGCCTTTACAAATTAGATTTAGTTCAAATGTCAAAAAAACGGTACAGATTTAATTTTAAATGTAATTTAGTATACAATTTAACAAAAATAGAAGAAAAACAAAGCAAAATTTAAATAATGTAACAGGTAAAAAAATCATCTCAAAATAACAGTTCCTTCGATAAACCGAACTTTAAAAGCTCAAGATCAAAAATGCAATCAAAAATTTAATTGCAATTACTCTAAAAGAAAAATACAAATTTAAAAGGGAGATAATTCAGATAAAGAAAGAAAAAACACACACTTAAAATCTATTTTTAAAAAAAACAAATACTTTAATATTATTATTAAAGAGATATTTTCTTCAAACTTTTTAATAAAACGAGTGCCGCTTCAACTATTATTTTAAAGAAGTGGAAACACTTTACAATTTTGTATCGAAGCATACATTTGAATATTCTACAATTTACTATGTCACTTTGTTGGATGTCTCTATTTTCGTCTGATACCATTAATCCGACCCTGCAAAGTGAAAACACTATTATTACTCCTTTGCTAATACAAAACGGATGTATTGTAGTATTTGATTTATTTATTGATTGATTTAATATTTAGCGTCATTTTATGCCATTGAGGGCTAACAGACGATCAGTTAACCTAACCGCTGTTTCCTAGGATTCTGGAAGGTTAACCAGAACTCGAGCATACCCCATCTCCGCAAGTCACTGATAATGAGACACAATGTCGTATATAAATCATCACGGAGACTGTTTCCATATATATATAGTATTTGAAAAGCTGCAGATGTGCATTTGTGCAGAAAAAGGCATTTGGCCCAGGAACACATTCATGAGAGTCAAACTTAGGTGTAGTTGCATCTTCAAAGAGCTACTCAAATATTTAGGACACAGTAATGTCAATGGAAATGTTCGTCTTATTTTCATCATCATTTTACTTAAATACTTAACTAAGTTTTGATTGGTTAATTATCTATTATATAATCATTATCAGTTAAACCATATTCAGTTTTACTGGAACCAGTCTAAAATCACCTGGCTGCTTCTCTTACACTTAAGATTTTAAGTAGTTAAGTATATGTTTGTGAAACAAGAACCATGCTTCTTAAATCATATTCCTTGCATGCATACCATACATTGATTTTCTTTCAGGTCTACACTGTTCAGATGTTTCTACTGCACTACGACAGAAATATTTTCTTCGACACATGAACATTGCATATATGTATACATTCAAGTCAGGTCCTTAAAATTAAAAGCAGATAAATAATTAGTGAAACATGTGTATACGGTTTTCGAACTTTGAACTTCAGTGTAAAAAACAATTAAGTGACCAGTGGAAAAAAATGCGAATACTGCAAAGGTAACTGAGAGTTCATTGAACAAAGCTATTGGCTAAGGGCCATTGAATGAACAACAAATGCATTTAATAAAGTAGTGTATAACTAACAACCAGATGACTTAGAATCGACTGAAATACAGATGAGACTGAAATACGCTTCGAAAAACGAGGTCAACGCATTAAGTGCTTTGGCTAGTAAAGTATTGCCTGACATTTGCGAAATAATTGTCGATGATTCTAATTGAGCACATACCAAACTCACAAACTGGCTCGACCCTTTTATAAGTTTTCTAAAGAATATCAATAATTACATTGATGTTCAAAGTTCGAAAACCGTATGCACCTGTTTCACTATTTAATTATTTGCGTTTAATTTTAAGGACCTGGCTTAAATGTATACTTATGCATTGTTCAATTGTCAAAAAAATAGTTCTGTCATAGTGCAGTAGGAACATCTGAACAGTGTAGACCTGAAAGAAAATCAATTAATGGTATAAAATAAAATTGTGAATGTTATGATTTAATGCTGCAAGAGCATTGCCTATGTACCGAAAAATCACAACAAATGTCTATATGTACAAGACACCCAGCTTCTAGAGAAACTGGTATCTAAACCGTACACGATATCGTGATCTAAACCGACCACAAATCGTTGAAATTTAATTTCTCTAAACCGTACACTCTCCAAACAAGCATTGTCTCTAAACCGTGCACTCGCCAAACAAGCATTGTCTCTAAACCGTACACTCTCGCCAAACAAGCATTGTCTCTAAACCGTACACTCGCCAAACAAGCATTGTCTCTAAACCGTACACTTTTGCTTTTTGCAAAGGCGATTTTTCCATTGTTTCACCTTAAAATGACCAAGCATATATATATATATGTTTTATAGAAGAGTGTCCCTTAACATTGCAAAATCAATCTAAATAAACTTAATATCATATCAAATAATGACACTCGAAGCCAAAAATGCATCGGTACTCCGCTACTTTTGACAGTCATCAATTTGTCCATGGTCGAAATACCTTCGCAAGTAAATGAAGCAGATTTGGACCAGTAAACGTGTAGCTAAAGTAAGGGTAGACATTGTTTTATCGAATATTACATGTCGTATTACACTGGGTCTTATATTTACGATGTATTCAATGAAAAATGAGACACTTACCTTTCCTGGTCATCATAGGCCGCCATCTTGGAAAATCTAAACATTTCAACACGACCAGCTTATACTACAGTTATATTCATATATCATCATCTAACATCAATCTCGCAATTCTGATCTCTTATCTCACAACTATCATCACCTCACATGCATCTCATAATTTTCATCTCACAGCTATCATCTCCTAAAACGCATATCACAATTCTCATCTCACTTATATCATCTGCTAACAAGTATCTCACAGTTCGTATCCGTCTCATCTCACAACCAGCATCGTCTAACAAGCATCTTACAATTTTCGTTTCTCATCTTACAACTATGGTCACCGCATCTCACAGTTCTGATTTTATAAATATCATTTCCTAACATGCATCTCACAATTCTCTTCTCTCATCTCACAACTATCATTACCTAACACGCATCACGCAATTCATAGCTCACAAATACCATCTCCTAACACGCATCTCACAATTCGCATCGCTTATCTCACAATTATGATCACCTAACACATATCTCACAATTCTCATCTGCCATCACTAGGCTAACACGCATCTCACAATTCGCATCACTTATCTCCCAACTATCATCACCTAACACACATCTCTCAATTCTCATCTGTCATTACCTAATATGCATCTCACAATTCTCATTTCACAATTAACATCAACTAACACGCATCTCACAACTCTCATTTCTCATCTCACGCCTATCATCACCAAAATCCCATCTCACAATTTTCATCTCACAAATATCATCTCCTAACACGCATCTTACAATTCTCATTCAGTCTCATCTCACAATTTGCATCACTAAACAAGCATCTCGAAATCCTCATATCACAACTATCATCACTTAACACTCATTTCACAATACTTATCTATCATCATCTAACACGTATCTCACAATTATTATCTCAAAAATATCATCTCCTAACACGCATCTCTCAATTATCATCTCACAATTTTCATCACCAAACAAGTATCTCGAAATCCTCATATCACAATTATCATCACCTAACACGCATTTCACAATTCTTATATATCGTTATCTAACACGCATCTCACAATTCTTATATATCGTTATCTAACACGCATCTCACAATTCTCATCTCAAAATTTTTATCACTAAACAGGCATCTCGCAATCTTCATATCACACCTATCATCACTTAACACGTATTTCAAAATATTTATCTCACAGCTATCATCTCCTAACACGCAGTTCACAATTCTCATCTGTCATTTCTTAACACGCAGTTCGCAATTCTCTTCTATCATTTCTTAACACGCATCTCACAATTCTCATCTATCATTTCTTAACAGGCATTTCACAATTCTCTTCTATCATTTCTTAACACGCATCTCACAATTCTCATCTATCATTTCTTAACAGGCATTTCACAGTTCTCATCTGTCATTTCTTAACACGCAGTTCACAATTCTTTTCTATCATTTCTTAACACGCATCTCACAATTCTCATCTATCATTTTTAACACGCATCTCACAATTTTCGTTTCTTATCTCACATTTTTGATCACCAAACAGGCATCTCGTTATTCGCATATCATAGCTATCATCACCTAACACATATTTCACCTAACACGCATCTCACAATTCTCATAATTGTCATCTATCATCACCTAACATGCATCGCACAATTCTCATAATTGTCATTTATCATCACCTAACATGCATGAGTCACAATTCTCATAATTGTCATCTATCATCACCTAACATGCATCGCACAATTCTCATCTAACATCGTCTACTAACAATTATAAAGCGGTGCATCATTATATTATGGACTATGTATCAACTATGGACCGCCACTTTTAACGTTAAAAATACCGGTGCTTTTGACTCTGATGGCCCACCATAGTTTTGATATATACTGTAGGACTCAACTCTCAACCCCGCCCCCAATACACAGCCATCATCACCACTGTCACCACACACGCACGAACGCCGATATATCAGGGGGTGTAAGCTTTTCAGGGAGATTTACATGACAGTGATAAGTGACTTAATTAATATTGTTTATAAATGTCTCTGATGGCAGACTGACAGACGTGCAATATGTCGTTTGTACACCACTATTGCGTCATCAGTGGGCGTGTCTGCCATTATAAACAGTACTATCTGTGCAGTCTTCTTACTTGTTTTCGGCTCGTATTGCACGAATGTACATAACGCCGGGAACCAGATAAAATCATTGCGCATCGAAATAATCTTTATAAAAAAATAACAGTTATGTAGATATGTCAGCAATTATATCATTAACAGATTAATAAAAACAAATAATGTATTATATTAAACGACATCAAGTTGTCGTGCAACAACAGTAAAGATATCAAATAAGTAACTATTTTCTATTGCGCATTAATAAATTACAATCGTCGTGACACGCACTTCCGAGTTTGTGTACATGTTCCTGTATTGAACGTTGTGTTGAATGCGACCGGTGAAGTGTGTACACTGTGCGTTTTCGTTGTCTGTCATTCAGCGAGGTTTTGCGTAGGATTTCAGTTGTGATTGATCAAGAGGTAAATATATTTGCATTTTGCCATATATTTTAATTCATATTTTGCATAGAACATGCTCTGAAATGTTTTTGATGCCTTCCTTTTCCCCTCCCACTAGTCTGCGGTTGACATGAATCATGACGGTGATTGACTATTTTAACAGTTTGACAGCCTACTGTCAGCATCTATATTGTCATTATTAAGAGTTTTGCAAACCTGGGTCATATTGTCTCAGTGAGAAATTAACTGTTACCCAGTTATAAATTGTATTTTTTAAAAATATCAAGATGCTCCTCTAGACTCCCATGTTCAGTGGCGGATCTACTCTTTAATAACGCTGTATATGCGCACACTCAACCCCCCCCCCCCCCCCACCCACCCTTAAACTCCCATATGTTATTTAAATCCTCTTTATTTGTACTGAAAAACATGAGTGCCCATTCAGATTATGTGTTGCGCCAGTGACTTAATTACATGTATGTCTCTGGTTGCGCCCCCTTAAAACTGAAATCCTGGATGATCAAGATCAGTTACTTGTGGAGATGGGGTGTGCTCGAGTACTGGTTAATCCCAAGAAACATTGGTTAGGTTAACTGATCATCTGTTAGCCCTCAATGGCATAAAAATGACGCTAGATATTCAATCAATCAATCAATCAATCAATCAATCTTCTAGCAAGTACTATTAATTCTTATTATAGCCAAGAAGGTAAGCATAGCATTTGTGTTTACAGCTAACTTTTGAAGGTATAAAATTATTAATAATTATTGTATTTTGGGTATAACTGCTAACTATCGTAAAAATCATAGATTAAACTAAAGTGTCATGAAATATTACCAGTTACAGTACCTGCAGCAACTTTTTTATCTCGTATATATATACATGTCTCTTAACTGATTTTATTTTCTACACTTAACTGAACCTGGTGAGTGCTCAGATTGACAGTCTCAATTGATCAAAATGCCTCAAAGTATATTAAAGGAACTGAATGATGTTTATATTTTGGTTCAGAGAGTACTTTAGTGTGTAGCAGGGTTGTTTAGGATACATGTTTTCATTGACTTCTCTCGCTAAATTTTTGGTATTTTACTACCACCTGAGCACACCAACATCATCTGTGACTTGTTTGAATATTGCGCATACCTTTTTATGCCATTGAGGACTAACACAATAAGTTAACCTCTCTTTCCTCAGACCCTGGAAGCTAGGTTAACCAGTACTCGAGCACACCCATCTCTGCAAGTAACTGATAACTTTCCCACTTGAGTCAGCAGTAAGAGACAAATTAAAGTGAGACGCTTTGTCATATATCAATCATCTTGGAGACTGACCAGGCAGGGATTCAAACTTGCCACCCCTGGATTGATAGAAGCGCTACTGAGCTAAACAGGCCCGGCATCATTATATAGACAAGATAGATAAGTCTTTAAATTTTAGTGTTAGAAAGTAAATATTAAATTTTATAAAAACCAAAAAAAGTTTCGATATAAGTAAATTTTGTAATAAATAGACTATTCAGTACTTGCTTTCTTTACTTAAAAATAATTCACAAGTTATCTGGGCATCCTAAGTGATTCTGTTCATTCCCAAATAACACGTGAATTGTTTTTCACTATAGTCAGTAAAACCTGTCTTAAAGGGAGTATACCAGGAAAACCACTATAAACATCTTAAAAACTAAAATATTTATTAAAATGGATAAAAGGCATCGCATTACCATTAATAAATAGAATTCGAATGAATTGGTAGGTCAAATCCACCAAAACATGACAAAATCGATATCTTAATTAGAGTGATAAACTTGAAACGAAATCCTCATTCATAAATTAGACAGTAGTTAGTACTGCTTGATGTCATTCAGACTCTTTCTAAGATGAAACAATTTTTAATACATGTACTTAGCCTGCATCATTGGCTGATCTACTCTTTAAAAACAACAGGAGTGTGTGCCCCTCCCCCCCATAAACTCCTGTATTTTATTAAAATCCACTATATTTTTACTGAAAAACGTGTGCCCGTTCAGATTTTGTGTTTCAACAGATCAAATTGAAATCTAAATGAAATCATGTGACTCATTTTATACGTCGCAAAATATGTTGCACTTTTAAAGGGATTA
This sequence comes from Panopea generosa, assembly GCA_029582155.1. Taxonomy (NCBI): domain Eukaryota; kingdom Metazoa; phylum Mollusca; class Bivalvia; order Adapedonta; family Hiatellidae; genus Panopea; species Panopea generosa. The sequence continues at coordinate 35,782,826 of CM055902.1, forward strand.
TATTGGCATATTACCGTCAATTCCCTGTCCTAAATACACACACCCAGCATGAAAATACACTTATAACTTGGAGATATACGCGTCTAATGTGTCTAATTGCATAACCTCTTTATAACAAACATCGGGTTTCTGAAGCCACATTTTTGTTTTTGTTTACATTCGCCATTTTCAACGAACTCCTTTCGGGTTTCCGATTAATCATCGGATAAGTTCGTGAAGACATCTTCCCGATCTTGTTTTTGAGGCTTTGTTCGGGAAGTTTACGGAGTTCAATGTAAACATTGCGCAATACTTTATTGTGGGACATATTAAAGTTTTGGCCAATATTCAATTACTGTTAATTTGATAACTTTCAAGTAAATAAAGGTTATACGTCAATACTCAAGCATTATTTTATGCACACTGTATACAGGAAAAGTCTGGATTAACAGCGTGTTTGTGTTACTTGCCAATATAATCCCTTTAAACGGAAAATTTATTTTAGTCTAACGTAGCCCAAGTTAGGAAATCTCTTTTTAATATATTATTTTGGCATGTTTAAATAGATACATATCCTTTTGGCAGTATGGGGTCAGAGAGTATATTTAGACATGATGTATTGGTAAAAAACTTGTTTATAGCCAATTTTAAAATTTTGAAAAATCCTGAAAAATTCCCTTTAACTAACCACAGTCAAGGGAAGGAACAAAAATGGCCTTTTAAGACAGGTTGTGGTTTAATGCAGGTTAATTTGCTCTGATAGCATAGGAAATAATAAAAGTAAGTGCTTAAGACAAGTGGTTGCTCAATAGAGGTGACCGCTTATACAGGTTTGACTGTAATGGAAAGGAAAAGTTGAGTAACCTTAGTATTATCATAATAACTGATGGTAATGAATTATGTGAAACTGATGCACTGTGTGTACACTTTAGCTTATCAAACTATACTTTCACTCAATACCAAGCTGACATTTTTATTTTTGTAAGGGTTGCTAAGCTGATAACAACAGGTTGTATGTATGTACATATGATCCATCCTTAATGTGTCTCCCCGACAACATAATAATGTCTCAATATCCTCCCTTCTTAATTTTTGTTAAAATTGATTGTAAGCAATTTATCTGCTGTTGTTACATAATTAATTGCAATCTTGAGTCTTTCTGTTAGTAAAGCATTTTCTGGTTAATTAAAAATTTGGACCAATCTGGATATTTTGTCAACAAAGTTTAAAGAATTTTACATTACAGAGACAAAATACAATATAAGTTACCGGTATTGGACAGAATATCTATACTATATGATGTTTGATATAAATGTGCATTTTTACTGCTAAGATAGGAAAATATCGGCAATATAGATGAGTCCTCTTGTCTCCACTCACATCTCGCTAAGTTTCTGGTCTAGCTTGAGCTATTTTAAGTATAATGTACTTGGGTTAATCCACATGCATATCCCAGGATAATTCACAGATCTCAGAAAAAGATCCCCCATGTAAAATACAATATATGACCTTTAACAAGGAAAAGTTGTGTTAAACCCCATTCAGACTAAAGCATTATCTATACAGGTATGGCAGAGAGGGATACACAATGAAGTACATTGTGTGGGCATGGATGATATATGAGTTTAATAAAATAAAAGTTAAAATTGTCTCTGCTTTTGTCTTCACCTTTCAATTTTAAGTTTGTGCACACATTGCATGAAATCACAAGCAGATCCCGAGTAGGTGCGCCGAATACATGCCCTAGTGATAAATCTAGACTTATACAGGTAGTTACAAATGTGCATGGGCTGTCAGACAAAATAGCTTAGACTGTTCAAACCATTTTAAAATTTAAGTAGATAATTAATATTAAGTATAAAATTATGTGGTAAAAGTGTCTTGCTTAAAGGGATGCAACACACTAAAGGTGATACAAACAGATTGGGATCAAGCCTGCAACCCATTGTCCTACACTAGCACTTATAGATTACAATTTATATTTCAAAGACAGTCAAACCTGTCTGAAGCTGCCAGGCATGGGAAGGAACAAAAATATACGTTAATTTTCTATTAAAACATGGAAATGGAAAATAGCAAATGTGGCTGCTTAATAAAGGTGACCGCACTTGCGCAGCTTTTATTGAACTGTATACCATAAATTTGATTTTCGAAAATTTTGATTTCTCAGATGTTTTACAAACGTCACCCCTGGGGCCCGGGTGTTTATATGGGGTATATGGTACTATGTCTACATACATTGTTGTACAGCAATGCTTTTGACAAGTGGATGGTTAGGCAAGCAGATATTTTAAGACAGTATGTCAGTGGTTTTTTGTTCTTTTTTAACATTGCAGTTAAGATATTTATCAAAACATGCCAAAACAATATTTCATAACTTAGCCCAGGTTATAAAGGCTAAAATAATTATTTCCCTTAAAAAAAGGCAATGCATTTTTGGATGTATCAAATGAGTGACAGTCACCACAGTATGCTTTTGGTTGTTTGTTTATTTCCACTCATATTGGTTACATTGTTTGATTGATTGATTGAATATAGCATAAATTTTATGCCATCGATGGCTAACAGACAATCAGTAGACCTAACCACTGTATTCTGGGATCCTGAAAGGTTAACCAATACTCTAGCACACCCCATCTCTGCAAGTTACTGATAACTTAACCACTTGAATCAGCGGTGAGAGATGAATGCTAATGAGACGCACCGTTAAATATCAATCATCCCGGAGACTGTTGTTGACTGGGGATTCGCACTCACGACCCCTGGATTGATAGTCAGATGTGTTACCGACTGAGCTAATCGGGCTAGAAAAACAACAAAGAAAAATGAGAGACCTCATAGCTCCCTCACAAATGCTAAGCGAATGCTCTACCATTACACAGCCACAATAACTAACTCTGTTACTGACTGAGCTTATCGGGCCTGGCCATATTGGTTTCATATACTAGTATATAGTTAAATTTGGATCATCTTAGACTAAGTAGCCTGAATGACGAGGTGAAGGTCGTGAAACAGTTCATGCATGATAACTTACTTTTATAATTGAGATTTTGTTTCAATTTTACCACTCTGGTTTGATTATGATTTTTTTGGCAAATCTATTTGGAATTATATAATATATTAAATTAAATATAGTTATAAATGATAATTATGTAGCTGCTTTATATTCAATATAAACTTAATTATATTTTTGAATATTCACCTGATAGACTGCCTTTAAAATGTACATGCGGCCAATTTGACAGACTGCCTTTAAATTGTACATGCGGCCAATTTGACAGACTGCCAAAAAATATACATGCAGCCAATTTAACAGACTGCCTTTAAAATGTACGTACAATGACAGACTGCCTTTAAAATGTACATACAATGACAAACTGCCTTCAGACTGTACATGCAATGACAGGCGCCCTTTAATCCCACTCTGAAGATCCTTCCTAAAGGCAATTGTTGATAACCTTACTAGTTTATTGCTATTGTAAGATTGCAAGTGTGTACATGTAAGTGGTATCATATGATGTATGAAAGTGGTGTTTTGCCATTTACAATCAAGTTTTATTTGGGATGTTTAAAATTTTGCTGAGCATGAGTTTCATGTGAAAGATAGATTACCCTCTGGTGATCATTCAGCACAGCGTGTTTTTTCCTTCTTTTTATATGTTGTGGTTGTGAATTATGCAAATTTTGTGAAATGTTATATTGTGTATAAGGGCAAGTAAATGTTTTGAGGGATAGATTTGTATTATTAAATAATAATGATGGAACACTGTTTTGAGCATATTTTTAGTGTGAAAAAACTTATAATGGTGCACTGACCCTGTTCCCACATTGCTTTGAGGAATCAAGTTGATAGTTTTAATGGTCGAGTTGTATCGCTGACCTGTCCAAAATTCCTCTGTGTCACAGTGACCTCGATCTGTATTTTTATTAAAACAGTGAAATTGCATAGAACCTGCACATTTTATTCTTTGTGACATGATAATAGTGCCAAAAATCTAGGCTATGTTAATATAGAGTAAATCTAATTTGATAAAAACTGCCATTCATGTCTGCGGAGATGGGTGTCACAGGTCAGTTCTGGTTAACCTTCCAGGATCCAAGGAAAGAATGATTGTCTGTTAGACTTCAGTGACATACAAATTATGCTTAATATTCAATCAATCAATCAATAGACCTCAGTGACATACAAATGGCGCTAAATTATAAAGTCACAAAACCGAATTCTGTGCTGGAAAATCAACTGAATTAAGTACAAAAAATAATCGCTGAGTTTACATATAACAGTTTTAAATGAATTAAGTACTAAAGATAATCTGCTGAGTTAACTTAAAACAGTTTAATTGATCACACACACACACATATGTACATTGATTGAATATTTAGCATCTTTTTTATGCCATATCGAGTGCTAACAGACTGTCACACAGACAATTAGTTAACCTAACCACTGTTTCCTGGGATCCTGAAAGGAACAACCAATACTCTAGCACACCCTATCTCCGCATGTGACTAATAACTTTGCCACTTGAATCAGCAGTGAGAGACGAATGATAATGAGACATAATATCATATATCAGTCATTACAGAGACTTTTGCCGGGAGGGGATTCAAGCTCACGACCCCTGGATTGATAGTCAGTCGAGTTACCAACTAAGTTTATTGGGCCCGGCTGCCTGTATGTATGTCTATAGTCAATATGACTGGCATAAGAAATGTTACATATGGCATGGCAACGCAAGGTTCATACCAATTTTTATCTATTAATTACCTGATTCTCTACTTTCAGGTTTATTTTACAGATCTACAAATAATAAAGTATGGATGTGGAAGCACTTCGGTCACGCCTCGACTCTGCAGGTCAAGGTCACTTACTTGAGTTCTGGGACTCTCTTAGTGACACGGATAAACAATCTCTCTATAATGAACTAAATCACATAGACTTCAATGCTGTCAACGGCTACTTTGAAGCGTCAATGCAATCGCTAAAACATGCATCCGATAAGTTGGATGATCTTCTGGAACCATTGCCTGCTGAAGTATGTGGAAGTGTGACGCGTACAGATGCTGAAACGTTATCAAAATATCGGGATGTAGGTGTGTATAGTAGTATAATATACATATGAGTTATATATGTGCGCATATATGTAATCCGTATTAGTTACATACAGATCTTATGGGAGTACTTATTTATTATTGAATTGATGACATGAGGTGGAAATATGGTATGCGAGGCCGTACTAATATTTTATCTTTATTTGCCAAGTTAACAAATTTAATATTAAATGAGCAGAATGTAAGATTCACTTTATCACATTACTATTATTCACTTTTACCATAAATTTTAGAAGAAAAGAAGCAATAATTTTTTTTAGCTCTACTGGTCAAAGGCCAGAAGTGATGGTGCGTTGTCCGTTATCCGTCGTCTGTTGTCTGTTAGCAGCACTTTCTCTGAAACCATTAGGCCAATTAAACTCAAACTTCACATGGATATTTCTATTGCATATGGTCAGCTACCACCATTGCTACCACCTACTTCCATAGACTTACATTATATTGTTTGACCAAATTTTCACATTTTCTAACATTGGCGGACCAAAAAGTCCTATATCATATTAAATTACTGTCCTAGACTCAAATAAAAATGTCCCTAAAATAGGGTCAAAAGTACCACTTTTTACCACTTTTTGCCCCCTGAAGTTGGGTACCCCCACTTTCAGCATGAAAAAAAGTAAATTTCACCAATTTTACTTTCCATGCAGTTTCCTTGATAAAATGAATTTAGTCAGTCACAGAAACATAATTCTAATTTTTTTATTGACACAAACATCATAAACTTGTATTTTATTGTGATCATTTGCCAGTTTCACATTTTCATCCAACCAGAATTAAGCTTACTATAAAAATATATGCCCTGAACATCCCTATACTTTTTTGAGCCAATCAGAGAGCTCGTCTCAATGGTGGTAACTGACCATATGAGACTATACAGAAGACTTTTTTTTTTTCGATCTGAAATTCAAGATGGCCGCCATTACTAAAAATAGTCCAAAACTTAAAAAATCTTCTTCTCATGAATTGCCCAACAGATTTTCAAAATGTTTATGTAGTAATGATAACAAACTATAGTTTTGTTAGATTTGTTCAAATGGTGTCCCTAGTGTTCAAAATGACCCCGCCCCGAGGGTTTAATTAGGGGACACATGTCATTATAATAAATGATTTGCCTATATCTTCACAAAAGCATTGTTTGGTGAAGGAGGTTCAGATTTATAAAAATGACTGGGTTCCACTGTCTTTTATAGGGGCCCTGTAAGGGGACTTTTACATAGGAATACTATAAAAAAAAAATGGAAAATTCTCTTTTTGTCCATTTGGGTAAATATGTTGTTCAATTTGAGAGCTAAAGCATTGTCTACTAACAATAAATTTGATTTTGTTCAATAAAGAGGATTGGATTTCCATAAGAGGTCAGGGGATGGATGGGGCAATTATAGGGTTAAAATAGGGGATATTCACAAATTTCCTCTCAATAACCTTTCAGTCCAACTAGTTCATATTTGATGTAAATTATCCTTACATCGGCAAAGATTGAAGATTCTGCATATTAATGGGGCTGGGATATATTGGGGCCCTGTAATGTGACTGTTACATAGAAATATTATAGGGAAAACTGATTTTTTTTTCATTTTGCATCCATGTGTACAAACACATTTCTATTTAAAATTTGAATCATTTCTGCCCATAACAAATCGCTAAGAATGGGTGATTGAAGTTCTGACAAACTAGGAGCTGGGTTGAATAAGGGTTCAGATGAATGGTGTGGGAATTTAAAGTGTTTCCATTTCATAGCAATTAAGTTTTTGTTCAGTGTGGGTGTGGTGGGTGTATTTATCCATAAGTTGATTAAAGATGACCCACCCCCACCCCACCCCCAAAGAGGGTAAATATTGTGGAATTTCAAAAAGTGCTATGGCCACTATGAGTAAGTAGAGCTTCCTCAGGCCCTCTTGGGCCTCTTGTTTTAATTGGGTTAAATGGCACTTGTGACACATTTAGATTATATACGGAGTACCTTAGTGGAAGTAGACTTGAATCTTAGTAGAATCAGGCTCCTTCTGCAAGTAACTGCCAAACCAAATCAGTTTTACAAGATGCTATAAATGATGCTTTTCGTATTTAAGTTTCTGAAAAATGATTATTTATCGATGATAAGAAGTAAGTGTGAACACACTTAGATATTTGGGGAAGTCGGAAAAAAAAACCAACATTAACGAACGAAACAATGCCATATAAAAAATAACATCATTCAACATTGTTGGCTAGCGAAAATAATGATGTTATTTACTCCCAGCTAGTAAGTTATAACTATATACAACACGTTGCGAATTTGATGAGATTTTTCCGACTTCATGACAAGGTGAAATCAATCAATGATGTTTATTGATCTGTTTATATGGTCACATCTTGAGATTTTTGTGACGCTCTGATACAATCTGTCAAATATCACCTGAGAGTTGATTTGTGTACGCTTTTATATGAACAATTTTATGCACCCTTCGTAACAGATTGAAAATAACATTGCAACAAACAAAACATGGCCATGTATAGTTTATGGGCGGAGCTTGCCTTAGAAAACATACTACACACTGGCCTGGCACCTGTCATGTTCTAGGTCAAGTTAGTGCTTCAAGACTGAAAGTGCACTGGCTACGTCTTATTTTGATTCACGACATTCTCATGAAATTTTGCAACTAGTTGTATTATAGGCCAATGGGTATGTAATTTATTAACAATATTATGCACATACTATAGATTTATTGTGCAAAGCCTGATTAGCTCTGTCGGTAGTGTGTCTATCAATACAGGGGTCACGAGTTTAAAACCCAGGCCACAATTCCATGTTGTTTGATTGGACATTGCATCACCTTGTCATTCATCTCTCGCCATTTATTAAAGTGGGATAATTATCAGGTACTTGTGGTACTTTTCAGCTTCTTTAGGCACAGCCTTCATGTAAAGAATTTAATGACGTTGACTTACTAAGTGATTGTGCTCGAGTACTGGTTAACCTTTCAAATCTCAGGTACAATCATGGTAAGGTAAATTGATCGCCTTTAGCTCTCGATGACATAAAATCATGCTCAATAAATAAACGCACAAGCAAACAAACAAACAAATTTATTGTATTCCGAACATATAATGATATATTTACAAGGTAGTAAAATATGATGGTTTTGGTGAGCATGAATTGTTTAATCTTAAAGGGAATATATGAGGATTTTTCAAAATTTAAAATTGCCTAAAACATTTTTTCCAATAAATCATGATAATTTTATAACACTCACTTACCTTGTATAGCCAAAAGGGTATATATCATTTTGGCATTTTAACATGCAAAAATAAAATAATGCACTTAGGTTAGAAAATTAAGTTAAATAGATGTCCAGCTTAAAATTGCAACACATTTGGGGTGTATTAAATAATTCTTGTGATTTCATTTTGTTTCAATTTTGTCTGTTATACAGGTTTACACATAGTATAAATTGTTTCATCTTAGAAAGAGTCCGAATGAAGATGCATTATTTAAATGCTGTCTATTTTTAGAATGGGAGTTTCGTTTCAAGTTTAACTCTCCAATTAAGATATTGATTTTGTCATGTTTTAGTGGATTTGACATACCAAACCGTTCGGATTTTATTCATTAACTATAATGCTTTTTATTCATTTTAAAATTTATTTTATTTTTTAAGACAATTATAATTATATCATTGTATATTATACACTGTTTCACTCTTGAAAAGATTGGTCAGTCAACATTTTATTTTTTAACACTTGTTATAAAGTTAACTTTGTGCCACACCCAAACATTGACCCACGGTTTATGTACACATTTGATATAGAATCAGCGTGTTTAGCACTGATGGCATCCTGATATCTGTGATTGCCTTTTAATGACAATGGAAACACTGTATGCAAATAAAGGATATAGCGAGGATGTTACCATGCTGTGAGTCAAACTCCTTCCTAAAACAACCGAAAGATCTGAATACTACGTAGATGACTTATTATCTAAATTACCTTGTTTTGTGTGCAAACACCCCAAGTAAACAGTATGTGAATGTATTAGTTGCAGTATGCACATCCAATGAATTTGGGTCCTCTGTGAATGAGTGGTCTGCACTATCAACTAATGACCACTCACCGCTGAGGTCATGGGTTCGAACCTGGCTTGGTCTAAAAACTTTATGTGAGAAAGTTGACCAGTTACTCCGAAAGAACATTGGTTCTATATACTTACCAGTAGATTCATTCTGAGTTCTTCCTCCATCAATAAAACTTGATTGCCATATATAACCTATAACCTGTCATGTGTTGAAAAGTATTAAATCCAATTCAAAATACATGTATTAACAATTCTGTTGAAAATTTCTGCTTAAAGGCATATGTTTAATTATCATAAATTTTATATAAGTAACTGTTAACTCTGCATGTATAAATGAATTGGGTGATTGTTTTGTACACAAATCAAAATTAACATTGCTCTCCGTTGTATAGCGAATATAGTATGTTGTTGGCATGTTAATGATTTAATAAACCTTCTGAATATAGGAGCTAAATTCACAGAATATATTTTATTAAGGATTAGCCTAAGGCCATAATAATTTTAACTGCTAGATTATCATCCCTGCACACCATCTAATTTTCATGCTGCCCTGACCCTTTTTATTTTCATATTATTTTTTTTTAAAAAAAAATGAAAAATAAAATCCTCTCCTCCCCCCACTGTCCCCTCCCCATTTTTAAGAAAAAATTTGATGATAATCTAGCAATTAAGTTATTATGGCCTAGTGTTTAATATATATTTTTATGAATTTTACTCATTGATCCTCTGGAGAGAAGAAAATATAATATCAATGTCTATATTAAAATCTTTATTTAATATATAATTTTATGTTATATATATATACTATCAAGTGAATAAACGCTGGTGAGGATTCGTCAATACAACATGTTGTGTGAAGGTAAACAACCTTTTGTGCATGTATGATGAAGTTAATGATTCATGTCCGGGTAACATATGGTACCTAGTGATGGTTTCTGTGTTCAGATCCTCATAATTGTGTCATTTGGGTTTTTTCTTGGCCAAACGCCAGGTGTATGTTCAGTATATGCATTTGGGAACGAGGATTGGGGATCTTTTAGAAATATCTGGGCAAACAAGGATCAGGTGTTTTGCACATGTTTCTTATAGGAACCTTTTATCAGTAAAATGGTCTGTCTGTTTCAGTAGACATTTTAAAGTTTGTGCGTCCTGCGATACGATACTTACTAACTGATTAATGCCTCTTGGAACCTTCAGTAAAATGGTCTGTCTGTTTCAGTAGACATTTTAAAGTTTGTGCATCCTACGATACGATACATACTTACTGATTAATGCCTCTAGGAACCTTTTATCAGTAAAGTGGTCTGTCTATTTCAGTAGACATTTTAAAGTTTGTGCGTCCTGCGATACGATACTTACTAACTGATTAATGCCTCTTGGAACCTTCAGTAAAATGGTCTGTCTGTTTCAGTAGACATTTTAAAGTTTGTGCATCCTACGATACGATACATACTTACTGATTAATGCCTCTAGGAACCTTTTATCAGTAAAGTGGTCTGTCTGTTTCAGTAGACATTTTAAAGTTTGTGTGTCCTACGATACAATACATACTAACTGATTAATGCGTCTGGAAACTTTTTATCAGTAAAATGGTATGTCTGTTTAGATGGGGCTCCTCCCTAAAAATCAGACCTATCTTGGCCCCTTTATCTTGTAAATGATTGAAATAATCTGGTTAAACTTGTACAATTACTCAGGTAAACCATTTGCCTAATTTGACCGGGTTAGCTCAGTGGGTAGTATGTTGGGCTATCAATCATTAGTTTGAATCCCTGCCTGGCCACTGTCTCAGTGAGGAGTGACAGAAAACACTATATATCTTATTGTTATTCATTTCTCACCCCTGTTTCAAGTGGGAAGGTTATCAGTTACTTGTGGAGGTTACTCAGCTACTTGTGGAGGTTGGTGTGTGTGGGTGTACTGGTTAACCATCTAGGATCCTGGAAAAGGGTTTGGTTATGTAAAGAATTGATTATTTATGACATTAAATGTAATTCTCTAAATTAGTTTTTCAAAGCAGCGTTGTTGTAAGTTTGTCGTATTTAATTCAACAGGTTAACCACATGATTTAACATGTGATTTGTAATGTTTGCCCAAAACGTCACATGAACTTCTCTGTCATCATTGTTCATCCATTATTTGTCTGCTGTCCTGGGTTGCATTTCATGAAAAAACTTACGATAAATATCGTCGTAAACGTAAAGTAACAAATATGCATAATATTTTTCATAGTCATCCACATAAATTTACGATTGTATTTTCAATCAAGTTTGGTTTCATTTGGAATAATATATAAAATACTATGAAAAATACTTACTTTACGTTCACGACCTATTTCTATCGTGAGTTTTTTTTGTGAAATGCAACCCTAGATTGTATCTGTCGTTTAGGTGTGTGTTATGTTAACAATATCAAAGAAGGGGAACTTACCAATGTTTTGTTTTTTGGCATCTGCAGTGCCAAAATATCATTAAAAAGTAGGGGTCATGTTTCATTCAAGATATTTTTATTTCTGTTCTGAGTGTACACTGTTGAAAATATGAAAGTTAAAAAATGTATTCATATCCAAATTCTAACATATTTTTTTCCCTGCCATGTATTGTGGTGACTGTTAATGTATTGTTATAAGCCATAAGTATGTTTAAAGCAACACGAATGATATATGATTAATATCAGTATTAATGATCATTTGGATCAGGGAAATTATCTGTGGTAATCAATGGCAGATCTGCACTTTAAATTAAAAAAAACAGTGTAAACCCTCCTCTAAATTCTCGTACTTTAAGAAAATCCACTGTTTCTTAGCTGAAAATCATGTGTGACCATTCAGATTTTGTGTTGCGCCCAATTAGACCCCATTCCCAAACCAATAATCCTGGATCCACCCTTGGTAATAATAGTATCGATGATTCAAATCGGCAAATTATAGAACTAAAAACCTAATATTTGCCAATACTCCATTCTACTGCTTTATCTTAATGATATTTCTGTAGAAGGAAGTAGGAAGTGAATAAATAATATCACCAATCACAATACAGGTTACTGTGTTGGGTAAATATATATATATGGGCTTAGCCACCTGGATAGAGATTGTAGCTGTGTGATTGATTACAAGTATGTCATTATCAATCAGTCGCCATTATAATCATCAGATAGAATTGCCATTCAACACAGTATTTATCAGATTGACAGGTTGTTATCAGCATGGGGACTTCCTGTTAGGTGACACAGTGCAGTTGGGTATCTGGATCTTTATTACTTCCTATTTTGAAACAGTTTTTGTGTAATAAATTATGTCAATGAAGTGACAATCACATGTTTTGATGACAAGTCATGCATTGTAAGACCAAATATAAAACCTAGTACCTGTGCAAAACTGCTCTCTGTCTTCCCAAAAAACATACATACAGTCAAACCTGTATAAGCGGTCACCGCTACCAGAAAACCAGAAGTAAAACTCCCACTTAGAAAATAGATTGACTTATCATAATACTTAGCTATCACTTAGTATCAGGTAATAAAATTTCTAACTTTAGGTGAATTATTAATATAGGGTTAAGCACTAATGAAATTTGTTTTTTAAAATTAACAAATACAATATTATATTGTATTTTACTATAATACCAGGTCTAAAAGCTGTTGGAAACAACAAAGTTGCCGTGCTTTTGCTTGCTGGAGGTCAAGGGACCAGGTTAGGGGTCAACTACCCAAAAGGCATGTACAATGTCGGTCTTCCATCTGGGAAAACGCTGTACCAACTACAAGCTGAAAGAATCCTCAAAACTCAGCAAAATGCTCAGAAAATGACGGGAGAGCCATGTGTTGTTCCGTGGTGAGTTAATTCAACCTACAGTCAAACCTGTCTTAAGCAGCCAGTCAAGGGAAGTAGCGAAAAAGACCTTTTCAAGACAGGTTGTTGAAGATAGGTTGTTGTTTAACGCGGGTTAATTTACTCTGAAAGCATATAAATGGGAAATAACAAATATGGCTGCTTAAGACAAGTGACAGCTTAATGGAGGTGACCGCTTATACATGTTTGACTGTACTTTCATGTCTGAAAAGAAAATTGGAATTTAAATTATAAACAGACTTTTACTTACTTATACAGCTTACCTGTACCTAATACAAATTACATTGTAAATTATTGACCTGATTTGTATGCATGCATTTTACATGTATAGATAATCAGCTCATATCTCATTTAATCTGAAGTCTTTATTTATTTATGGGTCCTTGCCTGGCTAGTGCAGTATGTAACATATTGTCAATTCAGGTTGGTCATGAACTTTGTTCTTCAGTCATGAGTTTCCCATCTCTTAATATGTGGGAAGTAGTCAGTGACTTGCAGAGATAAGGTCTAGTTAACTGTCTGGCAGATCCTAGGAATGATGACTAGGTCCACTGACCTCCATTAAGTTTTGAAACAATGTTGTAAAATGGGGGTGGGGGTTTGGTGGGGGGACATAAGAATTTCAATATATAATGGGGAGGGCTGTGATTTAGATTGTTGTTAGAACTGGCAGCCCGACCTGTTTTCTTGTTATTTATAAAGTAGCCTTGCGTACGGCGGCCATTCATAAACTGTTAGGGATTTAGTTTATATTCATTTTATTTTAGCTCAATTGCAAATTAAGTTCAGAGCTTTTTATGAATCACTCTTGAGTCCGTTTCCTGGGTATAAGGCCATAATGAATTAATTGCTAGATTATCATCCCTGCCCATCCTCTAATTTTCTACCTGACCCTTTTTATTTTTATAAAATAAAATGATAAAATATAAAAATATAAAAAAAAATAACATGTAAATAAAATAAAATCTTCCCTCCCACCCCTCCCCCTTTATAAGAATGGATGATAATCTAGCAATTAATTTGTAATGGCCTAACCAGTACTGAAAGTTGTTTTAAGAGGCTATCGGGGTAAGGTCGGGGAGCAAGATTGGGGAGCAAACTCATGACCTCAGGCATCTTCGGCCAACACTCAATGCACTACACCATACTGCATTGCTTGAACAGTAATTGGATCACTTCAAAAAAAATTTATGTTGTTTGCAATCTAGAATAATTGCCTTTTTTTTCAACGGATCTTCACCAAACCTACAATGTAGCTAACCATACTATATATATATATATATATGTATATATATATATATATATATATATATATATATATTTCTCAGTAATGTTGTGATGTCTTTATTTTGTCATTGAAGTCTACATTTTGAAGAATTCAATTTAATATTGGTAAATTTTACTCATGGAATCCAATTAGAGTGATTTTTTTTTCTGCTTGGGAAAAACTGTTCAGTTGCAGTCCATTTCTAACATAATTTTTATATTCAAATTTTTCTCCTTGGAAAAAACATCCTTGAGTGTTTGAATATTTATAAACTGGTAATACAAGAGTAATTTCATGAAAAAAATGTGTACATTTATAACATACTTACTGTGTTAGTATTAAATGCACTCAAATCAAAGAAAAGCACCTAAGTGATCAGGAATTTAAACTGGCTCTAGGAAAACTGCATTTGGTTTTATTCGCATTAATTGAAGAGTAGTAGAGTAATCAGTCAGAATTAATTTAAGAAAATGTTGGTGAATTATAAATCAGTAATGTTAATGTAATTATTAAAAAAAATGACAGAATGGATATTGATTGGTCTGACAACTCACAAACTCCTTTTTTCTTTCCTAGGTACATCATGACAAGTGAACATACAAAAGAGCCAACTCGGGCATTCTTTGAGAAGCACAGCTATTTTGGACTACAGCCAAAAGATGTGATATTGTTTGAACAGAACCTCCTGCCTTGTATCGGGTTTGATGGCAAGATTTTCTTGACTAATCAACATAAAGTTGCTCTTGCACCAGGTAAAGTTGACCTGTATTGCATTTGATGGCAATATTTTCTTGACTAATCAACATAAAGTTCCTGTTGCACCAGGTAAAGTTGACTTGTATTGCATTTGATGGCAATATTTTCTTGACTAATCAACATAAAGTTCCTGTTGCACCAGCTAAAGTTGACTTGTATTGCATTTGATGGCAATATTTTCTTGACTAATCAGCATAAAGTTCCTGTAGCACCAGGTAAAGTTGACATGTACTGGGTTTGATGGCAAGATTTTCTTGGCTTATCACCATAAAGATGCTCTTGCACCAGGTAAAGTTGACCTGTACTTGGTTTAATGACAAGATTTTATTGGCTAATCACCATAAAGTTGCTCTTGCAATATGTAAAGTTGTCCTGTATTGGGTTTGATGGCAATATTTTCTTGGCTAGTCAACATAAAGGTTAAGTAGAGCATCCGACTTGCATGTGGAAGGTCATGGGTTTGTTCCCGGCCAAGTCATACCAAAGACTTGAAATATGGTACTAGAGCTTACAGGCTTGGGTGCTAAGCATTTAGAGGATAGTTATAGGTCTGGTTAGCCCGTTGTCAGTATAATGTGACCAGGTTGGGTATCATACCATGTGTCTGCGGCATGATAGTCCAGCGTGGTAGTGCTTACACTTCCGAAATGCACACTTTTTGATAATAACAAAAATGATTGTAATTAAATGTGTTTATAGTATTGCCAAAACCATTCCTGTTAGACCCCTTAGTGACTGTTTTTAAAAAAGCGAGAAAATAAATAACTTTGATCGAAATGTGTATATCTTAGACGAGTGAACCAAGCTTTTAACTTTTGTTTACATTTTTGTAATTCCCTAATGACTCAGTTGCTTTCTGACTGTACCTCTGCCCGAGTTCGGAAGTACACAAATTAATACTGCAGTGGTAGTGTGCGGATTAAGGCTGTTAGAAAAGGGGTCCATTTACAAGATTAAAAACATTATGGCTTCACTAATATTGTGTATCGCTATTGCAGTGTGTGTTTTTACCACTTTGGGAAGATGATCCATACCCTTGAAATTTGGAATTTTTAGCGGCATTTTCATTAACATTGGGAAAACTTTTGCATCAAATATATTTGTTCAACTTAATAAAAATGTGCACCCTTACTTCGCTGGTTATTTAATTAAAGAATTTTCAATTCAGAATGGGGAAAACTTTGTTTATTTTATCAAGGAATTATGGCAAGCCTCAATTTACAATTATTGAAGCTTTTAATGGGGAATGTTTACCACTCATTTGGGAAAAAAGATACTATTTGCAATTGGGAATATGACCCAATTACACTATAAAAATGGCAAAAAAAACACTGTATTGGGTTTGTTTTTTGTTTTTTTTAATATATTAATGTCTGCAATAAAACTGTATCAAATGTAGTATGCATTAAATTATTTATACACACTGAAAAACAATGAGTACGGAATACTAGGTTGGTCTAGTTACTCTTGCTCAGAATCCTCCCTTGCATATATGTGAGATACTGTTGCAGGCGCTATTATGTCACAAATCACTTTATCGCAGTCAGTATTGAGAGGCTGTCAAGGGTGGTTTATTTAGTACAGTTGTTTAAAAAAGTAGTTTTACTTTTAATTTTATATGAACAATTCGTCGCTTACGTGCAATAAATTAGCTTTCGGATCCCAGTTCATCAATACACTGAGGGAAATAAAGGGGATGTTCTTAAAAACTATCTTACCGCAAGCGGTTACTTAATTTTTAACTGCATCCCCTACAGCTCCCCATACTGTGTTTCTCTCTGAAGTGAATTGATCATATATTACCGACCGACGCGTTAGTCTGGTACCCTGCCCAACATCATTCCTGTCCAAGGTGCTTCGTAATGAAGAGCAATGGAATGAAATTGGGCAGGGAACCAGACTACCGACGTGTTTCCTAACAAGCTTCATAACTCCCCGTTTTCTGCCGAAGGTGTTTATTGGAAAGAGACGAACATTGACTTATAAACACAACCCATTCTTAATTATGTACTAATGATGTGCTTTATATTTATGTTTTCGTTTGCAAAGTCTGTCAGTGATCAAATAAACATGTATTCTATCATCTGAAAGAGTAAAACTGACTTAAATTAAAACTAAAACAACCATATCGGTAGTTAATGAGTCTTTAACTTCCATTCATATCAGGAACACAAATTAAAATTCTTACTTTGCAGAATGAAATTCTCTCTTAGCTTACTGCAGCTAAAATAACATCAAAATTCGAGAAATTGTTCTTTAAAACTTTATTATCTTTAATTCAAGATCATTTTGCATGATCAAATAATTTTAAAACATCTAAATTTTTAACAAAGCAGTTGCCTGTGAATTTTGAATGATTCATTTGCCAAATAATTAATCCTTCATGTGATATTTCATCAACATTTAGCCAGGAGATGCAAGTTTCCTATCCTTCTATATAAGTCCTTGGTTTTTTGAACTACATGGCAATATGATCTATGACTTCGTTTTTTTTCCCAGATGGTAATGGTGGTTTGTACAAGGCGTTACGTAGTAGTAATGTCCTATCTGACATGGAGAAGCGAGGGATACAATACCTTCACGTGTACTGTGTCGACAATATTCTAGTGAAGATGGCCGATCCCGTGTTTCTGGGATTCTGCATTGCCAAAGGGGCGAATTGTGGGGCAAAGGTTAGTGAAATAAAGGACAGATATTGTTTATGTATAAGCTGTTGCTGTGTATGTTAAACCAAATAGTTTTTCAAGTTTGAAATATTTATCTACAACTAAATTGATTACGTTTGAACTTTCTCATATTGTAGGGTCAATAAATCTTTCAAACGGATAAATGTGGAATAAACTGGATTTTACCACAGCTTCTTGGTTAGAAATGCTGAGTTTCTCGATTTGATTATTAAGATTATGTTTTACTCCAGTGTTTTTTTTTTGGCCGTTTTTATGGTCGTTATTGGGTCATATTCCCAATGGCAAAAAGTATCTTTTTTCCCCAATTGAGTGGTAAAAATATCCCAACTGAAAGCTTCAAAAATTATAAATTGAGGCTTGCCATAATTCCTTGATAAAATTAACTAAGGTTTCCCCATTCTGAGTTGAGTATGATATTGATTCTTTAATTAAATGGCTAGAGAAGCAAGTGTACACATTTTTATGAAGTTGAACAAATATATTTAATGCGAAAGTTTGTCCAATGTTAATGAAAACGCAGCTAAATTTCCAATTCCAAGGGTACGGGTCATCTTCCCAAAATGGTGAAAAAAAACTACTGTACTCCAAAATTTTGACAGATGTTAGAAAACATATACACTATGAGATTAAAATAATGGAGTTTCTTTACTGACATGCATAACGCTCAAAATAGGATATTTTTGTACTTCGATCATACGGTCACTTTATCACCTTGTGTAAACTTGTGCAATTCATTGTATGCTTTTTGTGTTCAAGAAGTTAAATTGCATTGCTATTTTTTTCCCCCAACATTTTCAACATATTTCAAGTTATTATAAGCTAAGTCAGTTTTACTGGTAGAGGAAGACCTCAGAATGAATCTGAGTAGATCTGCCATCCTCTTGTAAGTTACTAGCAAATTTTTCTCACATAAAGTTCTTTGGACCAAGCAGGACTCGGACACATGAATTCGGCTGTGAGAGGTAAGTGATCTTGAGACAGCACCTTAAACTACTCGACTGTGGCCACACTCTGATATTTTTTGCCAAACTGTCCTTAGACACTCGCTGTACAAAAACTATAACGAATATTCTTATAAAGCATTCACAGAAAGCTAGGGGAGGTATTTTGTGACTAAATAATAAGCCCGTATGGTTCCGGCTAAGAATAGATTCACTGCCGATCTCTGCAGAGGGGTAGGAATCCTCTGAATGGGTGTCATGTTCATTTTATCATTTTTTGTCATGTTCACTATTGTGGTTAAATTATCAACCCCTGTGTAGTTTCAGGGAGCCATATGAGTGATGGCAAGAATAGGGCCACTGTGGCTCATGCATGTCTTAAGAGGCGACAATTTGAGTAATACGATAGAATTTGCGGAAACTCTGCAGTTCTGCAGGTATCAAGGTTCTAGGTTCATTCTGCATATTCATTTGTTGGTGTGTTTTTTTAAAACTGTATGTTAATTTGTTGTTTTTGTACATGTAGAGTGAACCGTGAATCTTCCTTCCTGTTGGCGTCAAATAACCTAAAATGTGTTGGTACGCCGTAAAACCCTATTAAAATTTTAACATTTTCATTTCAAGTAATTTAATGGCTAGAAGGTACTCTCACCGCTGAAGTCATAGGTTCGAGTCAGGCTCGTTCCAAAAACTTTAATAGAGAAAGTTTGGCAGTTAATTGTTGAAGGACGGTGGTTCTACTCAGATTCATTCTGAGGTCTTCCTCTACCAATAAAACTGGATATGCCATATATAACCTGAAATGTGTTGAAAATTGAGTTTAACACCATTAAAAAACATTTCATGTCTAGCAGAATTTTATATATAAATTAAAGTAAATATGAATAAATGCATAAATGCCAAAGAATACAACTGTCATGCAATTTGTGTCTGCTGTAAATTTCAACATTGTATTGTATTTGTTATATATTTCATAGCATTCAGTCAGGACCTAAAGGGAAACAGGACAATGTTGAAATAGGTCATGCTTACGTATCAGTCGATGAATGACTGGATTTAGATTTATTTATTTTACATTGATTCTGACACAAGTTCTTTCAACTTAGACAGATCAATTTCGAAATCTTCCTGGGTAGAACCAGTTCTAAGCATGTGCAAATAAAATGTCTTGCTCAAGGGCAATACACATATCCATTATGGGGGATCAAACGCATGACCAACCTGTCATGGGCCAGATGCTGTTCCACTGGACCAAGGATATTTATCACCATTTATTGCTCTCTGAAGCATCAAAATTTAAAAAATTAATTATAGCTTTTATAAAACTAATGGTCTCATGCTAGTTTTGAGTAAAATATTTTTAAGAGTATTAAGAATACACAGTGATATTTCCTTAAAAATTTTTTTCAATCATACTGATATCTTAGATGACCACAAATATGTGAAATAGGATGCGTTCCAACCGTTTACCAGAGCTATGCCCTTTTCGAATATAATTAAAATAAAGTGTCTGTATACTGGCTGTTTTAATAACAACTATTTATTTCGGGGGGAAAAGATTTTGCAGTCGGTTGTCGCATAAGGCAGGGAGTAGTTATGTACAGATCCATTATAATAATTATGGTAAAAATGGTTGGGATGAAATATTACAGTCACACGATTAAGATAGGGAGTCGTTATATAGAAGGGGTCGTTCAGCAAGTCTAGACTACTTGTGTATTTTGTTTCCTTTTGGCATCGTATATAAATATCATTTTCCAAAATAGAGGTTAATGAAAATTTATCAAAATTGCCGTGTGTCTTTTTGAAGATATCAGCTTCTATAATTCTGTATCTTACAGGCTGTAGAAAAGTCATCTCCGACGGAAGCCGTTGGTGCTGTGTGTAAAGTACAGGGAAAGTACCAGGTTGTAGAATACAGTGAGATTACGCTGAAGACTGCAGAGAAACGCAACACGGACGGACGCTTAACATTTAGTGCTGGTAACATCTGTAATCACTTTTTCACGCTGGAATTCCTAAAGAATGTTTCTGAGTAAGTGATTTTCTTGTATTTACTTCTAGAGTTGAGCATAAAATGTTTATGTACCTTATCCTGAACTAACTGTTCACGTTTCTGTTGGTGTTGTTTGTGCCTGTAAAACATTTTTAGTGGTTGAGGACTCCTTTTGAAATTTCCATTTAAAAGAAAAACAAACAGAAATTTGTATATTAATTCAACTAATGGTCATAATACGATTTTAAATGAAAATTGTCTAAATGATTCGGTTTAAATCAAACTTATACTTGTTCTTTAGTTGTCTCTTGCTGGGTTCAGCAAGTTCAGTTAGTAATGCCTTTCAATCTAGAGGTTGAGAGTTTCAACCTCCGCATAACCACAGTCTCTGTTGGTTCTGGACAGCTGTTTTGTTGTTGATCCTGGACAGTTGTGTTATTGTGATAGTTGATCCTAGACAGCTGTTTTGTTGTTGATCCTGGACAGTTGTGTTATTGTGATTGTTGATCCAGGACAGTTGTGTTATTGTGATTGTTGATCCAGGACAGTTGTGTTATTATTGATCCTGAACAGCTGTGTTATTGTGATTGATGATGCATGACAGTTGTGTTATTATTGATCCTGAACAGCTGTGTTATTGTGATTGTTGATCCAGGACAGTTGTGTTATTATTGATCCTGAACAGCTGTGTTATTGTGATTGTTGATCCAGGACAGTTGTGTTATTATTGATCCTGAACAGCTGTGTTATTGTGATAGTTGATCCTAGACAGCTGTTTTGTTGTTGATCCTGGACAGTTGTGTTATTGTGATAGTTGATCCTGGACAGCTGTGATATTATTGATCCTGAACAGCTGTGTTATTGTGATTGTTGATCCTGGACAGCTGTGTTATTATTGATCCTGGACAGCTGTGTTATTGTTGATCCTGAACAGCTGTGTTATTATTCGTCCTGAGCAGCTGTGTTGTTATTGTTAATCCTGGACAGCTGTGTTATTGTTATTGTTGATCCTGGTCAGCTGTGTTATTGCCATGTTGTTGATCCTGGACAGCTTTATTATTGTTACTGTTGTTGATCTTGAACAGCCATGTTGTTGTTGATCCTGGACAGCTGTTTTATTCTTGATCCTGAACCGCCGTGTTGTTATTGTTGATCCTTGACAGCTGTGTTGTTGTTTCTCCTGAACAGCTGTGTTATTGTTATTGTTGATCCTGGACAGCTGTGTTGCTGTTGATCCAGAACAGCTGTGTTATTGTTGATCCTGAAGAGCTGTGTTGTTATTGTTGATCCAGAACCGCTGTGTTGTTGTTGATCCTGAACAGCCGTGTTGTTATCGTTGATCCTGGACAGCTGTGTTGTTGTTGATCCAGGACAGCTGTGTTATAATTATTCCTGAACAGCTGTGTTATTGTTATTGGTGATCCTGAACAGTTGTTATTATTGATCCTGGACAGCTGTGTTGTTATTGTTGATCCTTGACAGCTGTGTTTTTGTTGATCCTGGACAACAGTGTTATTGTTGGTTCTGGACAGCTGTGTTGTTATTGATTTTGGCCAGCTGTTTTATTATTAATCCTGAACAGCTGTGTTATTGTGATTGTTGATCCTGGACAGCTGTTTTATTGTTATCGTTGATTCTGGACAGCTGTGTTATTGTTGATCCTGGACAGCTGTGTTGTTGTTGATCCTGGACAGCTGTGTTATTATCGATTCTGGACAGCTGTGTTATTGTTGATCCTGAACAGCTGTGTTATTATTGATCCTGGACAAGTGTGTTATAATTGATCATTGACAGTTGTGTTATAATTGGTCCTGAACAGCTGTCTTATAATTGATCCTGGACAGCTGTGTTGTAATTGATCCTTAACAGCTGTGTATTTATTGATCCTTCACAGCTGTGTTATTGTGATTGTTGATCATTGACGGCTCTGTTATTATTGATCCTGGACAGCTGTGTTATTATTGATCCTGGATAGCTAGCTGCGTTATTATTGATCCTGGATAGCTGTGTTATTATTGATCATGGACAGCTGTGTTATTGTTGATACTTGACAGCTGTGTTGTTCATCCTGGACAGCTGTGTTATTATTGATCCTGGACAGCTGTGTTATTGTTGATCCTGAACAACTGTGTTATTTATTGTTGATCCTGAACAGCTGTGTTATTATTGATCCTGGACAGTTGTGTTATAATTGATCCTTAACAGCTGTGTTATAATTGGTCCTGAACAGCTGTCTTATAATTGATCTTGAACAGCTGGGATTGTAATTGATCCTTAACAGCTGTGTTATAATTGATCCTGAACAGCTGTCTTATTGTGATTGTTGATTCTGGACAGCTCTGTTATTATTGATCCTAACAGCTGTGTTATTATTGATCCTGGATAGTTCTGTTATCATTGATCCTGGACAGCTGTGTTACTATTGATCCTGAATAGCTGTGTTATTGTGATTGTTGATCCTGGACAGCTGTGTTATTATTGATCTTGGACAGCTGTGTTATTGCATCTGAACTGCTGTGTTATTGTGATTGTTGATTCTGAACAGCTGTGTTATTATTTATCCTGAACTGCTGTGTTATTGTGATTGTTGACTCTGAACAGCTGTGTTATTATTTATCCTGAATTGCTGTGTTATTGTGATTGTTGACTCTGAACAGCTATGTCATTGTTATTGCTGATCCATGACAGCTGTGTTGTTGTTGATCCTTGACAGCTGTGTTGTTTATCCTGGATAGCTGTGTTATTGTAATTGTTGATCCTTGACAGCTGTTTTGTCAGGACAGCTGTGTTATTGTTAACGCTACTCCGTATTTTGCAGTCCTTCACAGGAAAGTCAGCTGAAACATCATGTAGCCAAGAAGAAGATTCCTTACGTCAACCAGGCAGGGGAGATAATCAAACCAACAGAACCCAACGGCATCAAGATGGAGAAATTTGTATTTGACGTTTTCCATTTTGCAACGTAAGTATCATCCCTGACTTGTAGGGTAAAAATACCATTAATTTATTTATAATGAAACCATACTTTTGTATCTACCTTTTATTTAACTGTTGCAATATGTTGCGTTGAACAAATAGGGATGGGTAGCTATCTATTAACCATATCTCAGAGCAATTCCAAGTTTCTGGTTTCATGCTTTTCGTCTTTCTGTCAATCAGACTATCAACGTTAATGCAGAAACATGCCAACGGATTTCATACATTTAGCTCCTTTTGCAATTAATGATATGATAATTTTTGATAATAATGACATATAAATTCACACACTTGGCCATTATTCTCTTATCTATTATATTAAGGAACAAAACAAACATTGTCAAAAATACAACCATATGTTCACTGCTCATTTTAAAAATTTACTTTCCAACATAGAACATCTTTTATGACTGGTCTAGATGATTATATCACAGTTATGGAACCTTTCTGATAGCATTTAACAAAAGACAAATATTTTCTCAGATGGCAATGTAAAGGACAGATGGGTGGTTCCATAGTACATTATTATACATACCTGGATTTGTAACATTTAGCTGAACTAAGCCAATCTTGTTAAACAAAAATGGATACCCCCATTTTACACCGAAAGAATAAGGCTAACTCGAGGGAATTTCCAAGCCACATTATCAAACTTCTGTAATGGATATTTACAATTTTAGAATATGTATGTAAAGGTTGTTTGTTAATGATTCTTTCAATGATAATTATCATATTTACAACATCATTAATGAAATATATTTACATACATATTCTAAAACTGTAAGTTGCTATTATAAAATGTTAGAAACATGTTTTCTTTAATGTTCAGGTTTTGTTTAAAAAATAACATTATAACAAGTAACCTCTTTATCATTGGTTGTCTGTGGAATATCAAATTGGAATAAATAATTATTATGCATACATGCATATCACTGACTGAAGTATAAAAATATACATTTGTAATACATAAAAAATATTCTGAAAGTTTCATTTATCTTGTATTATTGTCCACATATACACATACAAGGTTCATACAGATTAAAATTGATAAAAGTCGGACACTTTTCAAAGGACAATTTTCATTTTCAAGCACTGCAAATATATATATGACCTCGCAATACACCTGCATTTGTTTAGAAGAACTGTCTGGGTTACTTTTGTTGACCTTTTCTGTTTTTATTAAAAAATCATTGTCTCATTGTCGACTCTGCACCAGGCTGCTTGGAACTAGCTGGAAACAGATTTGTAAAATTGAGATAGTCTCCCTTTCCTTGCACATATAAAAAATGGTGAAGATGAAAAAGAACCATTTCATATTCTCTATTTTTATTGTAACTTCAAGCACTTTTCAAGGATTTTTGTTCCTTTTCAAGCACTTTTAAAGCACTTTTCTAAATGAGATTTTAAAAAAATGAGCACTTTTCATCTGACAGAAAAATCCGTGCGATCCTTGTACATATTTGTGTGGCTTGATTTCTGTAGTTCAAAATCGTTTTTAGTATAGTACTGTACTTACATTCTTATTGTAGTTTATTTATTTCCATTTTATAAGATTAAAAAAATAATAATTTAACATTTCAAAGTTCCCATTTAATCTGAAACAGTGTGGTATATTATAAGAATCTTCATGTCTGGGTTTTAGTAGAAAAAGTTCCTCCAAAGGGAAAACAATAAATTTCACTAATTTTTTCAGTGAAATGATCAAAAATAGCTCAATAAGAAATCTCTATAATTCATCAAAAAGCAGTAAAAAAATACATCACATATACAGTCAAACCTGTGTAAGCGATCACCTCTATTAAGCAGCCACATTAGTTATTTCCCATTGCTATGCTTTCAGAGCAAATTTACCTGTATTAAGCAACAACCTGTCTTAAAAGACCATATTGCTGATTCCTTTGACTGGCTGCTTAAGACAGGATTGACTGTAGTTGTGTTGATTATATTGGGGGACAAATCAAAACTCATCTTTGCCATTATACCACCATTGAAAGTGATACATGGTTTAACTAAATGCCAATGGCCTTGTGGTCGTATAATATTCATGTAGAATTGTAGATATTTTAGCTAGTTTTGCTCAATGTTTATGCCGGTGTCATATTTTATTTTTACCCGGCTAAAAATTATCCGACACCGGAGTAATATAAGTATAACACAAAAACATAAATTTTGAACATTATTTCTCAATGTATATACATGTGATGTGACAATGTTAAAGGGAGTATATTAACATTTAAAGGGCAGATATTAACATTTAAAGGGAGTGTATTAACATTTAAAGGGAGGATATCAACATTTAAAAGGGGATATTAACATTTTAAGGGTGGATATTAACATTTAAAGGGTCCCAGTATATCAACATTTAAAGAGGGGGATATTAGAATTTGAAAGGCAGATATTAACATTTAAAGGGAGTATATTAACATTTAAAGGGAGGATATCAACATTTAAAAGGGGATATTAACATTTTAAGGGTGGATATTAACATTTAAAGGGTCCCAGTATATCAACATTTAAAGAGGGGGATATTAACATTTGAAGGGCAGATATTAACATTTAAAGGGAGTATATTAACATTTAAAGGGAGGATATCAACATTCAAAGAGGGGATATTACATGTAAAGGGCAGATATTAACATTTAAATTGAGTATCTTAAAATTTAAAGGGAGTATATTAACATTTAAAGGGAGTATGTCAACATTTAAAGAGGGGATATTTAACATTTAAAGGGAGTATGTCAACATTTAAAGATGGGATATTAACATTTAAAGGGATTATGTCAACATTTAAAGAGTGGATATTAATATTTAAAGAGAGGATATTAACATTAATTTTAACATTTAAAAAGGGGATATGAACATTTAAAAAGGGGTTGTTCTGAATCTATACGACGTAGGGCCTATTACAGCATGTACACGTCGGGGCATTTAACATATAAACATGCCAAAAGGGGATATTAACATTTACATTTAAAGAGGGAATATTAACATTTACGGAGATTATATTAGCATTTAAAGAGAGGTTTCTGGCCTCGGGTAATGTGGGAATGGATAACATACCAGCCAAATCAACAGTCCTTGTATCTTCACCTAATATGAAACTATTTATTCATGCTTGCTTGCTGTATAGTTCTGATAGTCTAAATGAGGCATGCAGTTTGCCAGTTACTAGTTATCACGAAAGGAAGCTGGCTTTACTCGGACTTATATCATACATGATTCTGAGTATTTACTTCACCAATAAAAATTAGTAAGTTACAATATATAACCTGTGATCTGTAGAAATTGGTTTCAAACCCCATTAAAATCAGAGTTGCTCACCAGTCAAGGCTCAAAAAGAGCAGAAAGTTGATAAGGGTGTTAAATAGTGCTCTCATTTCAGTATTGTGATTGTAAACTGGTTTTATAACTGCTGTAGGTAATTGGGGTTGTGCATCCATAAATGGAACATGTATATTAGCATGCGTATGGTTTATTGCTCAAACAAACAGACAGTTTAAATGCTGATGATGTCATTTGTATTTGTCATGTAAGTTTACCTGAGCCTTCTCTTCTACAGTCAAACCTGTCTTAAGCAGCCAGTCAAGGGAAAGTGGCATTTTAAGACAGGTTTTGGCTAAATACATGTTAATTCGCTCTGAAAGCATAGAAATGGGAACTAGTGAATGTGGCTGCTTAAGACAAGTGGCTGCTCAATAGAGATGACCACTTAAACAGGTTTGACTGTATTTAAGAACCTATGCAGACATGACTTTTGATTCATTATTAACTGTTGCCATCAGAAGAGGCTTGGATTAACATTAGTTGGATGTTTAATTGTTTACAGAAATACCGCATATGTGTAAACATGTATAAATATATAATCAGAAAGTGTATTAATTAATCACTAACACAAGCTTGTATATCTCTTTCTTTTATGTGTTTGTGTGTGTGCGTTTGTTTGTTTGTTTGTGTGCCTGACACTTGTGTTGGCTTTTGCTTTCTCCTTTCTTTGAATGCGGCTTCATATTCTATGGTTATTTTATATCCATCTCTTTGCTTTTGATTATACCTGCACAATTTCATTTACTCGTTACTGTTTTTATTTTATAACATCTTGGCCATTAAATCATCTAAATGGTCATTATGATTTCTTCTGTTTTGGAAATTATGTTTACTGGTTTGGTTATGAAAATGTTTGCATTGGTTTTAACTTTCAATAAAACCTCTACTGCCTTATATAATGTTTGCTTTGGTGTGCATTCTGCTTCGGTTTAATCAAACTATTTATATCTCTGTATGTTTGGCTTTGGCTATTTCTCCACTGCTGCACTTTGCTTTCGGTATGGTACACAAAATCATCAATTTCATCCCACATTGTCATCTATTATTTAAAATATCAAAACTTTACCGACTGTTTTCTGTCCTTTAAAATTTTGTTACCTTCCCCCCCACTCCCTCTTCTTATGTGCTCCCTGGTTGTTTGTGTCTTGTGTAAATGTGACAGGAGTTTTGCTGTCTGGGAAGTGCTGCGGGAAGATGAGTTTTCTCCTCTGAAGAACGCCGACGGAGCAGCAAAGGACACTCCGACGACCTGCCGACAAGATTTATGCAGCTTACACAGACGACTTGTGATTGGCGCTGGAGGGAAATTCATACACAAGGACGGATCTGAGATTGCGCACATACCAAGGTGAGTTAATATAGAACATCTTGATATGGCATTTCAAATTGTTTATGTGTCTCTAGGAAAAAATTTCTTGTTTTTTTTGTTAAGCAAGCCAGATGTACTCACCGTGATTTTGGCATTAATATTTGGCTTAGTTTTATAACAAGCTCACATAAAAATTAGCATTAATGATTGGTCAAACGTCGGTGTTGATTCACACATGTGATGCCACTATCTTAATGTGATGGTGATCTCTATAAAGACTAAATAAAACGCTTCAAGGGGACATTGTAAAAGGATCTATTTTGGAACTGGCTTCATAGTCGAGCACACTGTCCTCCAACAGCTTTTGTTTTATCTATAGCGATTTTTCTTTTAAACTTTAATGGACTGCATTGAGTTTGGAACAGCCAACAGTATTAACATACAGAAATAGTCAATAACTGAACTTGCCTTAAATCTAAACTTCTTCAGTTTGTTTTTGCAAGGACTTATTTAGAGAAGGAAATGCAACTGATTGAGATCTTATGAACACTCGTATTCACGCAAAATCTCGCGAAATCTCATTTTCAAATATCTTAACTTCCATTCATCTAAGAAGTACCAACCAAAATTCTTTCTTTGCACAACGGAATGATCTGCAAAATGAGACTGTTCTCAGCAAATTATGTTTACAATTGCTGGAATACTTATGATTACAAAACCTGTATACTGCAACTTAAATATCAAGGAAAGTACTTGAAATTTTACTTCAATCTGCAATATTTTAACCCAAGAGATTTCTGCCTGTTTAAAACATTATAAAACATCTAAGATTACATATATCTTACATTCTATGATGAAGAAATCAGTTTCCTGTGAAATCTGAATGATTAATTTGTCAAAATATTAATTCTTTGCGTGCTATTTTACCAGCATTTCGCAGAGAGATGCATTGGTTTCTTATCCTTCTCTATCTAATCCTATAAATCTTTTTCATCAAGTGAATGCTGGAGTTGTATGGACACGAGTGTTTAAGGCATGAATGGATATGCCAGCGGTAGAATTCATAAGTGCAATTTTATCGATATTTTACTGAAAACAATTTTTTATTATAGGTGAAAATACCATTTGTAATTTGAATTTTAATAGTGAAATATCAAAATTTCTTTGATACAGGTACATAAAAAAAGATATTATAAAGTAATATCCTTTTAAATCGTTTTTTATACTAACATAGTAATTTCCCTTTTAAATTTTACTGTTGTATGTAACTAGAGTTATTTCCCTTTTAAAGTTTTACTGTTGTATGTAACTAGAGTTATCTCCCTGTTAAAGTTTAATGGGCTGAGTTTGGGCTCTTACTATGGTCTCTATAGATTGACTATAGGCCATTATAAATTAATTGTTAGATTAGCATCCAAATTTATTTATTATAGCCTTGCCTCCAAAAAATTTTGTGTAGTTGAACCATGATGACATGATTTTCGGACTATAGTTGAACCCTTGGTTTGTTATAGTGGGTCTGGAACAACTATGGCGGAGACATGTTGTTATCTGATGTAACAAATTATGTTGCAGGCTTCTACACAGGCCATAAAAGCACAGGGGCACTGCACCCCAGCACTTGACAATCTGTAGCGCTTGAATTCTTTAACAAAATTTTACAAACATTACTTTCCTCTAAATCGTTATTTTTCTTTGCATATCTCATTTTATTGCTTAAAATGAAACATACAAAATTTGATGACTTTAATACAAGTTTTACTGTAAAAATATATTTCAATGAGTGCCTTACACAGCACTTCAAAAGGTGATGAAGGTGTTTATATGCTCTTACCCCAGCGTTTACATTCCTTCCTGTGGAGAACACTGCATTGTAACAAGACAGAAAAAATAACAGGCTGTATTTCACAAGTTTCGTTGAGATTTCGAATAGTTTTATGTCCAAATTAAAAAACAGGACCAGAAAAAGCGGTGAGACTATACCATACATAACCTGATGCCTCATATGCTGAAATAATAAATCATATTTTTAGGTACATTCTCGGTCATATTTCAGATTAGGCAGCAGCCTTTTGATTTTGATGGCAGGGATTTGAGGGATTTAGGTATGGGCTCATTGCAAACATACATAATCTAACTTCTTAACCGCCTTCTAGAAGATAATCCATAAAAGTCGTAAAGACTTGGTGGATTCTTCTGAAGTGTGGAAGTGTGCCATCTTGAATTATTTAGTTAACGCTGCATAGACAGATGTTGTGTTTTGCCACTATCCTAGCAAGACACGCACACAACTAAAACCAGAACTAGTTTATACGTCTTACTCACCAATTAATTTTGTACTGTTCTACATATAGAGACATGTACTTCTGGAACACTGAACACATTGCCAAATTATGGTTGTAAAAGTGTCTTGTTTCCAAAGATTGTCCTCTGCTAGTCACAATTTCGATGGTTTGATGACACCCTTTCATTTGCAAAACTCATGAAAATGTTCCAATGTTCTCATATGCACAAAGAAATATGACCATTTTAAGCATTTTCAACAAAAAGTAATGCCCAACTGATTAACACAGCTCTAATTTCTCGGATGCAATAATCGTGCTACCATAACTAAGGGGAGGTAATTGGTAAGCGAGTCCCATAGTTAGCACCCAAACTCAGCCATGATTGTTTACTGTATAAATAGAATGCTATCCCTTGTTATACTTACCATTGTTCTGTTTTACTTACTAACTTGCCTGTCTTCTAACATGTTCAGTTTCATCCATGGATCATTGTTTAGGATGATTTATATTATCATGTAGTTACAAATGTTACATTATCTGAATTTTGTTTCATCATCGGAAAGAAAAAAATTAATTTGAATGTATCAAATTTAATCCAGAAATTAATCTGAAGTAATCAGATAATTGATGTTAATGGTGAATTGTTTTCTATTGATATGGAAATATATTGCAATAAAAAAGGAAAAAGACGCAAAACATTTTTTCAAGAGTCATTAAAATGATTGTAGGTTTTTACTTGGAGAGGGCTCAGCAAATAAAGTAATGGTCCCAGAAAAGAAGGACAGTTGTGTAATAGATAGGAAGTATGTTGGCTGCTCATGCCAGAGACTGTAGGTATGATCCTACACTCAGCCCAGTGACCTCTCAAAAACAATGTTCAGTACTGGTTCTATCCAGGAAACAAAGTTAAGAGCGATCTATAAAAACTCCAGCTAAAACTAATTAGCATATCACACTTAGATTACTACATGTTACTGTTATATTCTCGCCAACATGATAATGATCCATGGATGCCCCTCCCTCCCCAACCGTCACGTGGCATGAACCACACCTGCATGTTGTTGTTATATTTCAGTACTAACTCTGCCAATGGACCCGCGGGAGACGGGTAAGTTTAATATGTTTGATCATTGTCATATACACGTTTTTCACCCACTTGCTTTTTTCAACAAGTGCATTTTTTAAATCGCATAAATATACCCAAATTCGAAATGTTCAATTCTATTTTCAGACTGAATGTTGTTTTAAAAGAATTTAAACTTTGTTACTGAAGCAGGTTAAAAGGTTGTGTATAAAACAGACTGATTTCGTTTTCAAGAACAGATTGCTCAGGCGCTAAATTGTTATATTGATGAAACATAATACTACCATACAATTTTTTAGAAATTGCAAGTCTTGATCACAGTCCTATAGCCAAGTTTATTGTTTGTTTGAGTATTTAAACCAAGGGCTAGCAGAGGATCACCTAACCAGTACTTGAGTTCACCTTTCTCCTCATGTAACTGATAAATTTCCCACTTGAATCAGCGGTGAGTGATGAATGACATGACATTGAGACACAGTGTTGTATTTCAATCATCTTGAAGACTGCGGCCAGGCAGAGATTAGAACTCCCGACCCCAGGATTGATAGTCAGATGCACTACCAGCTCCTGACCCCAGGATTGATAGTGATATGCACTACCAACTCCCGACCCGAGGATTGATAGTCAGATGCACTACCAGCTCCTGACCCCAGGATTGATAGTCAGATGCACTACCAACTGCCAACCCCTGGATTGATAGTCAGATGCACTACCAACTGCCGAACCCAGGATTGATAGTTAGATGCACTACCAGCTGACGACCCCAGGATTGATAATCATATGCACTACCAACTGCCGACCCGAAGATTGATAGACAGATGCACTACCAACTCCCGACCCCAGGATTGATAGTCAGATGCACTACCAGCTGCCGACCCCAGGATTGATAGTCAGATGCACTACCAACTGCCGACCCAAGGATTGATAGTCAGATGCACTACCAACTGCCGACCCCAGGATTGATAGTCAGATGCACTACCAACTGCCGACCCCAAGATTGATAGTCAGATGCACTACCAACTGCCACCACTGGATTGATAGTCAGATGCACTACCAACTGCCATCCCCAGGATTGATAGTCAGATGCACTACCAACTGCCAACCCCAGGATTGATAGTCAGATGCACTTCCAACTAACGACCCCAGGATCGATAGTCAGATGCACGATCAACTGCCGTCCCCAGGATTGATATTCAGATGCACTACCAACACCCGACCCCAGGATTGATAGTCAGATGCACTACCAATTGCCAACCCCAGGATTGATAGTCAGATGCACTACCAACTGCCAACCCCAGGATTGATAGTCAGATGCACTACCAACTGCCGACCCCAGGAATGATAGTCAGATGCACTACCACCTGCCGACCCCAGGATTGATAGTCAGATGCACTACCAACTGCTGACCCCAGGATTGATAGTCAGATGCACTACCAACTGCCGGCCCCAGGATTGATAGTCAGATGCACTACCAACTGCCAACCCCAGGATTGATAGTCAGATGCACTACCAACTAACGACCCCTGGATTGATAGTCAGATGCACTACCAACTGCCGTCCCCAGGATTGATAATCAGATGCACTACCAACTCCTGACCCCAGGATTGATAGTCAGATGCACTACCAACTGCCATCTCCAGGATTGATAGTCAGATGCACTACCAACTACCAACCCTAGGATTGATAGTCAGATGCACTTCCAACTGCCGGCCCCAGGATTGATAGTCAGATGCACTACCAACTGCCATCCCAAGGATTGATAGTCAGATGCACTACCAACTGCCGACCCCAGGATTGATAGTCAGATGCACTACCAACTGCCATCCCCAGGATTGATAGTCAGATGCACTACCAACTGCCAACCCCAGGATTGATAGTCAGATGCACTACCAACTAACGACCCCTGGATTGATAGTCAGATGCACTACCAACTGCCGTCCCCAGGATTGATAATCAGATGCACTACCAACTCCTGACCCCAGGATTGATAGTCAGATGCACTACCAACTGCCATCTCCAGGATTGATAGTCAGATGCACTACCAACTACCAACCCTAGGATTGATAGTCAGATGCACTTCCAACTGCCGGCCCCAGGATTGATAGTCAGATGCACTACCAACTGCCATCCCAAGGATTGATAGTCAGATGCACTACCAACTGCCGACCCCAGGATTGATAGTCAGTTGCACTACCAATTGCCGACCCCAGGATTGATAGTCAGATGCACTACCAACTGAGCTAACCAGGCCCAGCTTCCATGCAGTTTATTTTAACATAACTTTGTTATATAATTATATATAGTTGGTAGATTCTTTGGTCTTGTGCCCTTGGTTTGCATTGCAGCTAGGCACGCTCACTGTTACTAGTCTGGTCGGTAGATTTATGTCTGGTTGTTCCCAATAATTATCTCTACATACATGTATATAACAATCCCAGAATGTGAAGTGGCTATACATGGATTTCATTTCTGTTACAGTCAAAGAACATGTGAGGAAGCCAGTGATTTAGTGTGTGAGGTGTCGCCGCGTGTTTCTTATTTTGGCGAGGTAAGCTGTCAGTTGATTCTGATGAAACTTAGTAGGAAGCTTCAAATATGTCCGTATAAATTTCACTGATGAACTCATTTTCTTTGAATTAAGTGTTAGTTTAGTACCAGTGTTTTGAAACGTTTTCACATTTAACTGCTATTTTTGGTTATTGACAAATAAATTAACAAAGTTATTTGCAGATGGAGTGTCTTGAGTGAAATTAGCCACAAATGTCTCCTCCCATTCGCAAAAAAACGAGGGAATTTCTATAATTTTTCAGTATTAAATGGAAAACATTAGTTGAATAAACTATTTATTACATTTTGTAAATTAAAGCTGACATATGAACTTTCTGATTCCCCCTCGTACATACTTAATTGTTCTTCCCAATTCATATTTTCATCAAAATAACTTGAGTCTGTTAACATAATGCCATTGATGATGTTGGTATGTTCAGACATGCATCCAGGAGTTAGTTAAATACCAAGAAAATTAAAATTTTGAGTAGTTAAAAGTAATCGTGAATTATTTATTTAAGGGTGTTTTTTTTTTTAGGGGGAGGGAGTTTTATGGGGTTTAACATTATTTTAAACGCATTTCAGGATATCAATTTGAGTCTTACCATGATCCTTCTGTAAGTAACTGAGAAACTTTCTCACATAAAGTTTTCGGAGTGAGTGGACTCGAACCTACGACCTTAGCGGTGACAGGTAAGTGATCTTGAGATAGCGCCTTATTAGACCTCTCGGCCACAGAGGAACCGTTTCGTAGTTAGGAATGTAATACATGAAATTATTTGCGTGTCATGTCAGAATTAACTAAATAACAAACTTGCTATTTAATTACAGGATCTTGAGTGCATAGTGTCTGGGAAGTCATTTGTACCACCGGTTTCCATAGAAATAAACAGCACAGGATCAGTTGATGTCACTCAGGGATAACTGCTTCATGACCATTATTGTGTTAATTTGTCGTCTGTCAGTTGTCTGATATTTATTCAACATTTGCACAAGCAGCATACAGTCAAACCTGTCTTAAGCAGCCAGCCTAGGGAAGGAATGAAAACTTTTAAGACAGGTTGTTGCTTAACACAGGTTAATTTTCTCTGAAAGCTTAATTATGGTACATAGTAAATGTGGTTCCTCTTCTTCCTGTAAATGTGCAGGGCCCACTCTGAGGCGTCAACTCACTTGAGGTTGTTTAAGACAAGTGGTTGTTCAATAGAGGTGACCGCTTACACAGGTTTGACTGTATGAATTCAGCTTTACATGTGTGTAACTCAATTCTATTTTGATATTATGTTATAGTAGCTGCTATACATTTGAATGGTAAGTTTGAAGAAAATAATTTAAAAAAGGATGGCTGGCATATCTTTGTTGCTTCATTTTAAAGCAAGCAGCTGATCATTTGACATGTTGCCTGGTAACAGTTGTACAACAAATTCCATGTTCGTTTTGTCCATGTGACCATACAGAGCCTCATTTCGGTGTCAAATACCAACTTGAACGGAAAACAATTCAAGACTGTTCTTGTTTTTTCTATGACCACATGTAAATCCTACACCTTGCCTAACAAGTTGGAGAAACTCTGTTTTACATATTCTGACATCCGATTGGTTGATTCAGCTGTTCATCCGATTGGTTGATTCACATTCAGCTGTCAAACCTGTCAATCAAATAATAATTGTGATAACATGACTACAGTGTATGTTTGTTTATATCAGTTAAATTGGCTTGCTGCTCCCAGAAATTTTCAAAATACATGCAAGGACTGTATCTCAGCGATAATTTCAGAAAATTAAATATTAAGTTCATGAAAATATCAATTCAAAAGCTGGAATGATACAATGGAATCAGCACGGTGGTCAAAAAATGACTGCTTTGCAGTGGAAAACTTCAGCTTTCGTGATACTTAGTTTCCATTGGCTATTAATCATGACATGAGGCGAACTGTGTAACCAATGGCTTTCAGAGATGCTTCAAAGGTCAAAACAAATGGGTCAAAGTTGTATGCAAAAAAACACGCAGGTTTTGTTTTGTTACTGATTGTTTGAAAAATATTGTAAACATTCGAAACTCAACTTGAATTGCAAGGCGTAGTGATTATAGTAAATGTTTAAATGATATTATTGCCAATACAACGCAAAAGGGTCTTTTCAGGCTCTGGTAGTATTATTACTGAAGTATTATTGGTTGGTTGAAGGAATTTATTTTCTCGTATTCATAATCATAAGGATCATCTGTGACTTATAAAAGTACCGGTATATGAAATACATGTATACTGATAATGGTAATAATCTATTAATATATTTATTAAAATGTTAAAAATTATTGAAATGTGTAAATACAACTATACTTATGACAAACACTCAATTTAGTAATGCATACATCTTAGCATTTATACATATGTACATTTATACAAAATGTACTATTTCATTCATTTTATTCATTTATTAGGTCATGGTGAAGACAATTTTTTTTTATATTGACATTTAAATGAGTGAATATTTGAAAGATGCCATATAAATACTGTTAGTATACTATTATAACAAATGCTATGTTTTGAATAATTGGTGCAAGTCTTACTTTGTTAATACTAGCAGTTGTTTAAATTTTTCCATCATATAAATTTTAATGAGGTATATAAGTCAAAACTTAAAAAATGAGATACATTGAATATAACATAAAAAGGATTTTATTAGAAAATATCTATGTAATTGCATCCTTAAATAATGTCATATGCGGAAGTACTACATGACATTTGTGTTTTATTTATGTAAGTTGTAAGAAGTTAAGTTGAGTTGTGATTGGTTAAGTTTTAAAGCTGGTTTGATATTAAAGGTAGTATATCAGGAAAAAAAACAGATGTCATAAAAAATAAAATTATTTTTGACATTGATACAAAGCATCTCATTATTATAACCAAATAAAATCCTAATAGTTTGGTATATCAGTCTACCGAAACATGACAAAACCATATTTTAATCGGAGTGGGAAACTTGAAACAAAATCCCAATTCCAAATATAGACAGTACTTAAATACTGCTTTACAACATTCACATCATCATTTGCATTCTTTCTAATATAAAAAAACTCTGCAATATGTAAACCTGTATAATGGATCAAATCGAAATCAAAATGTAATCATATAACTCATTTGATACATCACTAAATATGTTGCAATTCTGATTGAATGGTATGTTTGCATTGTAACGTGATGCAATATGTTTTCGGTTACATGTACAACAAATACACTTAGATATGTATATAATTAATAAAAAAAGAAAAGAAAAACGTTTTCATGTTTTGATTAAACTAAAATTGGCAGCCATTTCCGTTAAATCCGGAAGTAAAAAAAAAAACGGTGTCTGTATATAATCACTCGACGTTATTAGTAAGAGTTTAAAACAATAAAATAATAAAAAATAAGTTATAATGTGATTAAATAACCACGGTATATTTATATCTGTCAACCGCTTGGTTGCTTGTTTAGATGTAGTGTATCATCATATTGTAATTTTGTCTGGCATGAAAG
The DNA here is from genome assembly GCA_029582155.1 of Panopea generosa. Taxonomy (NCBI): domain Eukaryota; kingdom Metazoa; phylum Mollusca; class Bivalvia; order Adapedonta; family Hiatellidae; genus Panopea; species Panopea generosa. The sequence goes on from CM055902.1 coordinate 35,820,507, forward strand.
TAACAATGAGCAGTTGTAATGTTGCAAGGATCTTGTTAAACCCTGAACATTAACAGAGGTGAGATATTGACAGACATCAATGGGGTAGCGCAGGGAAGCCTGGGATAGATTGATATCCGTGATGTCTACATCTGATATCTGTGACAATATAAGCATGATGTGTAATGCTGTTGAATTCTCGTTGTTAAATAACGATTTTAAGCGTACATAAAGTACTGTACGGCCATTGTTGTATTGACACCGGTAATTTTATTATTTTGAGCTATGCATATACATGTATTTATTTAAATTTTATTTTTAATATTATGAAAATAATTTTATTTTAGAAAAAATAACTGTCGATCATATTTGAGCTTTTAAAGAATGAAAATATTTGAAAGCTTATTTGTTTTGCAGTTTGTATGACATAAATGTTTGTCTTCCTGTATGTGAAATGTTAGAAATATTGTTTTGTTTACCTGTATTACCGGTAAGTCAGATATAATCCATTTATTTGGAGGCTTGTCTTCAGGATATAAAATTATGTAAACCTGGTATAATAGTTATTTTTCTTATAACCCAGAAATAGTATACAACGGTAACATATTCTGTCATGTTGTGTCACAAGCTTAGTGGTTGGCTATTGAACTCTAGACAAAATAAGTAGTTTTACAATTGAGAGTAATTATCAGTTAAAGGGTTTATATCAGGATTTTTTTCAAAATTTTAAATTTGACATTTTTTTCCAATATATCATATCCATATATACTCACTGACTACTTATTGCTAAAAAGATATCTATTCAAACATACCAAAATGATATATTGAAAAGGGATATCTTGACTTGGGCTATACACCTAGGTTAGACTAAAATAGATTTCCAGCTTAAAATTGCAGCATTATTTTGTGACGTTTTAAAAGAGTCACATATTTCATCTTAGAAAAAGTCCTTATCATGATGCGAAGTTCATCAAGCAGTATTTAAGTAGAAACTGGATTTCGTTTCAAGTTTTAATAATCGAGTTTGCCACATTTTGGTGGATTTGATATACCAAACGATTCAGATTTTATTTATTAATTATAATGACATGCTTTTTATCCATTTTAAAAAATAACTTATTTTTTTAAGACATTTATAGCGTTTGTTCCAGATATAAACCCTTGAAGATCATTATTCTGTTCTGAAGGAAGGCTTTCAATAGCCATGACAGTTAGTGCTTATGTCCATTATTTATGCAAATTTCATCTGGTCCAGTTTTCATTTAGATATCATTTTATGTGTTTATCATTTATAGTAACATTTTTCATGTCTTTAGTATGACCCGGGGGCTGTACCCATGACCTTCACCACATGCGAGGTAAGCAGTCTACTCCTAGACCTCCGCTGCATTTTTTCTTTTAGTACAACTTAATGTATCATTATGTATTTCAGTATAATGTGTATAAAAATAATCAAGCTACATTTAAAGAATTGTTGACGAGTTTGTATATGAAATGTATAAACAAAAAGAAACAGTCTTTTTTTTTCAGTTGGAATATAATTTTGGAATCTTTACTGGGTTTATATTGTTGAGCTAAAATATGGACTCATTTGTTCAAAGCATTATTAGCTAAACACTTGATTAACATTTTCAAATTGTGGCACACATGCATTTCGAAATTATTGATAAAAAAATGTTAATCTATTTTCAATGTAATTAATATAAAAACTTTAAACAATATTGAACAAGCAAAACGACACCATACAAAGTTCTTTGAACAACTCGATTACTAAGGATACCAGTGAATTATAATTTTAATACATGCTAAAATTCTGTACTGTATATTGCTACAATCTGTACTGTATATTGCTAAAGTGCTAAAAAAAAATACCGTTACGCCTGTCGTATCCAGTGGCTATTTGCTGGATACTACATCCCATTATTGATCAATTCACAAATGAACTGTTAATTGCCAGTCAATCTTCAACACCAATCGTCGTTTTTTTTATTATCCCATTTAGTTTTTGTGTCAAATTACACACGAATTGTCCGAATATCCTTTTTTAATTTATAATTTAAGAATTTTTCAACAAGTTGTTGATATCCAGATTAAAGACTTGTAGGTAACATAAGTTGGAAATCAGCAATCAGTTACACTTCACTAACAGTTAATCAGGGACCCGTTTCACTAATGTTCATAAGTTTACAAACTTCTTAGTATAGAATTTAAAGTTACGATAAAGAGTCAGGAAGTTAATTAAGCATTTCACTTACATCATTTTACAAGCATTTTATGAGCTAGCCTTGTAAATAGTATTTTTTTTAAAATTTGGTAAAAAACTGTGCAAATGAAACATTCCTAGGTATCATAATTCAGTTGTACAAAAATTTTAAGACTTGTGAAACGGCCCCCGTTGTGCAATAATTGGTTTGAGATATTGTGAGGTATTAAATACTAGAAATAGTAAAAAAAATTAATAGATTTACTAGAAAAAAATAAAATATCAAGCTATTGATTGTAGAAATCCCGACTGCTTATTGTTTTTTTTGGGGTTTTTTAACCAATCAATTTGTCGATTATGATGAATAATCAGAACATCGTTAGCTGTTAGTTTTACATTTTAGATTGTGTTTGGTGATTTTCTATGGCAGCTTGTAAGTTTTGTTCGATTGTTAATAGTTATTGATGGTGTATATTATACTTTTTAGTGTCTATGTTTTTATGCAAAACAACATGCTCCGAAAAAAGTTTTTGATTTCGTTTTTTTTTTTTGTTGTGAGTAACCAGAAAAGTAAACAAATTGACAGGTTCAGTTTAACAGTTATTGTGTGATCGATTGACCTGACAAAGGTTGTCAATCAAATAAGTTGATAATCCAATCAGCAGTCAATATTGTTTCCAGGGCCACCATTTTCCTTAGACAAGCATACAGTCTCTAAGTAAACACTATATTGTATTACATTGTATTTACTTGAACAAACAACACATGGCCAGTGGGTGGACCAATAGTCACTCTCATGTACGGTCAATTACACAATTATAACACTAGTTGCTTTACAGCTTATGCATAATGACTATGGTGGATAGGGGTTTTTATTATAAACTTGTAGTATTTATGTAAATTGATTTTACATTTCCATGTTGAAATAAAATATTTATATATAAATTTGCCATTTCTGTTATTATTTTCATCTCCAACAAAGGCTTTGTGAACTTTTAATGTCCCCCCAAATCCACTTTAACTCCTGGCTACCATTTCGAAAATGTGTGAAGTTTTTGTTTTTCGACAAATTATAGATTTCTCATTGAATTCTTTTTTCTGGAATTTCACTGGATTAAAATTTTGAAATTATTTATTTAAATGGGTAAACTCATTGTTTTTAATCATAAAAAAATCATAAGGAAACTGCCACAATATTGAAACTTTGAATATTGCTTGGTCGGCCTTGGTGAACATCTTGGATTTCAGACAAACATGAAATTGCTTAAGCGCATACTAGTGGGAATTTTGTTCAACGTTTTTTTAAAATCCAACTCGTAGTATCAGAGGAAAATCTTACACAGAGTTTACAGACAGTAAAATGATGAATCGTATCTAAGAGATTTTTTTTTAATAGGTTTAACACCATTTTCAACGCATATCCAGTTATTATTGGTGGAGGAAGACATTTGAATGAATCTGAGTACAACCACCGTCTTTCTGCAAGTAACTGGCAAACTTTCTGACATAATGTTTTTGGAGCGAGCGGGACTCGAACCTTGACATTAGCGGTGAGAGTTAAGTGATTCAGAGCGGATCCCTCTAAGAACTAAAAAGAATATGGTTTTTTTTAATTTTTATCGTCATTTTTATACCATTGAGTCCTACAGACAATCAATCACTTAACCAAACCACTCTTTCCTTGGAGGTTAACTAGTACTCGAGCACACCCATTACAACAAGTAACTGATAACTTTCCCACTTGAATCAGCGGTTACGGATGAATGATAATGAGATGCAATGTCATATATCAATCATCAATGAGACTGTAACCATGTGTGGATTTGAACTACCGGGCCCAGCAGTTGAAAAGAAACCTTTGATCTAATCATGAGGATTATTTGATGGAAAACACTGATACCACTGGTACTGAGAGTTTTGAGAATACATCCCAGCTCCGGTTTCAGTAATAATACTTAAGTCTTTTATGGAAGACACTGATACCCCTGGCTCTGAGTGTTTTGAGAATATGCCCCAGCCCAGGTTTCACAAAAATACTTAAAGTCTTTTATGGAAGACACTGATACCCCTGGCTCTGAGTGTTTTGAGAATATGTCCCAGCCCAGGTTTCACAAAAATACTTAAGTCTTTTATGGAAGACACTGATACCCCTGGCTCTGAGTGTTTTGAGAATATGTCCCCGCCCAGGTTTCACAAAAATACTTAAGTCTTTTATGGAAGACACTGATACCCCTGGCTCTGAGTGTTTTGAGAATACTAGTATTTTCGTGAACATGGGATGGCAGGTCATTACTATTAGTACTAAATTATATTAGAAACCATAAGTTTGCAGACATACGGACAAACAGACATAGCATGAGATGTAGGATGTGGTGCAAATATACATTCAAAAATTCATATGAAAGGGGTAACAACTTGAGTAAAAATTTTATAAATTAATTGAATGAATTATGTCCCTTCTACTACAAAAAGTTACATAGAGAAGACTTGAAATTGATCATAATTCTTCTTCAAGTAATAGGTCAGGAGTCTTCTTAGACTGTTAGGTTGACCTTAAAAATTAAAATTATTAAGGTCAACCTAACAGTCTAAGAAGACTCCTATTTGGCGAATATCAAAGCATCAGAATTCACAGGCAACTGATTTTTTATGCGTGTAACGTAAAACTTTTTATGATGCATTTTTAAATACATTGAAATCTGAAGTAAAATCCGTTGTTTAATAAAATAGTTCAAACACTGTCTTGCTTAACGGCAGTATCAAATTTTGTAATCAGAAGTACTTGAACAATGAAACACAAAATGCTGGGAATTATCTTTTATTGTTGAGCATTTTATTCTGCAAATTAAAATTTGATTTGTATTTCTCGGATGAAAGAGAGTTAAATAAGTTAAAAACGAAATTTCTCGAGATCTAGTGTGAATATGCGACCTTTCACAAAGTTGTTTTTTCTTTCTCTGTACAAGTGCTTGGGACCTGCTGTAAGTCGTGCAGATCTTAAAAGGAGTATATTGGCACCCTCAATTCCCTGTCCTAAATACACACGTCCAGCATAAAGATGTACCGATAACTTAAGGTTAAACTTATTTATTTTACTTCGATTGTGAAACAAGTTCTTACATCTTAGACAAATCACGCTCGATGTCTTTCTGGTTAGAACCAGTATTAAGCATACGCGGAAAAGTGTCTTGCAACACACATAGCCGTGGCGGAGGATCCAATCCATGACCCTCCGATCATGGGTTCGGTGGACACGCGCTCCACCTATAACTTACTGACACACTGTAACATTTGCCAGGTCGAGTTGGTGATGGAGGGTGGGTGTATTATGATTGTATTTTCTCGTAGGTGGTGAACATGATCAGATGCCCCAGGAAGCAAGACGAGAGAGAGCAAAGCAAAATGACGATACTTTCTTTTGTAATAACTCATTTTATTAATGCGGCCAACCCCTCTTACCAGTGAATGAATTACTGAGACTGACAGGCTATACTATAAATTCAACATACACGGCTGGACTTTGGGGGGGGGGGGGGGGGGGGGGGGGGATCTATACAAGTCCTGGGCAAACGTAACTAAGTCAAAAATGTCTTTCATCGATAATCGTGATATATTGGAAGTTTCATTCAGTAACACCCGATACACACATCGGCGGAAAGGTGAATCGCGACCCGCCGATACATCGATAAATCGTTTAATTAATACTAATAGCAGGGCTTCAATAATTATGCATACGCCTTACTAATTTGTTTGATAATAATAGCAGGGCTTCAATAATTATGCATACACCTTACTAATTTGTTTGATAATAATAGCAGGGCTTCAATAATTATGCATACGCCTTACTAATTTGTTTGATACTAATAGCAGGGCTTCAATAATTATGCATACGCCTTACTAATTTGTTTGATACTAATAGCAGGGCTTCAATAATTATGCATACGCCTTACTAATTTGTATGATATTATTGTACAGTTTGGTTTATTTACTGCAACATTTTTTAAAAATAACGTAATATAATGTCCGCAATTTATTTTATTGTTTGATTTGTTTCTGCTTGCATACATCACATAAAAAAATTCGAGGAATAAAAAGTAGTCCCTGTCGCGTATGATCATTTGGCGGTGATTAACACTGAAAAGCCTGAGGCTCGACGACATAAGCAGTCCTTGAATGGAATATGTTGAAATCGCCATATCTTCATTTTGTCCGATGTATTCACGAGTGATTGGTTGTAGCTTGTCCGATGTATTCACGAGTGATCGGTGATCGGTTGTAGCTTATCCGATCTATTCACGAGTGATCAGGTGCAGCTTGTCCGATGTATTCACGAGTGATCAGGTGTAGTTTGTCCGATGTATTCGCGAGTGATCAGCAATCGTGAAACTTCGGGTATTTCCGTATCATCCGTATAATATACCCCGTGTATAGCTCTAGAATACACCAACGCCATTTGCTTGTGTTCATATGCGTGAAAGTAACAAATTATGTATCCGTCATTAAGTTGAATATATGGTGTTATTATATCGATTTTTTATTTATATACTCGACATGGGTCATGATAATAGGGAAATTTCTTCCTCCAAGACAGTAAATAAAAGTCTCTGGGACAACTTCCACAAAGGTGGCAGGGGACCGCCATTTGATTTTATCATGTGACTGAAAGTAGCTCTAAATGGCACCTTATTATACCAGAGGTCTATTGCGTAGCAAAAAGGCCGATGTGATCAGATTGGAGTGATCAGGGGTTGTTTGTCCGATGTATTCACGAGTGATTATGTGTGGTTTGTCCGATGTATTCACGAGTGAATAGTTGCCGTTTGTCTGATGTATTCACGAGTGATCAGGTTTAGTTTGTCCGATGTATTCACGAGTGATCAGGTGACGTAGTGTGTCCGATGCATTAACATGTGATCAGGTGACGTAGTTTGTCCGATGTATTCACGAGTGATCAGGTGACGTATTTGTTCGATGTATTCAGGAGTGATCAGGTGTAGTTTGTCCGATATATTCACGAGTGATCAGGTGTAGTTTGTCCGATATATTCACGAGTGATCAGGTGTAGTTTGTCCGATGTATTCATGAGAGATCAGGTGATGTAGTTGGTCCGATGTATTCACGAGTAATCAGGTGTAGTTTGTCCGATATATTCATGAGTGATCAGGTGAAGTTTGTCCGATGTTTTGTCCGATATATTCACGAGTGATCGGGTGTAGTTTGTCAGATGTATTCACGAGTGATCAGGTGCAGTGTGTCTGATGTATTCACGAGAGATCAAGTGGCATAGTTTGTCCGATGTATTTAAGAGAGATCAGGTGTAGTTTGTCCGATAAATTCAAGAGTGATCAGATGTAGTTTGTCCGATTAATTCACGAGTGATCAGGTGTAGTTTGTCAGATTTTTGTCCGATATATTCACGAGTGATCGGGTATAGTTTGTCCTATGTATTCACGAGTGATCAGGTGTAGTTTGTCCGATTAATTCACGAGTGATCAGGTGTAGCTTGTCCAATGTATTAACGAGTGATCATGTGTAGCTTGTCCGATGTATTAACAAGAGATCAGGTGTAGTTTGTCTGATGTATTCACGAGCGATCAGGTGTAGTTTGTCCTATGTATAAACGAGTGATCAGGTGAAGTTTGTCCAATGTATTCACGATTGATATGGTGTAGCTTGTCCGAAGTATTAACGAGAGATCAGGTGCAGTTTGTCCGATGTATTCACGACTGATCAGGTGACGTAGTTTGTCCGATGATTTAACGAGTGATAAGGTGACGTAGTTTGTCTGATGTATTCACGAGTGATAACGTGTAGATTGTCCGATGTATTAACGAGTGATCATGTATTCACGAGTGAACAGGTGTACCTTGTCTGATGTATTAATGAGTGATCATGTGTAGCTTGTCCAATGTATTAACGAGTGATCAGGTGTAGTTTGTCCGATGTATTCAGGACTGATCAGGTGACATAGTTTGTCCGATGTATTAACGAGTGATTGTCCGATATATTCACAAGTGATCATGTGATGCTTGTCTGATGATTTAACGAGTGATAAGGTGACGTAGTTTGTCTGATGTATTCATATGTGATAACGTGTAGGTTGTTCGATGTATTCAAGAGTGATCTATTGTAGTCTGTCAGATGTATTCACGAGTGATCTAGTGCTGTCGATGCATTCACGGGTCATCGGGTGTAGCTGGTCTGTTGTATTGACGAGTGATTACGTGATGTTTTTCCAATGTATTCACGAGTGATCAGACGTATTTTGTCCGATGTAATCACGAGTGATCAGGTGTACCTTGTCCAATGTATAAACGAGTGATCAGGTGTAGTTTGTCCGATGTATTCGCGAGTGATCAGGTGTAGTTTGTCCGATGTATTCACGAGTGGTCATGTGTAGCTTGTCCGATGTATTATGGTGTGATCATGTGTAGTTTGTCCGATGTATTCACAAGTGACCAGGTGTAGTTTGTCTGATGTATTCACAAGTGTCCAGGTGTAGTTTGTCCGATGTATTAACGAGTGATCAGGTGCCTTAGATGTCCGATGTATTAAAAGTGATCAGGTGTAGTTTGTCCGATGTATTCACAAGTGATCATGTGTAGCTTGTCCGATGTATTAACGAGTGACCAGGTGCCGTAGTTTGTCCAATGTATTAACAAGTGATCAGGTGACGTAGTTTGTCAGATGTATTAACGAGTGATCACGTGTAGTTTGTCAGATGTATTTACGAGTGATCAGGTGTAGTTTGTCTGATGTATTAACGAGTTATCAGGTGCCGTAGTTTGTCCAATGTATTGACGAATGATCAGGTGACGTAGTTTGTCCGATGTATTCACGAGTGATCAGGTGAAGTTTGTCCGATGTATTCACGAGTGATCAGGTGTAGCTTGTCCGATGTATTCACGAGTGATCAGGTGTAGCTTGTCCGATGTATTCACGAGTGATTAGGTGTAGTTTTTTCGATGAATTCACGAGTGATCTGGGGTAGTTTGTACGATGTATGAATGAGTGTCAGATGTAGTTTGTCAGATGTATTCACGAGTGATCAGGTGTAGTTTGTCCGATGTATTTACGAGTGATCAGGTGTAGTTTGTCTGCTGTTTTCACGAGTGATCAGGTGTAGCTTAAAGATTGCAAAAATTGTACAATAATTGAGACATTGGTAGAGTCAATGGTGCGCGGCGAAATGAAAACCAAGAGACTGCGAGCAGCTGGGCTCTGCCATATTAACGGTGATAATGGTGACAGAGACTCGACTGTTTCATTATTGAGAGATTTCCCGTGTTGAAAAAGCATTTGCACATCAGTTACTTATTAACCACATAGATAGTTTATGTTGTAATCACAAAAACACTAGATAATAAGTTTTGAACTAACATTGTTGAAAAAAGTCATGCTGAATTTGAGAAAAAAACCCTTATTACTTTAAAGCAATATCCGGTGTACGTTGTAACCGACCGTGATATTGAAACGTCATAGGTAGGTAATATAAAACAATCATGCCGGACGCTCGTCACAAGGAGGTCACAACTGCTTTTTTAAAATAGTGCTTTATTTTAAATAAACCCTTCTATTTTAACAACTGCTTTAAATAGTTTTAATGAACTGAACTTTTATTTATCTAAAGTTCAACCTCAGTGTTTTTGTAAAGTCACGGTGAAATCTGCACGAGCAAATTTCTCCAAACTGCTATGTTATTTGAATGTACAACCCGCAATTTATTTGGTACCTTGCGCGCGGTTGTTTTTACCAATTTTATTTTTAATGTGCCCATTCTATAAAATATTAAGCAAGACTACTTCGTACGAACCAAAACTTACACCTTCATTTCCTCTAATTGTCATCTCCCTCATAAGACCTAACCACTGGATGCTTTTTAAAACCGCCCAACTTGTTTCCATGACACCCATTTAAGCACGTGTCGTGCATAACAAGTTACATGTCTCCAGTATAACTAACATGTTTGCTATTAAATTTTTTCTAGAAACATTATCAACTTTTATACGACCTGTGTTACTATGGCAATGCTAACTCAAATACATTCGTCTAAACCCTTTCATGAACAAAACTTGTATGAACTGAATCCGGTAGCGGGTGGTCCAGTGGTCATGAGAGCATCGGTTCCATGATCGGGGGTCGTGGGCTCGATCCTCCGCCAAGGCTATGTGTGATGTCCTTTGCAAGATACTTTTTTCGTATATGCTTAGTACTGGTTCTACCCAGGTTGACTTCGAGCGTGATTTGTCTTAGTTTATCTGAATCCGGGGGAAACATGCCGGTATACTGTATTTTATGGAATGATACATTTAAGTTATCAGTTATAAACATACTGATTATTTGTGTTACCATTACTACACTAAAATTATTGTTTTTGAACAAGTGGTTAAAAGTACATTCATAATTTGTATGAGTATTAAGTGTAATTCTAGAACAAATCAAGATATGTCGTCCTTTAATTGTAATCCCAAACATGCATTACACAACATTGCATGCGACAACCAATTTTACATTCGGATCTCCTCGGGCACTGCTCGCATTTTTTGTGCTTCCGAAGAATTGAGCGAGGTTTTCCGAATGCCAATTTTTATAATACTGTAATAATTGTTCATGATAATTGATTACTATCATTAAAATTATGATTAAAACTATTCGAGTGTAAATCAAGACACTTGCATGTTTATGTTTAATTCGTTGTGTATTGATTAAATCAAATGACCAGGATCAAGCACGTAATTTAAAGATAAAACGCTCAACTGTATGTAAAACAAAGAATAGCATTCAATTGTGTATCACACGACTGGCCAGGTACCAGCAGCACGGTGGCGAACCCATGTGACTTTATGATGTGGAGTTGTGCAAAAAAGAAAAGTGACATTTTTGCAGATACCTTTCCTGATATTTCATGAAAATACACGAAACAAAGACGAACGCCCCTCTGTTTAGAGATGAACCACTGTGATAAAAGCATGAAAAAAAAACGTATTATTTGCAAAAAGTACAAATTACAAAACCGCTCCATACCATAACTATCGCAACTGAGCACAAAACGCCGTTTCAGATTTTGCCAAAAAAAAAGTTTTGCATGGCTTTATATAACCGGTGGTTTGTCTCTATACAGAGCTGGCGTAAGTCTTTGTTTCGTTGTTTTTCATGAAATATTAAGGCAGTTTTCTGCGAAATGTTACCTGAAGCGGGCACTTTTCCTCTTATTTTTGCACCACCCCATAGCATAAAGTCACTTGGGTTCGCCATCGTGAGTAGTGTTTAGAGTCTCCCGTATGCAGTTTTACATAATTTCCTTGCTAAACGTATTTTTCAGTGTATTCAGTATAAATCAACAGTTTTTACACTAGTTATTATTATATATCATAAACAACAGTAAAATATGACCAGTTTGATTTAAAAAAAAAAGAAACAAGTGCCGGATTTCGCATTGTGTACTTTGTCACAAATCAGTATAACTGATGCAACGGTAGGGGTGATTAAAATGATCAAGTATGATCACATGATCAAGTATGGTCACATGATCAAGTATGATCACATGATCACATGATCAAGTATGATCATATGATCACATGATCAAGTTTGATCACATGATCAAGTATGATCACATGAATCAATCCCTTGTCGGTATGTCTGTAATTTGTAGACGTGAAAGACACATCTGACATATGAAATGAGACCAGGAGCTTGTCTAAATGTCCGGTGGCACTTTTTGCGTTTTCCAAATCCTGGAAACACAACTCCTCCTGAACCAACCAACATAGTTTTCTAATTGAGATTGTTTATGCTAGAGTCACCAGAGATAAAAGTCATTAGCTTTATTGTGATAGTTATCTCATTTTTACCTCTTTTTTAAAGTAAGAAATAGGAAACGCTTCTTCAAAATTCGATATGAAATAATTTCCTTCTTAACCTTTCTACATAAAATTCATATTTCTATGATGTATTTTTAAAATTTGTAAGTTTGTTAAAACTAGTATACTTCATTTTTATTTATTTAAAAAATAAATATTTCGAAAAAAACAACAACATATTTTGTTTACAGCCCGTAATAATTTAAATTCAAAAGAAACATATTAAATAATTGATAATTGGAAATAGTCATCATTTTATCAACTTTACTTTGGTACAAAAAATATTAAATTTAGACAAAGATTCAAAGAAATACTAAAGGTGCCATCCGAAATATCAGCCGTGTATGTTTAATGATATTGGCCTACCATTCTCTGTAATTAGGTCACTGCCTGTTAGATGTATCTAAATGTCCAATAATCCGAATAAAATATATTGTATAAATTATATCCATGACTGACACACGAGACTGGTGCAACACTGGAATATTATAAATATTAAAATGCTTACAAAACCATTTTTTGACAAAAAAACAAAAACGACTGAAATTATAATTATTATTAATAAAAGGTATACTTTAGTGGTTCGTTAAGTACTATTCTGTTTTATGTGATCCCGTGCATTATACATACATACAAGAACGAAGATACACGCTAAACTGGAAAGTCTGTAGGACGATAGTTGCTTGGAAACGCGGTTTTTTTTAAATTACAAAAGTACATGGCAATTAATTTACTAATCCTTATTATTTGTTGGTCTGCATTTTAGGTTAAGCAAGTCATTTTATTCTTCAAACTTCCTACATTAAGCCGAAACAACAACAGGTCCGGAATATTCATTCCGATTTAAGCACCCAATGTGTAATTAGAATTGTTTCAGAATGTTAATTTTAAATTAACTCCTACATATATTTGGAATTTACCTGGAAATTTACACCTGTTCATATCCGGTATTGCTGCCAATCGTCTGTCATTATATCGGTGTAAGTTACAGCCGCATCGTCTTTGATTTGATCCACTTCCGACGTTATTGTCGTCTGCGGATTATTGGTCGTTTTTTATTTCGAATTAATGCGGACCTAGCCCCATTATTGCGAGGTTTATGTCTAGAATGAAAGAACCTTTGCAAGATATAACAATATGGCGTTTCGTTTCGATGAAATGCTTTAAATTAAATTGAAAATCCGATTAAGAGATGATATTTCTGTCCTTCAGCTTTACGGTTAGGATGTGTCATCTTCACGCGGATTTCGCTCGCTGCGCACGTTTCCTAGCGCAGTTTCAAGTGAGAAACTTGTTCTCTGTCAATCTCAACTGATAAAATACATGCCGCTTTCACAGTGTTCAACCTAGTTTTTTTATCAAATCAGATTGTCTTGATTTATTTCAAGATTTTATATAAATTAATTTCGTTTAAAGACATACTTGATCACAGTGTCGACACCATACATCACGTGACAAAAACATATGAATAGTCATGAGCTCAAACGCGTCAATAACGTCAAAGTGGTTAGCAAGTTTAATTTTTTACCAACTTTTACTAATGCCCCATTCACTCCGTCCAACATAAACGGCTACTACGCCGCATTTTTGGTAATAACTACACACGGTAAACCGGTACTTCCTGTTATTTCTGTGCACGCAGTCGAAGAGCGAGGTAGGAAAACCTAGAATTTGTACACGACCGTTTCCTCAAACAATCGAGAAAAGTAACGGATTTAACCATTTTCAGATTGAAAACAGCTCAACTTATTACTTCGAAAGCTTTTCTCGGATTACTTTTTGTGTTTTCATTTGTTTTATGTATCAAAATACCAAAATACAAATTGATGTCATTAGGCTGTTAAATACCAAAATGTGCTTAGTACGTAACATAAATAGGTGCCTTGTATATTGTACACGTCTACATAATTTGGTGTATTGTGTCATTCAACGGTTTTCTAAAAACATGAAATAATACTACTATCCAACTAGTTTAGGGCTGTTTTTAAGTTGTGTCGTTGTAAACACTTCACAAATAAACTAAGTATTTTTTTCCGTTTTGAAACATTATCGTCCATTTCACTATTGTGTATGACATATCGCAGCTGTTTCAGACCCGTAGACCATTACCTACTCTTCATGTAATACATGTACAATATTTACATTGTACTATTCGTCTATTAGCCCTCGATGGCATAAAATGACGCTAAATATTCAAACAAAACATTGTTCTAATAATCTTTCGTTTTGCTGTTAAGAGTCGAATATTATATGAATCTATCAATAGGGTCGTAGCCACACTGAGGCAAACGGAGGCACTTGCCTCCTGTAGAATTTGTGGAGGTTCACATGTTTATTAGTAGTTTTGTAAAAAGAATAAAGTTATCCCAAAAATATGAATTACTCTTGCAAACATATGACATATCCTTCACATATACGATATGCAGTATGAACGTATCATAATACCGAGAAAATACTTGTCTTACAGTGTATTATCAAGAGTTGATGTACTATAATGTCGGGTCTAAAAAGCCACCAATGCGTATTCAAGATAATAGTGTAAAAATGGTCAATTGTATAAAATGCAGTTTGTGTTTTAGATTTGAACGGCTTGAAATATCCGATATATCAGAATAAATACAGGAAATGCATGTCACGAGCTAAATATCTTTTGGTAGCAGCATGTCCCCCAGACACCACTAGCAAAGTTGGGATTGTGCCTTCTGTAAAATCAAACAGGACAATAGAACAGAAAAACTACTTCAACGTGTCCGATACCTCAGCATACTGATATCTCTTTTCATACAAACACAACATCAGTGTATACCTCTACATCACAGGATTGCGAGAGAAATTGTAATTTTGGCGGCGCTTTCAGTTGACATGTTTTTCAAGTTTGTTAGTTGAATATACCGGTAACAGTTTCAATAAAAAAAATATAAAAAAAATGAAATAACGACTAAAAGTTTTTGTTGGTAAATATGAAATACCTCGAAATGTGTTGATCCAAACGTTTTGGCTGTTTTCTAGTACTGTGAATAGCCTTATCTTAAAATCCTCGTTAATTGAGGCCAATCCATCCAGTGGGATGTGTTGTCTTACAATTGCTACAATCACCGGTCGTGGAGGATTGAGCACCTTTTAACTATTTTCTGTCTATCTTTATTATGTCTAAGATAACTTTCTTTTCTTGTGTTTGAATAAACCGGGTTGAGTCCATATTTATATGGATGTCATATTTTTATAACTGGTTTTTGAAACAATATTACTATTAGTACTACATTCTGATGTTAGATATGCCTGATACAATTTTCTTTCTTCATCCTAAAGCTTTATTATTCTGTACATTCCCGTATTAGTCTGTTTCTAAGTTTACTATATTTCAGTCTTCAGTGTACTTACTCCGGTTATAAAATTATATACTTGCTCCGATACACAACCGTTCATATTTCTCACATTTCGCTTGTTTTCGTTCCAGTAACCTGCACAACAGCTGGCCAATATAGTGACTCTTTTAACTTTGCAAACATTTAAAGAATTAATGAATGTCGACATATACCGTAAAACACCGTTTACATTAAAACAAACATTTACAAAGAAAGAAAAAGCAGCATTCAACATACAAATGAAATAATTATAATTTACGGGCTCGTCGCACTGGATATTAAAAGCATTGTTTAAATAAACGCTACAAATTTCAATGAATAATTACGATGCTGTTTATAAACGCAAGTTCATGAGCGCAATAATAAATATATGATTACAATGAATACAAAAACAATGAGTGATGTATTAAACAAGCAATGATCACTCAGTGGTTGCGTTAAATATCGCACCGACGCTAAATGTCGCACCGACGCTAAATATCGCACCGACGCTAAATGTCGCACCGACGCTAAATATCGCACCGACGCTAAATGTCGCAACCGACGCTAAATGTCGCAACCGACGTTATATGCCGCAAGGATTCACACCACTATTATCTCCCTTGAGTATTCCAGACAGAGGAAGTAGGTAGAAATTAAACTTAAATTCGCTTTTTCTTCTTTTTTTTTTCAGGGCTTTGTATTGCAGTGATTTATTTTTTCCTACCATTTGTTAAATGGCCGGTATTTTATAAATCACCACTGAAAATTTGATGCTGATACCTGATTTCTAGGCAATTCTATGTCACTTAATAATGGTTGGTTCGAACCGCATCGTGGGCGAATAGTTGACATAAACATTTTTTCTGCAAAAGGTATCACAAGGCCATTGAATTAAAAAAACTGGTCAATATAAGCTGTTTTTCCTTTATTATTGCAGATCTTGAACCAGTGAAGAATTTTAGCCCAAATACATGCTGCAAATTTTGTTTTTTTCACTGTGTTTTGAACATAAATGTTACAATTGAGCCCCATGGGAAATGTAATAGTAGTGTGAAACGTTAATATCGCAAATCCATCTGCCGCCAAATGTCGCACGTTTAGCACCACATTGGGAACAGGATGCACTTCCGTAGTGTAGTCGGATAATGTACAACCGATATATGTTGCGACTGTGGGGATCGCTGGTTGAAATGCTTCGTATTCGGTGTGCTAAAAATCGAATAATACAATGTAAATATTGTACATGCATTACATGAAGAACAGGTAATGTTCTTCGGATCTGAAACAGACGCGATATGTTATATAACATAGTGAGATGGACGATAATGTTCATAAACGGAGACATTCTTTGTTTGTGAAGTGTAAAACGATACAAATTAAAAATTAAATAACAACCCTCTAATAGTTGGATAGAATAGTATTTCATGTAATTAAAATACCACTGAATGACACAATGCCATGACTTATGTAGCGCACAATATACGAGGCACCTACTTATGCTACGTACTACGCAAACGTTGGCGTTTAGCAGCCTTATAACATCAACTTGTATTTTTTTACCGATATAACTTGGTGTATTGATATATATAAAACAAAAATAAAATACTTAAAGTTGTCCTAGAAATGCTTCCAAAGTGATAAATTGATCTGTAAATTACGTGTTTTCAATCTGAAAGTGGTTCATTCCGTCACTTTTCTCGAATGTTTGAGGAAACGGTCACGTTCCCATTCAAAAACACATGCTCGCTTGAAACTTAATTACAATGCTGCTCATGTCGGCTATATCTTTGATCTAAAAACGAAATAATGAAATGAAAATAAAGGTGGGTTTTTTACACCTTACTGCCCAACCGCGTGCACAACAGAACAGGAAGTACCTGTTTATCGTGTATAGTTATTGGTCCACTATTCTAGATTTATGCCAATATTTGCTAATGCCCCCTCCCCTCCCCTCCACGCACGCACGCACGCACGCACGCACGCACGCACGCACGCACGCACTTATGCAACCTCACTAGCTCGTAAGTTGAAAGTATGGATTGCATAAATAATTCGAATATTTGTCTCAAAGTCAAAATGTTGTTCTCCAAAGGGAACGGTATTAAGTTTTAAATGTACATGTAAGTCAGACAGTGTGTTGAAAAACACGTGCCTAGCGACTCTATGTATTGCGGTGAAGAAAGATGTACCTAGATGTTTTCAATATCATCACACGAGCACAGAGGACACTCAACCATACATTTTGAAAAAATACTTAGTGAGTGAGAGGATTACAACTGGTACGGATTCTCTTTCACATAGTTAAAATACTTCGCTACTTTACTTAGATTTTGATTTAAATTGTTTTTAAAGATACAAACAGTTTCGAACTTTTTTTAAACCTAGCATTCTAACTTCCTAATAAGGTTCAATCTTAATTTTATTCATCACAACAACTATTCTAATACCACAAATAACTTTTCTGAATGAATATGAAAGTGGTGAAAGTAGCATTCTATTTTATTTTGTTTGTAAAAATTCAACCATGTTAGTGTGAGTTTGTCTAAAAAAACAGGGTCGATGGGTAGAAACTTTTTTTAAACTTTATTATCAAGTGCTTATGTAAATATTTTGCTGTATAGAAAATATCCACTTTGATCCCGGGGTTTACCCGTCCAATAAAAATAAACACTGCAAATACATGAAAATAGCCCGATGTTTAAACCGAGATTAGAAAGTCGCGCGCGCGCACCTCGATACTTTATAGGTGTAAACCCACCATTAATTTTTGTTCTTTATTCTATATTACATAATAAAAGTTTAAAGGCTTGTCATTTATAGAGAGACCCAAATGAAAGAAGTGAAACTTACATTTTACTGTTTATCAACCTCTGCACTATCAAAATATATGAGAAAAAGTAGGGGACAAGTGTCATATAAGATTATTTTTTTCTGCTCAGTGTGTACACTGTTGACAATGTGAAAGTAGACTTCCGAAATGTATTCATACCCCAATTTCCAAGCATCAATTTTTCTAACTTCACAATTCAAACATGACAATGCTGTCAAAATGTTCAAAATACATCAATAATGCCATTCAAATAAAAAAATGAGCATTAAAATAAGGAAAATACATTTTTAAAGAAGAAAAAACGAGGATTATTTCTAACGGCCATTATGCGACTACTACCCCACGGAAGCACTTCCTTTTTGCAATGGTGATAAGTACTATACCTTATAAAAGAAAATGGCGAACGATTCGCGATGAATAGATTCCTTGGAGATTCAACAATAATTTCCTCATGTTATAACTTATTGCCGAGGAACGTTCAATGTCTAGTTTGCAAATGATTTGATAATTATAATTGCGTCGAAATGTAGAAAAAATAAATACTGTAACAATTTCAGAAACGATTTTGTTTCTTTTTCACAGTTTTTTCAGATTGTTGATTTTTGGTCTTGTGGCACAGTTGTGCTTCGAATTTCAAGTCGCACTTTTCTAAAAGTTTCGGACGTGTTAAAGATCGTCTTTGGTATACAGTTTTATATATCGTTGTTTCGGCGCTAAACTATATGAAAACCGACAAGACTACGAGATATATGCCAATTATTCTTGCTGTGTCGGATTTGATTGTAACCCCTCTCGTGTGTAATCATGTTGAAAGTTTCTGATACCATCTGCAATCTGATTGGCTTACAACCGATAAAGGCGGAGCTTATGTATCTTGGTCATGTTTAGGACAATGATTGACGATCTTGGTGTCAGTTAGCTTGTTTTACAACAAAATGCAGGGGAGTGAAAATATAGTATACAGGATATTGTGATTGCGGGAGATTTCGACTCCCCTAAAGGAGTCGCGTGTTTTCTCTTTGATTCCGGGAAACTCCCGCACAATGCGGGAGAGTTCACATGTCTTTACATAGAAAAAGGTAGTGTTCCCAAAATACAGCCTTGTGGAACATCGACTTTAATAAAAGCCCAATCTGATTCGGCACCTGGTTAAACAACATGCCCCTTCAGGAGATCTCCAGTCAGTGATATCAGCATCTTTGGGTTTAATTATTAGTCATGATCAAAAAGTTTGCTGATATCACAGAATATAGCTCGAATTTCCTTACCAGAATTAAGGGCTTCACAGAAGAAATTGTAAAGGTATCAAGTTGGTTAGTGATAGTCACCTAGTATAAACCTAGATTGCACTTAAGTTAAAATAGGATTATCACGAAAGAAGCTGCAAACATGTTTTAATGCATGTTTTCAAACATCTCCCCAATAGTACATAGTAATGAGACATTACTAATGACATGTAGTTAATTACAATGGACTTGTCACGAGATTTTAATATTGGACACACATGAGGTTATTTCCATTAATTTGGAACAATACCTTCGCGCAGTGACTGGTTAAGCATAATATACAGAGTATAATGGTATTGACAGCTCATTGGCTAATTCACGAATTATTTATTGAGTCAGGACCAACAGCCTTTCCAGGAGGAACTGTTTGCAAAATATTGCTTTGACTTCATTTGGCGAGGGTCCGGTGAAGTTAAGGCTGTTTTTACAGTAGATTGGTAAAATAGGGGTTTGGTTATACTTTTCATCCACAAGAGTTTGGTCTCGAAAGAAGTTGTCTAATAAATTAGTTTTTTTTTCAAATTCAGTGTTGACAAATTTACCACCGTATTTGCAGTTTATATGACTATGGTGAACCTTTAGCACCATAATGGCCTTTTATTTTATATTTTGGCCAAAATGTACAACAATATTGACAGTTGATTTGACTGTTGGTCAACGCTTTACCACTACAATGGCAAGCTTATCCAGTTTTTGGTCAATATTTAGCACAACATTAACAATTTAGTTTGATATTTATCCACTATATTTGCAGTAAGTTGGCCAATATTCAGCTCAACAATGGCAAACTAGTGAAGCTTTTGTCCAACATTTGCCGCTATACTGGCTCTTAGTTTGAACACTAGCCAACATTTACCACTACAATGACAAGCTTGTTTAGATTCTGACCAAATGTTTCACCATCGCACATCATTAACACATAACACGCGATTTTTATATACATTTATTTCTTACATTGTTACAACTGTCATTTTAAACTTTAATGAATTCTATTTTACACATGTACAGTTTCTAAAATATAGTTCAAAATATGGTTCAAAGTACGCTCCCATTTTAGTTTCAGTTCCTACTTAAACACCAACCATTATCTTAATCAACCATGCAACTCAACTTGCCTTTCTACACACCCAACCATCTAAAACCCATCTTAACAGCTGGTCTCCCTAATGTTTACTTACATAATTACTACATGACCGTACACCTCGCTTTCCAAAGTAAACTGCCGCCCAGAAGTTAAAACTCATCTCTTTTTAAAACTTGTATCTTGAGAATTACTTCCGCTAATCGTCATGATTTATCAGTATACTTCCTGCATCGATGTCGCTAAATGCCCATAAAATATGTTAACAATTCTATTTTTAGCCTGCTGTATGCGAATCTTTGACAGTGTCATCTATCAAAAGTTCAAACAAATTAGTATCTTCAATCTTAATCTAAATGCTTGCACTTATAGCGTGCCTTATATATCAGTATTATTTTGGGTTTAAGTTTTACATTATCAAACAAAATAGAATACAATAATTAATAATTGAAGTGACTGACAATAACACACAAATTTATATTGGCACTTAGTTTGACTATTGATGATTGTTGACCACCACAATGGCAAACTAATTTATTTGGTCATTTGATCAATATTTAACACCACATCAGCAAGTTTGTGATTAACATATACCACACTACTGGCAGTTAGTTTGAGTGTTGGCCGACATTATCCAACATGATGGCAAGTTAGTTTTGTTTTGGCCAGCATGTACCACAGCACTTTCACTTATTTTAACCAAGGTGCAACATTCACTACCACATTGGCAAGTTACCGTAGATTTTCACCCATATTTATGACCAACAAGAGTTGTCAGACGACAACAAAGCTCGCCCCTGGGTGTCTAAGTCAAAAAACGGCCATAACTGTGCCAAAATGCAATCCAAAGTTATGGTTCTTGTCTGTGTGTGTACCATTGATGATGGTGAACACACATGCCAAGTTTCATTCACATCCTATGAGTGGTTGCATAGATATCTTAAACTAAAACGCAAAAGTTTAACCTGGGTGTCTACAGACGACGACGCTGCCAACGACGACACCGGGGTCATGGCAATAGCTCTCTTGACCTTTGTCCCGGCCAGCTAAAAAAGAAATCTGGATTAGTTTCTGTCCAACATTTTCCATTATATAAGCAATTAGTTAGACCATTGGCCAACATTTACCGCTAACAATGGCATGTGTGTTCACTAACAATGACAACTTGTTTGGTTTAAATCTACCACCATATTGACAATACGTTTGATTTTTGGTCTTTATTTAGCTCCACAATAGCACGCTAGTTGAGTACTTGGCCAAAATATACCACCAAAATTACAAGCTAAATCAGCTTTCAGCCAACATTTACTGCTTACTTCAAAGTTGATTTGACTATTGGCCAACATTTAGCTTAGTTTTTGGCTTAAATAAACCACCATATATTGACAATTAGATTGGTTATTGGTCAATAGTTATCACTACAATTGCAAGCTACTTTAGCTTTTGGCCAATATTTACCACTATATTGGCAGTTATTTTGACTATTGACCAATATTTAGCACTATATTAGCAGTTAGTTTGAATATTAACCAATATTTATCACTACAATGGCAAGCAAGTTTAGCTTTTGGCTAACATTTATGGCTATATTGGCAGTTTAGTTTGGTTATTGACCAACATAACCTTTACAATGGTAAGTTTGTTTAGTTTTTTATCAATAATTACTGAAAAATTGGCAGTAAGTTTGACTAAGGGTTAAATATTTACGACCACAATGGAAAACTAGGTTAAGTTTTGGCTAATATATATCACCATAGTGGCAATTTAATTGACTCTTGGTCAACATTTACCTCCACAATGGCACACTAGTCAATTTTTACCCAATAACACAATATTGCCAGTTCGATAGACTATTGGCCAACATTTACCATCACAATTGCAACCTTTTTTGCCAACATTTACTAACATACTGTCAGTTTGATAGACTGTTAGCCAACATTTACCACCACAAATGCAACCTTTTTTTAGTTTTTTCTTGCCAATATTTACTAATATATTGTCAGTTTGATAGACTATTGGTCAACATTTATCACCACAATAATTATTGCAACCTTTTTTTAGTGTTTTTTGCCAATATTTACTAATATACAGTCAGTTTGATAGACTATTGGTCAACATTTACCACCACAATTGCAACCTTTTTTTAGTGTTTTTTGCCAATATTTACTAATATACAGTCAGTTTGATAGACTATTGATCAACATTTACCACCACAATTGCAATCTTTTTTTAGTGTTTTTTGCCTATATTTACTAATATACTGTCTGTTTGATAGACTATTGGTCAACATTTACCACCACAATTGCAACCATTTTTAGTGTTTTTTGCTAACATTTACTAATATACTGTCAGTTTGATAGACTATTGGTCAACATTTACCACCACAAATGCAACCATTTTTAGTGTTTTTTGCTAACATTTACTAATATACTGTCAGTTTGATAGACTGTTGGCCAACATTTAATAACATAATGTCACACTAGTTTCACTGTCAGGCAACATATACCAGTGATCAACATTTACCAACACACTGGTTGACTGTTAATCAACATTTACCAACACACTGGTTGACTGTTGATCAACATTTACCAACACACTGGTTGACTGTTGATCAACATTTACCAGCACACTGGTTGACTGTTGATCAACATTTACCAGCACACTGGTTGACTGTTGATCAACGTTTACCAACACACTGGTTGACTTGATCAACATTTACCAACACACTGGTTGACTTGATCAACATTTACCAACACACTGGTTGACTGTTGATCAACATTTACCAACACACTAGTTGACTTGATCAACATTTACCAACACACTGGTTGACTGTCGATCAACATTTACCAACACACTGGTTGATTGTTGATCAACATTTACCAACACACTGGTTGACTGTTGATCAACATTTACCAACACACTGGTTGACTGTTAATCAACATTTATGAACACACTGTTGATCAACATTTACCAACACACTGTTGATCAACATTTACCAACACACTGGTTGACTGTTGATCAACATTTACCAACACACTGGTTGACTGTTGATCAACATTTACCAACACACTGGTCGACTTGATCAACATTTACCAACACACTGGTTGACTGTTGATCAACATTTACCAACACACTGGTTGACTGTTGATCAACATTTACCAACACACTGGTTGACTGTTGATCAACATTTACCAACACAATGGCTGACTGTTGATCAACATTTACCAACACACTGGTTGACTTGATCAACATTTACCAACACACTGGTTGACTGTTGATCAACATTTACCAACACACTGGTTGACTGTTGATCAACATTTACTAACACACTGGTTGACTGTTGATCAACATTTACCAACACACTGGTTGACTGTTGATCAACATTTACCAACACACTGGTTGACTGTTGATCAACATTTACCAACACACTGGTTGACTGTTAATCAACATTTATGAACACACTGGTTGACTTGATCAACATTTACCAACACATTTGCCATTTTGTTTGTTGACCAATACTGTTATGCTAGTTTGTTTGCCGACATATTTGTCACTTTTATTGACAAACCCATTTAAATGTTGACTAACATTCCATTAACAGCTAGTTTATTTACTACCGGTAGTCAAGATTTACCACTACATTGAACAGCTACTTTTTTTACTGGTTAACATTTACCGCTGCCTTGAACAGCTAGTTTATTTACTAGTCAACATTAACCACTAACTTGAACAGTTAGTTTATTTACTGGTCATGATTTACCACTTTATATAAATATTTTGTTTTATTTGGGGCCAACATTTACCACATATTGTGCTTTTACAAATATTTGTTGATCTAATTCCATTGTTTGCCAGCATAACATTTTGTCTATGTCATAGTTTGAAAGTTGCCCAACACATTATGAAGCTGTCTAAATTATACCAACGTCTGTTGCCCAGTTTGAACATATAATATCCATTGAGCATTTTTAGCAAATGTACTTGTATGTGCTGTGCCATATTTCTTCTATGCATGCCTATGTAGATGCAAAAGTAATGTGTTGCCAGTTGCTGAATTAAATATTCTTAAAAGGCTGATATTGCATAACTACCATGCAAGTTTGGTCAAGATCAGATAAAAATTTCAGAGCTGGACTGACAGATAGACAGACACAAAGCAATCATAAAAGTTCATTTTGAAGCTTTGACTAACACAAAATAACAATTAAATGTTACCAGCGAGTCTTTTGGTGGGACACAATAACTTTTTGTCCCCAGTTTTGCGAAAACCTAAGTTCGATTTAGCGGTTGTGGCATTGGTCGTTCTACAGTTATGCCCCTTTAATTTGTAAAACATCGTATTTTGAGGGTTTCCATGCAGTCATATAAACTTAAGAATGCCACAATCAAATCTTTTGAAAATTTAATGCAATGTTTATAATGACAAAACACAGGCTAAGTTTGATTTTAGAGGTTGTGGCATTTGTCATTCTGCAGTAACTGTTATACTCCTTTAATTTGTGAAAAATCGTATTTTTGGGGTTTTTCGTGCAATAACTTTAGAATGCCTAAATCAAATATTTTGAAAAATGTGGGGGACATGAATTCACTGAATATGCTTGTTTTAAATATATTTGGACATTAGTCTGTAGAAACCCAGCTCTCCCAATTGGGTCTGTTAAATAGCAATTGTTACAAACACGTCGATTCGCTATCATCTATCAATATAGTATGAGGAAGCTGATTGGTCAGTGAATTGGACGTTGGAAAAAATACATTTAAGCATGTAAATTGGTCAGTTGCTTCAGCGAAAATTGGATTGACGTCACAGTTAAGTAAGCCTTCAATAGCAAGAATTGTGGAAAAGGCATGGATTCCTGCTTTTCATTGGGGGTTAATAGGCCTGATTCAGGAGATATCAGGTTCTATATATAAAATATTAAGACATCCTGCTTTAGATCATTACAATCTTTCCTGGGTTTGAGGTTCAAATAAACATTCTATCTAGTGGGAACGAGGCTTTTCAGAATAACAACCAAACAATATCAAAGGGATAGAATTTCTATCCGAACCAAAAAGCCATGAATTATCATTTCTTGCATACCAAACTTACTGAATAGTTATTTGAATTCAATATTTATTCTATTTAATATTCTGTTTTACCACAATCACTTTTTAGATGCAAAATCATATGATCATATGTCATACAAGTTTTGTCACAGATAGTTTCAATGTCATAGTGTGAAATCTTTATCTGACCCTTAGGTATACAAATATCTCACACCGGTAAAATAACAGAATAATGATTTAACCATCCAATATGCAAGAATATAAGAATCTTACATTGGTTTGAGGTTCGGATAGAAAATTCTGTCCCAAGTAAAAACTGTTTTGGCATCAATGATGCTCTGTTGATTTCCTGTAAAAACCGGTTATCCCGAGGGATGGAATTTTCTATCCGAACTGAAAAAGCCATGAATGATTCGGTTTCCTCCATACATATCACATTGAGTAAAGATTTTAACTCAATTCCTCATTATATTTTTACAGCAATCACTTTTAAGATGTTAAAGGGAGTGTATCGGGTAAAAACGCTATAAATGTCTTAACCCTTTACTCCACCAATCACAGAAGGCCTTTGAAAACAGTGCAGGAAGAGTTCAGATTGCTCGTAACGAGCAATCTGAACACTTCCTGCACTGTTTTCCACTCTGTCAGTTAATATAAACATAACTCAGCCAATAATTCAAAAGCCTTCAATATAATGTGTCCAAAGGCGTCTATATTAGAGGTGTCCAAAGGCGTCTATATGAAGTAAAGGGTTAAGAATAAAACAATTATTAAAATGACTAAAAACATCTCATTATTATTAATAAATAAAATCGAAGGTTTGGTATGTCAAATCTACCAAAACGTGACAAAATGGATTTTAACCTGGAGTGGTAAGCTTAGAGTGGTAAAAAAATAGATAGCACTTAAATACTGTTTTTTTTTATAAAGATGAAACAATTTTTACTATGTGTAAACCTGAATAACGGATCAAACTGATTTCAAAATGAAATCACGTGACCCATTTAATACAATAATGCATATATGCACTGTTAAGCAGGAAATCTATTTTAGTCTAACCAAGGCGTGTAGCCCAAGTTAGGAAATCCCTTTTCAATATGTTATTTTAGGCAAAATGGGGTCAGTGAGTATATATCATAGGCATGCTATATTGAAAAATCCCCATATATTCCCTTTAAATGAAAGGATTTACGTCATATATTTTACACATAGCAGCTTCATAGATGGTTCTAATATGAGAACAGCATGAGAATTTTATCTAGGCTCTGGGGCAAGATAGAAATATTTAACCACAGTAAAAATTCAGATGTCATATGGCTTTTGAACATATTTTCTTAGTAGCCTTCATTTTCAAACAATTTCTTAATCGTATTGGGGACCTTATTGGCCGAATGGTCTGAGGCTACATCTCAAATCACTAACCTCTCACTGCTAAGTTCATATGTTCAATTCTGTCCCGCTCAAAAAACTTTACGAGAGAAAGAGGGTGGTTCTACTCAAAATTTGTTCCGAGGCCTGCCGCCACCAATAAAACATATGCCATATATAACCTGAAATGTGTTGAAAATGGTGTTAAACCCCATTAAAAAAAAATGAATAATTGTATTGTATTATTACATAACCCCAATCAGTATCCTGCTTATAATAAAAACCTGTATGCAAGTCATATTTTTGTTTATTTTTTACTACAAATTTTACATGTAATATTAATTTTGTTACCATGACAACAATATCTATCAAAGGTCGGAAGATAAACAAGTATAAAAGAAAGGTGTATTCTCCCTTTGACAAGTTAAAAATAAATTCAAACCATCATGCAACACGAGTCCTCTATGGTCAAATGGTCTATGGTGCCATCTGAAGATCAATAACTCCCACTGTTGAGGTCACGAGTTTGAACACTGGGGTTGTATTCACCAACCATTCTTAAGAATAGTCTTAAGACTTGTAATCAAGAATGAATTTTGAAAAATACACTTTGAGACCATTTTCGGAGACCAACATTTGCAAACATGTAGGGACACCTTATATATAGTCAAATAAATTCTCGCAATTATTCTTTCTGTCATGGTAAACTAGAAATCTAAAGTTGAAAATTGGAATTTTAAGCTCAAGTCTAAGAATAGTCTCAAGAATGGCGGGTGGAGACTCCGGGCATCAGTTTCACTTAAAATCTCGGCTTGAGATTTTCTTCAACTCAAATCTTTTAACCCTTTACTTCATATAGACGCCTTTGGACACCTCTAATATAGAAGGCTTTTGAATTATTGGGTGAATTATGTTTATATAAACTGACAGAGTGGAAAACAGTGCAGGAAGTGTTCGGATTGCTCGTTGCGAGTAATCTGAACTCTTCCTGCACTGTTTTCAAAGGCCTTCTATGATTGGTGCAGGAAAACGCGTATCTATAGAGTAAAGGGTTAAGAGCTAGACTTCACTTAGATTTATTCTTTACCATGTTATCCAATACCAGCGAGTACAGATTTGCTCAAACTTCAATTCTATGTGGTCATTTAATGTGCATAAGTTCAAGTAGTCATTTAGCGAAATTGAAATTTTGAGTGATGGAAAATCTCAACTTGAGATGTTTAGTGAAGCCGACTCCTGCAGCTTGGTAAAAAAAAAATTGGTGATAAATTTTGCCAGTTATTTTCAGAAGGATAGTAGTTCTACTCAGATTTATTTTAGAGATATTTTGCTTCTAATAAAATTTGATTCCATAAATATTTAACCTTCATTATGTTGAAAGTAAAATGGTGTTAACAACATTAAACAAAATCACGTAAAAAAGAACAATGTCATCCTCATTGGGAACAATAACAGATGAAAACGAAATACTTTCTACGTCAAGTGCTTCTGCTTTTTATTTTACACATCTCTGCTTTACACATATTTCATCAGCAATCATATCAACTTGTTTTGACTTTTTTCTCTGGTGGAGATTGTTGGTCTGTTATATTTTTCTTGGCATTTATTCGTTCTTCTTTCCTCTTAAAATATTGCTGCAAATACTCGCAAGTTCTCAGTTTCTGCAAGTTGTCAAACTGTGGCTGACGGTCAACAGATGCTGAAAGAAGAATTCAAAACTATAATTCAACTCCATTACTCACTTGTGTCAAATATTCTAGACTATAACCCCATTACTCTTTTAATATACAATCAGTGTGACAGGGTTTGAGTACAACTCTTTGATATAATTTACTTATATCAGAAATGAAATGTCTGGGTGACAACTATCAAGGATTGTCTATTTGTTTGAAGATTTAGCGCAATTTTATGCCATTCTTTCCTGGGATCCTTGAAGGGTAACAAGTACTCAAGTACTTCATATCTGCAGTTAAACTTTCCCTTATGAATCAGCAGTGAGAGATGAATGATAATGAGACAATGTAGTATATAAATCATCACAGATGTGGCGGGATGGAGATTCAAACTCACAACCCTCGGATTGATAGTCAGACGCTCTACCCACTGAGCTAACCAAGCTTGGCAAGGATTGTCAAGGTAATATAAAATCTTTCTAATTTTTTATTTAACAAGAAATGTCACTGGTAAGTGTCGCATGCCCCTCAAATGGTCGTTGAAAAATAGCAATATAATTATGTTATAATAGGTAGCGATGTATCCATGAATATAAAGAGTAATGGACTGATGTTTCAGATGAGACATGCAATTTCATGTTTTTTACATTAAAGTGTGACCTTGACTTTTGTGTAAATTTGACATCTGATGTAATGGTCTGGGTATTTAAACAGTTAAATGCTGCTGTAACATCATCATGACATGCTGATCACTTGTGTCAAACTATTTTAAAATCCCTAAATGTAAGACAAAGTTACAGATCAATTGTTGATAAATTGAGCCAAGCGTTTTTGAAATCAATCCATGTATGATAAAGTTAAAGGACGGACTTGAAATCTCAAACAGATTCAAAGTGTTGTCATACATACTAAAAGTGTGACCTTGACCTTTGGGGTATAGGTTTAAGTTTTACTTATGACACGTCGTCATGTCATCTTGATAAATTCAGCCAAGTTAAAGGCAAAGTCACAGACCAGACACACAATATCAAACAAATTGAAAGTGTGACCTTGATCTTTGAGGAAAGGTTCTGGGTCTTACATGCGACACTTAATTATGTCATGTTGATCAACTGAGCCAAATTTTTTTAAAATTTATCCATAGATGACAAAGTTACAGACCGGACAAGAAATGTCAAAATGACTGAAAGTGTTGTCAAACAAAGTTAAATTGTGACCTTGACCTTTGAAGTGGGAGTTTGGGTATTAAGTGCAACACATCGTCATGTTATGTTGATCATTTATAACAAGTATTTATAAAAATCCATCTATGCATGACAAAGTTGCAGACTGGACATGAAATCTCACAAGCTCAAAGTGTGACATTGACCTTTGAGATAAGGGTGTGGGTCTTACTCGCGACACATCGTTATGTTGATCAATTGTAGCAAGTATCTTTAAAATCCATCTATGCATGACAAAGTTACAGGCCGGACACGAAATCTCACAGACTCAAAGTTTTGTTAAACAAACTCAAATTGTGACCTTGACCTTTGAGGTACGGGTGTAGGTCTAATTCGTGACACATCGTCATGTTATGTTGATCATTTGTAGCAAGTATCAACAAAATCCATCTATGCATGACAAAGATACAGGCCGGAAACTAAATACCGGACAGAAGGACGGACAGACGTTCTCACGAATGGGTATTTAAGTGGCTTCTTTGCGTCAATCGTATACTTGTGTGGCTAAATTTTAGCTTTTACACTGTCCATAAAAATTACTAACCCTAGACACTTAACTACCCATTTGTGTGCCCGGAAGGACAGATGGACGGACGCTGCGATTACTATATGCCACCTCGAAATTTTTTTGGGGGTGGCGTAAAAAATTTAATAGCAAATTACTACCTAAACCATGCATCTGATTGTCGGATCAATATCTGTGTGTATATAACCTATATGGTGAGAAACATGTCAGCAATCTGGCTTGCTAAGTCAGTAGAGCATTGCCCTGTCAGTAAAGTCCTGGGTTCAAGTCCTGGACTGGCTCCATATTTGTCTTGTCCTGTTACATCATCATTATAATTTCATTATCATTTTTATTACATTATAATTATAATATGATAGCCTGTGTAGATGAAAATGTTACTCTTTGCAGATAAGGGTTCTTAGCATTCAATGCTGAAAAATACCTTACCTTGGAAAAAATCCCACTTTGATTTCAATTTACTGACAGTACTATTGACAGCTACATCTGAGAGAGATTCTGTTACCTGAAAACAGAGAGATTTATAATACGAGAGCTTCGTAAAATAGAGATCTTAAATAGATTTATATAACAGACAAATTAAAAAACAACAACAAACAACTTCTTAAAACAGAGAGATTAATAAAACAGAGACATTCATGAAACAAGACAGATGCATGTAAAACAAATAGATTTAAATAAACAATAAAACTCATATAAAACATTCATAAAACTGGAGACATATAAACAGAGATAGGCAACTGCATGCACTTGTCTATATTTCAGGTAGGCTTGGCCTGATTTAAGCTCAGTCGGTAACATGGCTGACTATCAATGCAGGGGTCTCGAGTTCAAATCCCCGCCTGGCAACAGTCTCTGTGATGATTGATATATGACACTGTGTCTCATTATCATTGGTCTCTCACCAATGATTCAAGTGGGAAAGTTATCAGTTTCTTGTGGAGATGGGGTGTTCTCTAGTATTGGTTAACCTTTCAGGATCCCAGGAAACAGTGTTTAGGTTAACTAATCATCTGTTAGCCCTCAATGACATAAAATGACACTTAATATTCAATCAATCAATATTTCAGGTGGTGCATTTGGCGTTTTTCTAAATCTTTGAAACACCACTCCTCGTGAACCAATCAACTATTTTGCTGATTTTGGTATTAATTTTTGTACGACCATTTTCTCACTTTTAGCCCATTTTCCAAGAAACAAATAAGAGAAACTTCTTTAAATATCTATATGAAATATATATCTATGGTTTGTTGTTAAAATGTATTTTGTTAAATCAATTACACTTCCATTTTTTGTTGAAAAAAGAAATTCAGTAAAATTTCCAACATATTTCGTTTCCAACCTGTAATAATTTAAATTCAGACAAAAAATATTTTAATAACTTATGATAGGAAATCGTCATTATTCATAAGCTTTACTTTTGTACCAAAATTATTAAAATTCACACAAATATTGAAAGAAATACTAAAGGTGCTACCCGAAATTTCAGTCACATATATTATATGTTTGGGTGTTTTAACCGTCACTTTCAACAATTTTTCAGCTGTACTGCAAAGGTGTCTACTTGAGACAGTATTCTGAGCGCTGTCACACTGGAGTATCATGCCGCTATGGTGTCTACTTGAGACAGTATTCTGAGCACTGTCACACTGGAGTATCATGCCGCTATGGTGTCTACTTGAGACAGTATTCTGGGCGCTGTCACACTGGAGTATCATGCCGCATACACATAGTATGATACCCCACCAAGCCGACCAGACCCAGAACTAGCATCTAAATGCTGAGTGCAAACTGAGGAATAGCTTCTAGTACCATATTTCAAGTCTTTGGTATGACCCAGCATGGATCGAACCCACAACCTTCCGCATGCAAGGACGATGCTCTTACCACTAGACCACATTGTGGTCTTGATATTGTTATACCTTCATATAAAGGTATGAAGATCTATTTGATTTGTAGACAAAAGTTATTTTAACATCACAAGGTGACATTTAACCCCATTCTTGTGTTCATCATAAACAATGTTTGGCCTCTTAGATGAACTATATTCCATTACTCAGAACAAAACATTTGACTTACAGAATATTTTGACCGTATCACACAGTCTTCATCAGTTTTGTGCTGGTCATTCATGCATAGTATCATGTGACATGGGAAGATCACGTGATAATAGGAGAGCATTGTACACCAGACGTTACTCCAGTCCCTCGTTCTAATTGAGTGATGGCCGTCTTTGTTTTATTGCTATGGATGTTCTCGGATATTAGAACCTTAGTGTTTTCAGGTTTGACATTCTGATGTCAAGGAATCATCCAATTTCACCAACATAATCTCTATCACAGTTCTCGCATTTAATGTAGTATACATGTACAACACCACATTTTCCATTTTGTCTGTTTTGTCTTTGACATGGGTGAGTTGTTACCTCCAGTGTACAAGTGTACAATGCTCTCCTTGCATCGCGTAATCTTCCTATGTCACGTGATACTGTGCATGAATGACCCAGCACAAAGCTGATGAAGACTGTATGATACGGTTGAAATATTCTGTAAGTCAAACGATTTCTTCGGAGTAATGGAACAAAGATGTTAAATCAAGAACAAAATATTGTTGTATGTCTGGCCTCATATTTATTATAAGTCTTATAGCATAAATAGTATTTTGAAAACGAACTTTATACCTGTAATATGGCTGTGTTTGCATCCCTGGTGCATGTGTACACCATCACAGGGCTTTGTTCATGCGGCTCCACCACCCACAGCCTATGGTTACTGTCAAAACACATATCCCAGGGTTCCTCTGGCAGACTTATATTGCAGTTTTTGGAAAGTTTGATAACGCCATCAGCATCATGGAGTGTGTAGAAGTTCACCAGATTTGACCTATAAAATAATGTACAGGTTAGAAGTTATATAGAATGTTCTATGCCAGTTAACCTTGGAAGTGATATTGATTTTTTTACGCCAGTTAACCTTGGAAGTGATATGGAATTTTCTATTGGCCTACTAAGTTCTGCATATATGAATATTCAAGCTGAATGTCAAGAGAAACAGATGATCATCTTCCATCTTTATAATTGTTAGTCATAGTCATTTATTTTTATAATTGGAGGACCCTACAATCTTCCTTTATGCTTTTGTGTTGGTTTAATCAAAACAACCATTTTACCATTCCCTTGACGGCCCTCCATGGCTGTCTGAGGTGATGTCATCTAACAACCAAAACCTCCCACTGCTGAGGTTTTGAGTTCGAGTCCAGCTTAGCTGAAAAACTTTCTGTGACAAAGTATCCAAAACACACCTGCTAAATGCTTCGTCACCGTATATAACTGGCGGTACTACTGTAAATACTGATGGATAGACTTTCTGTGAATTGTAAGAATGTTTTTTTTTTATGTTTTTTTAATGGGGTTTTAACGCCATTTTCAACACATTTCAGGTTATATATGGCATATCCAGTTTTACTCGTGGATGAAAACCTCAGACTGAGTCAAAAGGAGTAGAACCACCGTCCTTCCGCAAGTAACTGGAAACTTTCACACATAAAGTTTTTGGAGCGAGCAGGACTCGAACCTACGACAATAGTGGTGAGAGGTAAGTGATCTTGGGATGGCGCCTTAGACCACTCGGCCTTGGAGGACCCGTTTGTAAGATCAGACAAAATGATGGAAAAACAGATAAATGGTCATCTTTTGTTGGTTTTTATTATAGACTTAGACAAGATATTAAAAATCTAAAATGGTGATTCAACCTCTTATATATTTTACTTTATGTAACAATAAATGTCATGGCATTTGGTGCATTAAATTTTTCCATGTTTCGTCAGTCATGGAAAATCTGCAAAACGAGTTCCTGCCTTAATCCATTATAGTACGGCAAAATACATAGTTTAGTTAAAATCAGAAAGTTTATCTACTCCTTGGTTTTGAAACAACAAAATATCACGTTCCATTACGGAATCAACCAACTTTAACCTGCATGGTTGGTAGTAAAATTAGGACTGTAATCTTCTGCTAAAATAATCATGGTAAGGTGCTGTTCGGCATTCTATAGTTAACACATATTGAAACATTTTTTTAAAAATATAACAAAGTACTTTACATCAAGGTTAATTAACATATTCAAATTCCTGAAACTATCTAACAGTTCTATACAAGGTAATTGTAAGAGATAAAATCATGTTATAATATCGAAGGTCTAAGTGCATATAGATAAAGAAGCACTTAGACCTTTTTTCGCTTTCACCCCTTGATACAATGTTTATTGTGTATAAAAACAAAAAAGCGGCATCAGTCTACTACTCTAAACATGATTTAAATAACTTTTTCATATTTGTTTGTTGAGTTTCGTTGTAGACAGTAAAAAACACCGAAAGTACAATATAATAGTTATGGACATATTACATCGAGCACTTCAAAATGAGTCGTAAACTTTAAAGGAGGGGGTGGGGTAACCTGAAATAAGCTGAAAATGGCATTAAACCCCACTAAAAAATACTATAATATTATTACATGAATGAGAATAGGAATCTTGCATCTTCCGGCTAAATGCCATGATAAAATACCATGAGAAGGATTAATTATTTGGCAACTTCATCATTCAGAACTCACAGACAGCTAATTTTGTAAGTTTTACACAGCCTTGTATGTTTTATATTGTTTTGATCATGCAAAATGATCTTTCATTAAAACCATGTAACATTTTTAAGTAAAATTTTGAGTATTTTTTGTACTTTATGCTCACAAAATGACCTACTTTTTGTATCTAATTGCCGTAAAACAAGATTTATTCATCATTCATTAGTTGCCGTATACAAATCATAAGCACTTTAACAATTTTTAACACAAAATTGTGTTGTTTTGTAGAGAATTCCAATGTGCAAAGTGACATAATTATTATTTGTGTTCCTGATAGTTATAAATGGAAGTTAAAATAATTTTAAAATGAGGTTTTGCGTGAATATGCGACCATTCACAAAATCCAAATCAGTTGTATTTTCTTCCTTATATAAATCCTTACATTGCTTTTCCAGTGAATTTCAATGAAGGATAAAAAAAAAAAATATTTATATATAATTTATAAAAATTACAGAACAGTGAGAACTTATACACAGATCGCGTTGATGACTGAGCAGACGTAAAGCCATTATAAATCAATTGCTACATGATTAGGTGTCATGAAAATTAGGGGGTGAGCTAGGGCGGGGATGATAATCTAGCAATTAATTTATTATGTCCTAACAGGTGATAGGATACATCACACTACGAATGGAATATCAAGGATAAGGCCATGATAAATTAATTGCTAGATGATCATCCGCCCTCCCCGTTTTTAAGAAAAATTTGGATGATAATCTAGTAATTAATTTATAAAGGACTTAGGAGAAAAACCATTATCAATAGACCTAATTAAATGTAATAGTTACTGAAACTGACTCCATGCAGAAGAATCCATAAGATGAGCAATTAACCATACTTCTGAAACTGTGACGTTTGAGTTTACAAAGGATTTATTTGTCTCCCAAATTATGTTTATTCCTACGTCAATGATAAAAATCAACACGCTTTATGCATTCAAAGTTTGGCGAAAATCCTGAACCTTTCATTAACAAGCAAAGTTTCTCTCCGGGAGCTTACAGAACATGTAAGGGAAGCAGAACATTTTGTCCTGAGGGCATTTTGTGCCTACTCGTTTCACACCTCCAATAGAAGGCAAGCGTCTTATAAATTTTTTTCAAATCTATTAAAACTATTTGCGAGTGTAAGATGTATTCAATACATGAAGTGGTTATGTTGGTACAATACATATTTCAAATTATTAAAACAAGCAGATTCTTGCTATTTCTTGGGTAGATAGATAAAATGAAAGGAGCAAAACATCTTGAGAAGGGAAGGAGTAGAAATGACTTGAAGGGAAAAGTCAAGGGTGGCCAAGATATCAGGGGAAGGAAACATGTTTTGGGTAAGTACCATATATGACAATAAATAACAGCTCTAATGAGATCCTTTATTGTTCAATATTTCCTCCCATGTCAAATATAGGCATATCCTATAGGATATAAATAAAAGGATACTGTTCAGAAAACAAGAGGGCCAAGATGGCCCTATATCGCTCACCTAAGTGACCTTGAGTCACCCAACTTAAGTAGATTATATAATACATGAACACTCAAAATTCCAGAAAAACGAGATGGGCGAGTAGTTAGAATTTTTATTTGTTTTGAAGATGTAACAGATGCATAGAAGAGATGTGCGATAAT
Source organism: Panopea generosa (assembly GCA_029582155.1). NCBI lineage: Eukaryota > Metazoa > Mollusca > Bivalvia > Adapedonta > Hiatellidae > Panopea > Panopea generosa. Next base: position 35,857,190 of record CM055902.1, read on the forward strand.
AATAGTATCCTTGTGCAGATATCTGGATATCAGATATCGAAAGAAAGTTTTTACTACATATCCATATATATAAACCAGCCTCCCCTCCTGGAGACTATGTTTTTCGAGGAATCACAATGGCTGGAACAAACTTGGTAGAGGTTCACCCATGGTAAGTGTCAGTGAAACTTCATCAAAATCAGGTCAGTAGATTCTGACAAAAAGGCTTTTGAAGAATATTACTGTAGCTGCCTGTATAGTAAACTAGCACCTCACTGTGGCAGTCATGTTTTATAACAAACCACAACGGCTTGAACAAACTGGGTAAGGGTCACCCAAGGAACATTTCTGCGAAACTGTTTTAAAATCGATCCGGTGATTCTGACAAGAAGATTTTTTAAGTTTTTTTCTATAGCTTATATTGTAAACTGACCCCACCCCATGGCCGCCATGTTTTTTGACGAATCACTATGGTTGGAACAAACTTGGTGAAGGGTCCTCCAAGGAACATTTCTGTGAAATTATTTTAAAATCCAGTAGTTTCTGACAAGAAGATTTTTAAGTTTTTACAAATTAAACTTGCCCCGCCCCCTGGCGGCTATGTTTTTTGATGAATCAAGATGGCTTGAACAAACTTGGTAGAGAATCACCCAAGGAACATTTCTGTGAAGTTATATCAAAATTGACCCAGTGGTTTCAGAGGAGAAGTTGTTAGAAGTTAAAAGTTAACGACGGGCGACAGACACCAGATGATCATAAAAGCTCACCTGTGAGCCTCTGGCTCAGGTGAGCTAATAAATATATACATAAAACATTTAATTTTCAATGTTGAACAGCAAAGAATATAAATTTGCCAGACGCAGGAAATCTTTCTATATTACATAGATCCGACACCTACTGATCCAGCACTGTATCAAGATTATTTTTGTAGAAGATTCTCTCGTTGCACTACCAATCTGGTTGAAGATTGTCGATTCCATCACAGAAGGTGATATTCCGATGTTTCAGAGCCTATGAGTCTTTCTGATTCTGAACTAAACAAATGTATTTTGCCATACTTTGGACAAGAGCTTGTTTTTGCATATTTTCCACGAATGATGATTGAAAAATGAAAAAAATCTAATGTACCAAATATTAGGACATTTGTTGTAAATAAGAAGAAATGTATAAGAGGATGAATCAAGGTTATAGATTTTTGATAAATTGTCTAGGTTTATAATATAGACAACAAAAAAACAACCACCTACCTCTTACACAGCATCTGAAGCCTATCTGTCAAGATTAAAGGCAATACTGCCAGAACAGTGACTGAGCATGTAGCAAACATACCAATGACTTCCTCCGCCAGTAAAACAGGATATGCCATATATATGCTTTTCAAGGTGTAACAATGAGAATGGTGTTATTTGTCATTTCCTTGAAGAAATCGAATTATTAAAATATAAATGTTATACTAACCTGTAGTACATGACAGCTAGAACATTCAAAGACTCGTCATAAACCATTCGTTTTGTCGTAAGCGGTTCAAAAACATTTTCACCAAGATCTGTAACCTCCTTTAGTTGATCTTCACCTTGACCTCTGTATTTTGACCTGTCACATTTGACCTCTTCATGAACACAATCATGTGACCTGCCATCCAAATCACAAGTAGCTAATGTTCCATCCTGCAAATGTAACAAATTTGTTTGTTTTGTTTGATTATTTAGTCATGTTTATGTGACAGAGACCTAACAGACGATCAGCTAACCTAACCACTCTTTCCTGGAATCCTGAAAGGTTAACCAGTACTGGGGCACACCTATCTCGGCAGGTATCTGATAACTTTCAGCAATGAGAGATGAATGACAATGAGATGCATACAGATACTGTGACCATGCAGGGTATCTAACTCGTGATCCCTGGATTGACAGTCCGATACGCTATGGACTAAGGTCTCTGGGCCCCGTTAGCAAATATGGCTAATATTTATACAAAGAATTAAAAAACAAAAAAAACAACCAGTCAGTTTAAAATTATTCAGGGAAAGACAATCCTTTGTTGGACTCACACTCACATACCATAATGCATCTCGGGCCGTCCCACCAATGAAACTTGTTATTTCATGATTATACCAAGGAAATGTCATAGTGACCATGACCTCTAACCTTTTGATACTATTATAAATATTTTTCTTTCATTTTACATTAAGTGTTATAAATTAAATGCTAGATTATCATCCAAATATTTCTCAAAAAGGGTGAGGGTGGGGGAGGATTTAATGTTTTTTTATTTATTTTTGTTTGATTGATTTTTGGTTATTTTTTAAAATATTTATATATTAATGTATTTTTTTTATGAAAAGAAAAAGGGTCAGGGCAGCATGAAAACTAGAGGGTGGGCAGCGGTGATAATTTAAAAATTAATTGATTACGGCCTACCATGGAATTTTAATCATTTTTTTTTAAATTGTTGATAACCAATGTTCCACACAAATTTCAGAATGAATACACAAAGATTTTAAACGTGTGAATGTATATTATTTTACATATGTGAATGTATATTATTTTACATGTGTGTATGTATATTATTTTACATGTGTGAATGTATATTATTTTACATGTGTGAATGTATATTATGTTACATGTGTACGTATATATTATTTTACATGTGTGAATGTATATCATTTTACATGTGTGAATGTATATTATTTTACATGTGTGACTGTATATTATTTTACATGTGTAAATGTATATTATTTTACATGTATGTATATCATTTTACATGTGTGACTGTATATTATTTTACATGTGTAAATGTATATTATTTTATATGTGTGTATGTATATTTTTTTACATGCGTGTAATTATTTTGCAAGTGTGTATGTATATCATTTTACATGTGTTAATGTATATTATTTTACAAGTGTGTATGTATTTTACTTTACAAGTGTGAATGTGTATTATTTTACATATGTGAATGTATATTATTTTATATGTGAGAATGTATTCTATTTTACATGTGTACATGTATATTATTTTATATGGGTGTAATTATTTTACAAGTGTGTTTGTATATCATTTTCTATCTGTGAATGTATATAATTTAATAAGTGTGTATGTATATTATTTTACATGTGTGAATGTATATTATTTTACATGTGTGACTGTATATTATTTTATATGTGTGTATGTATTATTTTTTATGTGAAAATGTATATTATTTTACATCTGCGAATGCATATCATTTTACAAGTGCAAATGTTTATTATTTTACATGTGTGAGTGTTTATCATTTTACATGTTCATATGTATATAATTTTACATGTGTTAATGCATATTATTTTCATGTGTGAATGTAAATTATTTTACAAGTGTGAATTATATTATTTTACATGTGTGAATGCATATTATGTTACATGTGTGAATGTATATTATGTTACATGTGTGAATGTATATTATGTTACATGTGTGAATGCATATTATGTTACATGTGTGAATGTATATAATTTAACATGTGCAAATGTATATTATTTTACAAGTGTGTATCTATATTATGTAACATGTGTGAATGTTTATTATTTTACAAGTGTGTTTGAATATTATTTTACATGTGTGAATGTATATTATTTTACATGCATGAATGTATATTATTTTACATGTGTGAATGCATATTAATTTAATTTTACATGTGTGAATGTATATTATTTTACATGTGTGAATGTATATCATTTTACAAATGTGTATGTATATTATTTTACATGTGTGAATGTATATTATTTTATATGTGTGAATGTATATTATTTACAAGTGTATATTATTCATGTATATTGTGAGGATATGTATACTGTGAGGACATGTGTACATGTATACTGTGAGGACATGTGTGCATGTATACTGTGAGGACATGTGTGCATGTATACAGTAAGGACATGTGTGCATGTATACAGTGAGGACATGTGTGCATGTATACAGTGAGGACATGTGTGCATGTATACTGTGAGGACATATGTGCATGTATACAGTAAGGACATGTGTGCATGTATACAGTAAGGACATGTGTGCATGTATACAGTGAGGACATGTGTGCATGTATACAGTGAGGATATGTGTGCATGTATACTGTGAGGATATATGTGCATGTATACTGTGAGGACATGTGTGCATGTATACAGTGAGGATATGTGTGCATGTATACTGTGAAGACATGTGTGCATGTATACAGTAAGGACATGTGTGCATGTATACAGTGAGGACATGTGTGCATGTATACTGTGAGGACATATGTGCATGTATACAGTAAGGACATGTGTGCATGTATACAGTGAGGACATGTATGCATGTATACTGTGAGGACATGTGTGCATGTATACAGTTAGGACATGTGTGCATGTATACTGTGAGGACATGTGTGCATGTATACTGTGAGGAAATGTGTGCATGTATACTGTGAGGACATGTGTGCATGTATACTGTAAAGACATGTGTGTATGTATACTGTGAGGATATATGTGCATGTATACTGTGAGGACATGTGTGCATGTATACAGTGAGGACATGTGTGCATGTATACTGTGAAGACATGTGTATGTGTATATTGTGAGGACATGTGTACATGTGTGCTGTGAGGATATGTGTGCATGTATACTGTGAGGATATGTGTGCATGTATACTGTGAAGACATGTGTGCATGAAAACAGTGAGGATATATGTGCTTGTATACTGTAAGGACATGTGTGCATGTATACAGTGAGGACATGTGTGCATGTATACTGTGAAGACATGTGTACATGTATACTGTGATGACATGTGTACATGTATACTGTGAGGATATGTGTACATGCATACTGTGAGGATATGTGTGCATGTATACTGTGAAAAAATGTGTACATATATACAGTGAGGACGTGTGTACATATATACTGTGATAACATGTGTACATGTATACTGTGAGTATATGTGTACATGTATACAGTGAGGATATGTTTGCATGTATACTGTGATGACATGTGTACATGTATACAGTGAGGATATGTGTGCATGTATACTGTGATGACATGTGTACATATATACTGTGAGGATATGTGTACATGTATAATATTATGACATGTGTGCATGTGTACTGTGATGACCTGTACATGTATACAGTGAGGATATGTGTGCATGTATACTGTGATGACATGTGTACATGTATACTGTGAGGATATGTGTACATGTATAATATGATGACATTTGTACATGTATACAGTGAGTATATGTGTACATGTATACAGTGAGGATATGTATACTGTGATGACATGTGTACATGTATACATTGAGGATATGTGTACATGTATACTGTGATCACGTGTGAACATGTATACTGCGAGGATAAACAATTGTTTCATCAATATTTTCGCTCTCCTTATATGTTTTGATTTCTTCTTTATTTGACATTATGTTGTCACAATCATTGTCTTTGTTAACATCATTTTCTATTTTATCTTAGTTTAAACTTATTTATTTTATTTCGATTGTGAAACAAGTCGTCACAACTTAGATAAATCACGCACCAAGTCTTCCTGAGTAGAACCAGTACCAACGCATATGCAAAAAAAATGTCTGGCCCAAGGACACCACGCATAGCCATGGCGAAGAATCGATTCTAATCAAGGGTTAGGGACTCTGCCACTGGACCACGCGCTTCACATTCTATTTTATCTGTAATCTTAATTGCAATAAACATTGCCTAACCATTCTGAACTAAATTATCTGTTACTTTATTTCTGCCACTTATATCTAAACTTTATTTTCCACATCTTATTCTGGTGTCTACACTCTGTTTCACTGTATTTCCTCCAAATGTATTTGACTTGTCTGTTATTATATCCCTATTAATTTCTAAATACATTTGCTACGACTTTTTACAAATAAATGCTAACTTTATTATTTTTCCAAAACAAATTGAGTGCACTTACCACAAACATAAACTATGTTTGTATATTTTAAAATGACTTAAATACACTTGCTTCATTATGACTTCATGATAAACATGAAACTGTGTTTTTCTAAAATAAAGCAAATGTACTTACTACATTTTGTCGCAAAATATTTGGCTAAAGTAGAAAAGACACACTGCAGTTAGTACACTTGCATCGTTCTGGCATTATACAAAATGTATTTACAACATTCTGGCATAACACAAAGTAGATGATAAGCAGTTACTACATATGGTTTTTATGCAATATTTATCTTTAATTGAATGACATAATACTCCATATTGGAGTCAAAGATAGAGCAGAAAAAAATATATAATATTGTACCAAAATGTCATTTTTGACCAAAATTGTACTTACGACATTCTAGCCCTAACCCCTCAATATGAACATGTGTACTGTGATTACATGTGCACATGTATACAGTGAGGATATGTGTACATGTATACTGTGACAACATGTGTACATGTATACTTTAAGGACATGTGTACATGTGCACTGTGATGACATGTGTACATGTATACTGTGAGGACATGTGTACATGTATACTGTGAGGATATGTGTGCATATATACTGTGAGGACATGTGTACATGTATACTGTGAGGACATGTGTACATGTATACTGTGAGAACATGTGTACATGTATACTGTAAGGACATGTGTACATGTATACTGTAAGGACATGTATACTGTGATGACATGTGTATATGTATACTGTAAGGACATGTGTGCATGTATACTGTGAGGATATGTGTACATGTATACTGTGATGACATGTGTACACATGTATACTGTGAGGACATGTGTACATGTATACTGTGAGGACATGTGTACATGTATACTGTGAGGATATGTGTGCATATATACTGTGAGGACATGTGTACATGTATACTGTGAGGACATGTGTACATGTATACTGTTAGGACATGTGTACATGTATACTGTGAGGACATGTGTACATGTATACTGTGAGGATATGTGTGCATATATACTGTGAGGACATGTGTACATGTATACTGTGAGGATATGTGTGCATGTATACTGTGAGGTCATGTGTACATGTATATTGTGAGGACATGTGTACATGTATACTGTGAGGACATGTGTACATGTATACTGTAAGGACATGTGTACATGTATACTGTGAGGATATGTTAACATATATACTGTGAGAATATGTACACATACATACAATGATGTTAAGTTCAAATATTTACTATGAATGTAGTCCCACACACACATATATATATGACACAGATGCAGTATCAGGATACAGTCACACGTGTTTGTCATGTATAATAGTCATAGAGATGTCTCATAATTTACTATTGTTAAAACGACACCGAGATACTGAAGTGTTTGAGTCAGCTTCTTGATCACAGCAGCAAAACAGATAATATTCCTGTGTCTATTTCATATTTCATGATTGAAGTCCTGTCAATTTCAATAAACAAGCACCTGAAAGGCTATAAAATGCTTAATTTACAGTTAATTAATTGCTGTGTTTGAGATAAGAATCTTGCCGCTCCACTGAGATATCTCAATCAGCTGTTACTGGCAGTAGCACATGTTAATTACATACACGCAGGCTGATGATAATATCACTGCCATATATGGCGATGTTCAGGTCAGCGGTCTACTAGAGAACGTTTACACACAGAGACAGATGGGGTTTATTAAACAGATCATTTGAGGCTCATAAAACTCTGCACATGTACAGTGTTACCTACTGAACAGCAGCAGATATGTTCTACATTTACTGTATACAAATATAATCTAGAAATGTTATGATTAATGCTAAGGAGATTTATCCTACCTTCAATGTTTACATATATAATCTAGAAATGTTACAATTAATGCTAAGGAGATATATCCTACCTTCAATGTATACAAATATAATCTAGAAATGTTACAATTAATGCTAAGGAGATTTATCCTACCTTCAATGTATACAAATATAATCTAGAAATGTTACAATTAATGCTAAGGAGATATATCCTACCTTCAATGTATACAAATATAATCTAGAAATGTTACAATTAATGCTAAGGAGATATATCCTACCTTCAATGTTTACAAATATAATCTAGAAATGTTACAATTAATGCTAAGGAGATATATCCTACCTTCAATGTATACAAATATAATCTAGAATTGTTACAATTAATGCTAAGGAGATATATCCTACCTTCAATGTATACAAATATAATCTAGAAATGTTACAATTAATGCTAAGGAGATATATCCTACCTTCAAAGTATACAAATATAATCTAGAAATGTTACAATTAATGCTAAGGAGATTTATCCTACCTTCAATGTATACAAATATAATCTCGAAATGTTACAATTAATGCTAAGGAGATATATCCTACCTTCAATGTATACAAATATAATCTAGAAATGTTACAATTAATGCTAAGGAGATATATCCTACCTTCAATGTATACAAATATAATCTAGAAATGTTACAATTAATGCTAAGGAGATATATCCTACCTTCAATGTATACAAATATAATCTAGAAATGTTACAATTAATGCTATAAGGAGATATATCCTACCTTCAATGTATACAAATATAATCTAGAAATGTTACAATTAATGCTAAGGAGATATATCCTACCTTCAATGTATACAAATATAATCTAGAAATGTTACAATTAATGCTAAGGAGATATATCCTACCTTCAATGTATACAAATATAATCTAGAAATGTTACAATTAATGCTAAGGAGATTTATCCTACCTTCAATGTATACAAATATAATCTCGAAATGTTACAATTAATGCTAAGGAGATTTATCCTACCTTCAATGTTTACATATATAAGCTAGAAATGTTACAATTAATGCTATAAGGAGATATATCCTACCTTCAATGTATACAAATATAATCTAGAAATGTTACAATTAATGCTAAGGAGATATATCCTACCTTCAATGTATACAAATATAATCTAGAAATGTTACAATTAATGCTAAGGAGATATATCCTACCTTCAATGTATACAAATATAATCTCGAAATGTTACAATTAATGCTATAAGGAGATATATCCTACCTTCAATGTATACAAATATAATCTAGAAATGTTACGATTAATGCTAAGGAGATTTATCCTACCTTCAATGTTTACATATATAAGCTAGAAATGTTACAATTAATGCTATAAAGAGATAATTATGTTCTACATTGACTGTATACAAATATAATCTAGAATTGTTACAATTAATGCTTTGAAAATATTTCCTACCTTCATTGTATACAAATATAATCTAGAAATGTTATGGTTAATGCTACGGAGATATGTTCTACATTGACTGTATACAAATATAATCTAGCAATGTTACGATTAATGCTGAGAAAATATAGCAGTCCTACATTTACTGTATACAAATATAATCTAGAAATGTTAAAGTTATACAAAGGATAACATATCCTACTTTCAATGTATACAAATATAATTTAGAAATGTTATGATTATACTAAAGTGAAATATCCTATTCCAATATTTTCATTTGCAAATTCCTTCCTCAGTGGTTAAATAAAACATGTAATCTATATGAACTGAAACAGTAAAATGGGTTAAACTGTAACCAAAACGGCCATTTCAGAAGTTGAAGAAGACTTTGATGTATCAAAAAATGATATTAATGAGTGGAATAAAAGAAGAATTTTTATAAAACAAGTGAGAACTATTTATGAAAATGTTCAATTTTAAAGATTTTGTGACCCCACCTGGCCCCTTTTGGAAAGTCAATCACACTGCACTAAGTCACCCACTTTAGTTTCTTCAATAAAAGAGACATTTGTGTCAAATGTGATGAAATTTCCTTTAATGTTAAAATGCTAAAAACTAAATTAAAACTGACCTTTCAAGCGTATAATATAAAAATTAACTTTATCTGAATCTTTGCTTTCAAATGTGACAGTGAACATGTTTTCCGGAAAGTTACAAACCACAAACTAACTGCCCCTTACATTTATGTTGTGCTTACTTGAACATTTTCAATAGTTATAGGGCCATAGCTAATTGAGGTCTCGCTTCAGTGACAGTTGAATTTTGTTGTTCTATATAAAATAAGGTCTAGGATTTCAGTATTACAGTATATGCTATGCCAGATTTTGCTCTACTCATTTGCAGCAAGAAATCACAACCATTATGAAGCATTTTGAAAAAATATTTGATAACCAAATTACATAGGACTTCTTTTAAGCATAAGAATCATGTAATCGTGAAAAAAAGGGGCATACTTCTGTAGTGAGAAGAAAGACACTACACAGTATATTATATGAAAACGCATCTGCTGAAGTATGACCTATTCCTTCATTGTAAAAAAACACATTTAGCACCTTCTTAAAACTGTCTCACTGCGACGTGTGGTCCAGTGGTGGAGCATTGGATGCTGTGTTGGGTATACAATCCTTCTCCAAGGCTAACTGTTGTGTCCTTAACCCTTTACTTCATATAGACGCCTTTGGACACCTCTAATATAGACGCCTTTGGACACCTCTAATATAGACGCCTTTGGACACCTCTAATATAGACGCCTTTGGACACCTCTAATATAGACGCCTTTGGACACCTCTAATATAGACGCCTTTGGATACCTCTAATGGAGAAGGCTTTTAAATTATTGTGTGAATTATGTTTATATTAACTGACTGAGTGGAAAACAGTGCAGGAAGTGTTTAGATTGCTCGTTACGAGCAATCTGAACTCTTCCTGCACTGTTTTCAAAGGCCTTCTGTGATTGGTATCTATGGAGTAAAGGGTTAAGCAAGACATTTTATCCACATATCCTTGGTACTGGTTTTACCCAGGAAGAATTAGAGTGTGATTTGTCTAACTTGTTTCACAATCAATGTTATAAATCACCTTCTTGCCTTAAGTAATGTTTATAATCATTTTGTTTAAAATATATTGATTTCTCATGGAGTAACTACTTAACCGGTGATACTATAATAAGTAATCTGTGAAGTACTACCTACCCCAGATGCTGAGATGAGACAGTTGAATTTGTCGACAAACACCACCTGTGTAACACATCTGCAACAGAAGATAAATTAGATCAGCCGTTATCATAAAGAGGATCTCTATATATATATCTAATACAACTTAGTTTTTTTCCTTTTTTCTCTGATGTGCTGAAACAGAATAAAACTAGAGCTATCTCAGAAGATGACTTATCACACCTTACTATGTGCTTTAAGAAGATGAAATATGAAACTGTTGTATCGTGCTGCGAAGAGAAATATTATTAAGAAAAAATAATATAGCTGAGACAGGTAAAATAAAATAAAATTTTGACCTTGACCTTCAAGGTATATTGCTGCAGGTTACTCTTCACGACACAGTATTCTTTGAAACAAAATATTTCTGTACACTTTTATCTGTAAAATCCATCAATAAATGTCTATCCTATTGTTAATATAAATAAATCGAAAACAAGGAGACATATTCTAATTTCATCAGTTTTTATTAGTATGATAGAACAAAAAAACACTAGAAAATATAAATTTGCATTTTTAAAAATATTTCTATTCATATTTTAAAAACTACTGAGGGTCCTCCGTGGCCGACTGGTCTAAGGCATCGCTCAAGACCAATAACTTCACTGCTAAGGTCATAGATTCGAGTTGTGCTAGCTCCAAAAACTTTATGGGAGAAAGTTTGCCAGTTACTTGCGGAAGGACGTACAGTAGTCCTACTCAGATTCATTCTGAGGTCTTCCTTTACTAATAAAACTGGATATAGATGTTGTATATAACTTGAAATGTGTTGAAAATGGTGCTTAACCCCAATAAAAAAAAAGAAGAAAATATTTTGTTTATGAATATTAATTTGTGTATAATTCTCTGTTCACTTACTCTGTATGCAGTAGAAAGTAGCTGTGTATATTGTAAGACCTAGGGTAATGACTTATTCGCACCTTCTCATCTCTGTCACAGGTCACTATGTACTTGTCATTGCGGGTCAGCTTCTGAAATATTATATTTATATTGTTTCATCTAAAGGTCAAAAACCATCTTCTTTTCCCCTGGATTGATTAATTCATTGAATAATATAGCTTCCTTTTCATGGCATCGAGGGCTATCAGATGATCAGTTAATCTAACCACTATTTCCTGGGATCCTGAAAGGTTAACCAGTACTCGAGCACCCCCTATCTCAGCATGTAACTGAAATTAGCGCTGAGAGACGAATGATATGAGATGCAATATCATATATCAATCATCAACGAGACTGTGACTGGGCGAGGATACGATTCAGAATCCCTGGACTGATAGTCAGACGCAATATCGACTAAGAAGTAACCAGTCCAAACAATGGATAGACATGTATACATACCAGTCCTATCATTGAAAACACATAAAACATGGTGAACCTCAGCTGAATTTTTGGCTACCAGTTCATATGTTTACAATCATGCAAGATCTGAAGTGAAAATTGGCTGAAATCTCATTGGATTTAAATAAGGAAATTAAAAGACAAAAAGTTTAAAATAAAACCGACGTTTTCAAGGTTCAAAATGAATGGTTGTCTGATTGCCTGGTGTAGATTTTATGGGGGACATGTAAATTTTCCTGAATTACTTGGCGGATGGACAAGTTAATCTAAAATCGAAATTTGTAGGACTAATATACATTGATTGTCATGCCATAAAACTATCATATATTTCAATTGCAAAAATATCACATTTTAACTCCATTTTCCACACCGGATGTTGATTTTTGTGAAGAAAGTCGAATCCAAAAATAAATTTCTCCTACTGTAACAAAAGAACCAGGTCAAACCCAAGTTTCTAAAGCAGCCTATTTTTGTTTGTTTTTTTAAAATAAACATCCTGTGTTACGTTTGGTATGAGTGATGTGAGCATGTAGTTCAAAGGGCCAAAACTGCTGGTCAGTTTATTATTAGATAGATACAATGTTTTATTTCATAAATGAAGGCCTCCTGCCCAAAATACATATCATTATTTACAGCAGATTTTTAAGTTATGTTTGCATGTTATATAATTACATTCATATTTCATTTTTGTTTAACAAACAATAAAATTAATGTAATAAACATAGGCAACTTTTCTTCCTTTGAAAGTGTCTTTCAGTTGTAGAATATTGTAAAAAATTAATAGAACAGTGTCACCACAGTACACTTGGGTCCCATTATAAAGCGATTGCCGGGATCCACGAAATGAAACCGCGATATACACGGAACCACACTATAAATATCCCAAGTTGCACTGCACTACATTATTTGGCAATACTAGTTCCGGTGGAAGTACCGTAAACAAATGCAAGACAATGTGTGATAAATATGACAGACCATTGTTTGCCGGCGTAAATCAATTAAAAGCAATGTTGTTTATAACAATAAGTTGTGATCATGTCAGTCTGAATTAGCAAGGTGAAAAATTGATGCACAAATACATGGTCACAGTCTGAAACAACGTAACAAGGTTTTCGATGAATTTATCAATTATTATACCACGTTTTTTTTTTATAAATCTGGTTAAAAATATCCATTTTTAATTTGGGAACTGTAGAAAACTCTCGCATTATAAAGAGTTTCGCAACAGGACCCGAGTGTACCAAGAAAACAAGAGATAACATAAACCAGAGTATCTTGGACATTTAAAGAATACGATAGTCATCTTTTAATACATGAGAGAGTTCAGGTGTTTAGCAATACAGACAGATACGATTTTCACATTCAATATTTTGATGACGATTTTTAAATTGTGACTGGAGCATCAGAAACTGGCCATTTTTATGTAGAAATAGTCAACCCATAAATATTTCTCTAGATTTAATAAGGTTTTAAAATATTCATAGTTGTCACAACGGGTGATTCATCAATACTACCATAGCATTGTCATTTCATGCCATTAATCACTGCTTAGATTGTTTAATAAAACTATTTATATCTTTGATTTCTTAAGACGCCCATATAAACTGTAGCCATACCAATAAAAGGAGATTTTTAACATTTGAAGTCCATTGGTACCCACTGCATCTGGTGACTTACGGTCTCATTTAACCCTTTACTTCATATAGACGCCTTTGGACACTTAATATAGACGCCTTTGGACACCTCTAATATAGAAAGCTTTTGAATTATTGGGTGAATTATGTTTATATTAACTGACAGAGTGGAAAACACTACAGGAATTGTTCAGATTATTTGTTATGAGCAATCTGAACTCTTTCTGCACTGTTTTCATAGGCCTTCTGTGATTGGTGCGGGGAAAAAGTGTATCTATGGAGTGAAGGGTTAAGAATAACCTCCCTTACATGATGGTAGCAAGATAACTACACCCAAGAAATGAGAGCTGTGTAAATCATTTGGGCATTATTTTTGTTGAAAATACCTGAAATTGTCATATTTCTTTGTACATAAAATTTATGAGAATATTGGAACATTTTCATGATTTCTACCATGTTTGGATGACATTGGGTATTGTTGGATGAAGCTATAACAGTTTAAAGTTGCTAAGTGATACACTGCAACAAATAGGCAGAATTGTCTAAAATGAAAGGATGCCATCAAACCATTGAAATTGTGAAAAAGCAACCTGGTCAACCCCATATTTTTTTCTGCATAATTGGACCAAGAGAGGACTATCTATGGGAACAAGGCAGTTTTAGAATCAATTGGTAATGTGTCAAGTGTTCCAGAAGAGCATTTCTTTATATGTTGTTGTATGGTGTTTAGCGTCGTTTTCAATTTTTCAATCATATTGTGATGGTGTCTACTCGAGACAGTATTCTGAGCGCTGTCACAATGGAGTATCATGCCGCAGACACATGGTATGATACCCCATGTAGTCACATTATAGTGTCACCGGGCCGACCAGACCTAGAACTATCCTCAAATGCTGAGCGTCAAGCAAGAAAGCTCATCGTACCATTTTTAAAGTCTTTGGTATGACCCCATCATGGACTGAACCCATGACCTTCCGCATGCGAGGCGGATGCTCTACCACTAGACTATGCTGAAGTCTCGTCCTAGTTTTATAATAAAAAATATGTTATGCATAAAGGAAGTAGCCCACATTCACCTAACACCTAAAAAATATTTACAAAATTCAGAATGAACTTTTTCAATGTGAATTATTTAACAGAGGAATACTAATGGGCTGTGGTATATAGAATGACTGTACACATGACATACACTACTTGATAGTGTTTTTTACTGTTTGACAGATGTGGTGAGTTTTTCAGCTACAAAGACGGGAATAAAACAATACAATGATGAGTGCCACAGATTAGCATCTGTCTATTAATTGGTTGAAAAGAGGTCTACATGTATTTTTAATTTAGAGAATTTAATTAGCAACAAAGTGGTAGTGTTTGTCCAAGTAAATACAAAGTAATACATTGTACTGTTAACTTAGAGACACTTAGCTTGTCCAGGAAACATATATCTTTTGCTGATTGGGATATAGTTATTTATAGTTATTTTATCAACCCAGTCTTGGTATTAAATATTAATTAGCTACACACTGTACTGTGTCTATTTCTTATTGACCAATCACAATAAAGGGTGGATTAATTTGATCAATTTCGTAAAACTATGAAATAACCCAAAAATTAATAGAATTTGTATTTTTGTATCATGGGGACAAGCATTTTCTCATATAAACACACTACACCCAAAACCATATACAGATGTCAAAGTTCACAAATTTATGTAGTTCTTAATTTTTGGAATGGAATGTCTACAAATATAATTAAACATACCACATCTAGGACCATGGATAGATGTCCCAGGAGGAGATCACCTTCTTTTTCTGGTTCTTCTATAGAATATTTATATACATCTCCAGTCTTGTCCGCTATCACTATGTCAGTCTCGCTGTGGGTGAAGGTCAAGGCTGTACATCGTCGCGGAGTGACCCTAGAATGATACAGATCTGATAGTAAGTTCTGATATCTTTTAATGGTTTCCATCCATAAACTTTGAATTGACATTTTATTTAGTTACTGGCACGCTCAAAAGATCTTGATATATTGTAATTCAGCGCCGGATTTGTTGTAATTCAGCACTGGGGCAAGTTGTAATTCAGCTCTTGAGCATGTTGTAATTCAACACTGGGACAAGTTGTAATGCAGCACTGGGGCAAGTTTTAAATCAACACTGGGGTATGTTGTAATTCAGCTATGTGGCAAGTTGTAATTCAGAACTGGGGCATGTTGAAACTCAGCACTGGGGCAAGTTGTAATTCAGCACTAGGGCAAGTTGTAATTCAGCATTGGGGCAAGCTGTAATTCAGCACAGGGATATGATGTAATTCAGCACTTGGGCAAGTTGTAATTCAGCACTAGGGTATTTTGTAATTCAGCACTGGGGCAAGTCATAACACTGGGGGTAGGCTAGAATTCAGCACTGGGGCATGTTGTAATTCAGCACAGGGACAAGTCATAATTCCGCAACCAGGGGCAGGTTGTAATTCAGGTCTGGGGCATGTTGTAGTTCAGCACTGGGGCAAGTTTTTATTCAGCAATGGGGCAGGCTGTAATTCATCACTGGGGCATGTTGTAATTCAGCACTGGGGCATGTTGTAATTCAGCACTGGGATATGTTGTAATTCAGCACTTGGGCAAGTTGTAATTCAGCACTGGGGCATGTAGTTATTCAGCACAGGGACAGGCTGTAATTCAGCACCCAGGAGCAGGTTGTTATTCAGTACAGGGGCCGGTTGTAATTAAGCACTGGGTCATGTTGTTATTCAGCACTGGGGCAGGTTGTAATTCAATACAGGGACAGGCTGTTATTCAGCACCAAGGAGCAGGTTGTAATTCAGTACAGGGACAGGTTGTAATTCAGCATTTGGGCAGGTTGTATTTCAGTACAGGGACAGGCTGTAACTCAGCACCCAGGGGCAGGTTGTAATTCAGCACTGGAGCAGGTTGTAATTCAACACCAAGGGGCAAGTTGTAATTCAGCATCCAGCGACAGGTTGTAATTCAGCACTGGGGCAGGTTGTAATTCAGTGCAGGGACAGGCTGTAATTCAGCACCTAGGGGCAGGTTGTAATTCAGTGCAGGGACAGGCTGTAATTCAGCACCAGGGGCAGGTTGTAATTCAGCACTGGAGCAGGTCGTAATTCAGCACAGGGACAGATCATATTTTCAGTACACGGACAGGCTGTTATTCAGCACCCAAAGACAGGTTGTTATTCAGCACCCAGGGGCAGGTTGTAATTCAGCAGACATTTATTTTTCATTTCTTTCATGTAAGTTTTGTTGATATTAAATACAGCTTTAGAGGATGCACTGTAAGCATTTTATGTAAATAAGATATTTTGCCTTTTGAATCTTTTGTTGTCTGGCAGGATTCTTGTCTGCTTATATTATATTGCAGACACGCATGCACGCACCCACCCACGCACGCACACATATATATATGGTTCCATCAACCCTTGTCAGACAGAGGCTTTCCAACCCAAAGGGACAGTCTCTGACATTATGATTTATAATACACTCAACCTTATTTCATATATCATGTAATATATCAAAATCATGAACTATATCAAATAATATATCAAATACACGTAATATATCAAATAATATATCAAATACATGCAATATATATCAAATAATATATCAAATACATGAACTATATCAAATAATATATCAAATACACGTAATATATCAAATAATATATCAAATACACGTAATATATCAAATAATATATCAAATACATGAAATATATCAAATAATATATCAAATACATGTAATATATCAAATAATATATCAAATACATGAACTATATCAAATAATATATCAAATACATGTATTATATCAAATAATATATCAAATACATGTAATATATCAAATAATATATCATATACATGAAATATATCAAATAATATATCAAATACTTGTAATATATCAAATAATATATCAAATATTTTGTAATATATCAAATAATATATCATATATCATGTAATATATTAAATACATGTAATATATCAAATAATATATCAAATACATGTAATATATCAAATAATATATCAAATACATGAACTATATCAAATAATATATCAAATACATGAACTATATCAAATAATTACATTTAATATTTTGTATTATTCCTACTTTTAATGACTCAGTGGAGAGGAGCGACACATGTCTTATTCACCTGACCACGGACAATTTCGGAAATATTTTTTGCCACTTTGGAGATTCGAACCCACGGCCCCTGCGGCGTCAGCGCCTAGCACATTAATGACGACGTCTCTACCGACTGCGCCACCGCAACAACGCCAAAAAACGTTGCGCAAATAGCGCATATATTGGCGTCGCCATTAATGTACACAGGACACAGGTGGGATTTATAATATTTACATTCAATATTTTGTATTATTCCTACTTTTAATGACTCAATGGAGAGGAGCGACACATGTCTTATTCACCTGACCACGGACAATTTCGGAAATATTGTTTGCCACTTTGGAGATTCGAACCCACTGCCCCTGCGGCGTCAGCGCCTAGCACATTAATGACGAAGTCTCTACCGACTACGCTAACTGTTTTATTCGGTTAGAGAGGAAGAGCATTGACAATAATATTTTTTTTCACCTAAAAAGAAAAGTGGTGTTAACAAATAATGTGTAAATAAATTATAAGGTTAGCCTAGCTTTGAATGTTAGCTCGACTTTGGCTTGTGTCGAAAAGAAATAAATGCTCACCATGTATATATTCATAGGAGTAAAATTGATCTGATGTCCAAGCATGAGTAATTCAACCTCAACATTGTTTCGGAAATTACCGAAGTGAAAAGGTGTCATATTTTCATGTGCGTTTATTTAACAAAAAGTAATATTATTTCAACTATTCAAATTTTTTATTTGACCAATTTGTGAAACTAGCACATTATCAGACCAGTTTTACATGGTATTATAATTGAAAATAAATCATTGACTACATGGAACATAACCAATTGTGACAAATCTGATATTTGGAGACATCTTGGCCTTTTTTTCTCATGGTACCCACCTCTAATATCAAGCAGCAGTGTCACAGACACTATAACACTTGTTCAAAACCTCTATTTATATTTTAATCTCATTTGTATATTTATGGACCTATTCAGTTACAACATCATATAAATTCCTTTTTTTCCTGTAATAGTACATTTTTTGCAAAAATTCCTTTTTTATTAAATATGAGTTTATGTATAAAATTAGGCCTTTATTCCCTGTAGGCAGTCGACCATTAATTCAACCAATCAGTGATCAGACTTTATTTGCTCCGGAGTACAGCCATGTTAACCATAATTAAAAGCAACATGAAAAGAGATTACTTTCTCTCAAGAACATCAATTTTCCATATCTATGAATTTATGGAGATAAAATTCTGCCCATAGTCAGCCCGATTCCATAGAGTGGAACCATTACAGGATAGTTCATAACCTGTATTCCACGCTTCATGCAGACTTTGTGCAGTTTGTGCTCACAAAGGTTGCTAAAATGGAACCACTCTAGCTATTTGCAGTTTCAATAAGTTAATAAGAGTTAAACCTGTATTAGTGGTCACCTCTATTAAGCGTTCCACTTGTCTTAAACAGCCACATTTTCTATTTACCATTTTTATAGTTTTGGTTTTAATTAACCTGCATTAAGCAGCTACGTGCCTTAAGGGGTCAGATTTGTTCTTTTCCTTGAGAGGCTGCTTAATGTACATTAGACTGTATATTTAACAAATAGCCAAAATAGTATATAGAATACTAGAAGTTAAATGGAATTTTCTACTAGCTTTTAACCTATAAATAGAAATTTAATCAGCTTAGATGTTGATAATACTTTCTCATTCTTGGAGTGATTTCATTGGCTGATGAAGTAGGTCAACATCTACTGACAACCATGCAATTCTATGTGTAATGGAATGTTCTATTTTGAAAAATCTGAGAGATTTTATTGGCTGGGAAAGTAGGACAACATCAAATTACTTATATCCTTGTTCTCAGACGTGCTGTGATGCTGGCAATGCGTTATAATTGCACGGACATATTCTTAAAGCCCTATCAGGTCTATAGAATATCCACAGATAAAATTAATCAAATCTAATTGACATACAATTGTTTGAATTACCAATTTTATGAATTGTTGTTAAAATTTTAATGAATTTTTAGATTATTTTATTTTCACCAATGTCCACATCCAGTTGCAACATTAATATCATTGAAGATTATTAACTTTAAAATTTTACAAAATGCCTTTTATTGAGTATAGCAAATGGTGTGTGCTTTTTGCATTGTCATATTTTCTATTAGCAAGTTTGTTTTTTTTTCTTCTTGAAAACATGTATTTGTTTAAAACATGATGAACAACATTGAATAAATCAGATAAACAAAACTGAATTTCCAAACAACCCAAATTAAAATTTATCAAAAAATAGGAATTTCTAAAATTTATCATTCCCCAAATGACTTTTGACTCACTTCAACTTAATATTAAATGTCAAGTGAAAAATAATAAAATCCTTCATTCAACAAATTATTTGTCAATCTATAAATTATTAGTCAATCTACCATACATATTATTTGTCAATCTATAGTTTATTTGTCAATCTATAGTTTATTTGTCAATCTATAAATTATTTGTTTGTTAATCTATAAACTAATTGTCAATCTATAAATTATTTGTTAATCTATAATTTATTTGTCAATCTACAAATTATTTGTCAATCTATAAATTATTTGTTTGTCAATCTATGAATTATTTGGTAATCTATGAATTATTTGCCAATCTATAAATTATTGGTTGTTTTGATGATTTCCTTGACTTGAACATCACTTAACTTCAGATAAAGCCGATGTAACAACAGGGCCGGGTTGGTCCCAATTTTTTCAAATGACTGAGAAATTATATGTATAAGAGCTGCATCAATTTTAGACCAATTTTAAATTTTAAACATTTCATATACATACAAAACATCTTACCAACACATATAGTAACCAAAACCAAAGTTTCAGACATTATTAACTAAATCCAGGGCATGTGACTCAATGCACCATTAAATTGGTTGAATAAAAAAATGAATGAATGAATGAAAGAATGAATGAATGAATGAATGAATGAATGAATGAATGAATGAATGAATGAATGAATGAATGCATAAAATGAGCCTGGCTACTGAACAAATCAACAAATGAATGCAGAAAAAACCTAGAGCAAAAATCAATAAAATTTATGTTATAGAATAAACCTAAAATAAATCAACAAATGTTGTAGAATGAACCTAAGAACAGATCAACAAAATTGTAGATTGAATAGAACAAATCAACATATGAATGCAGATCAATCCTAGAACAAATAAAAAATGAATACAGTATGAACCTAGAACAAATCAACAAATGACTGCAGAATGAACCTAGAACAAATCAACAAATGACTGCAGAATGAACCTAGAATAAAATCAACAAATGTTGAAGAATAAACCTAGAACAAATCAACAAATGACTGCAGAATGAACCTAGAATAAATCAACAAATGACTGCAGAATGAACCTAGAACAAATCAACAAATGACTGCAAAATGAACCTAGAACAAATCAACAAATGATTGCAGAATGAACCTAGAACAAATCAACAAATGATTGTAGAATGAACCTAGAACAAATCAACAAATGACAGCAGAATGAACCTAGAACAAATCAACAAATGATTGCAGAATGAACCTAGAACAAATCAACAAATGATTGCAGAATGAACCTAGAACAAATCAACAAATGATTGCAGAATGAACCTAGAACAAATCAACAAATGACAGCAGAATGAACCAAGAACAAATCAACAAATGACTGCAGAATGAACCTAGAGCAAATGACTGCATAATGAACCTAGAATAAATCAACAAATGACTGCATAATGAACCTAGAATAAATCAACAAATGACTGCAGAATGAACTTAGAACAAATCAACAAATGACTTCAGAATGAACCTAGAACAAATCAACAAATGACTGCAGAATGAACCTAGAATAAATCAACAAATGACTGCAGAATGAACCTAGAACAAATCAACAAATGACTGCAGAATGAACCTAGAACAAATCAACAAATGAATCAACTATTCCCAAATATTAGAGAAACCCCCACACTCAATCTTCAGTAGATATAGACCTCTTCAGATAATCTTCCATGCTTGTTTTGGTCGACTCCATTATTACTAAGAGCACTGTTTACTGCTTATAAAAGTTGAGCCATACAAAGTAGATCCTTGCAAATACGAAAGCAAGCCTGACGTTAAATTTTTGTGTGGAATATGTTTCATGAACATTTTTACAATGTTATTGAATAGCGACAGCAAACACAGTTTGGAGTTGCGATAACTAGGGACTATTTTCTCACTGATAACAAGGAACTACTTTCTTGCGAGATAAGAAACAAACAAGCAACCAATTAAGATCAAACACTCTATCACCAGCAGCCGAACGGCAGAATCTAATTGTCCAGAAAAAATTCCATTTAATACAATCAGAGTTGTTTCTGTAGCAAAACAATAAAGAACGACCACTTTTACATGTAAATTTCCGAGATCATATCTCATCTAATTAAGACAATTATGTCTAATAAAACTAACATCCTTTAAATTAGACATCTCACAAGTTAAAAACAAACAAGAAATCTGAAATCTCTGGAGTTTGAAGAAAATCAAATTCATTCAAATGGGTCCTCTGTAACTGAGTGGTCTCGCGCGTTGTCTAAATAAAAAAACACCAACCTCTCACTGCCTGGGGTCATGCATTCAAGCCCAACATTGTAAAAAAATATAGGTGAAAAAGTTAGCAATTTAGGATGGTGCATTTACTTAGATTCATTGAGACCTTCAATCCTCAACCGGTAAAACATGATGCCATATATAGGTGCATAATCTCTGATGAGAAAGCATGTTTGGAAACATGATGCCATAATATTATACATGTGTATAACCTCTGATGAGAAATCGTGTTGGGAAATATGATGCAATATACACATGTATAACTTCTGATGAGAAAGTGTGTTGGGAAACATGATGCCATAATATTATACATGTGTATAATCTCTGATGAGAAAGTGTGTTGGGAAACATGATGCCATAATATTATACATGTGTATAACCTCTGATGAGAAATTGTGTTGGGAAATATGATGCAATATACACATGTATAACCTCTGATGAGAAAGCGTGCTGGGAAACATGCTGCCATATATACATGCATAACTTCTGATGAGAAAGCGTGCTGGGAAACATGCTGCCATATATACGTGCATAACTTCTGATGAGAAAGCGTGCTGGGAAACATGCTGCCATATATACGTGCATAACCTCTGATGAGAAAGCGTACTGGGAAACATGCTGCCATATATACGTGCATAACCTCTGATGAGAAAGCGTACTGGGAAACATGCTGCCATATATACGTGCATAACCTCTGATGAGAAGGCTTTTGCATACTTTACAGTAGAATTTCAATTTCATTATGGCAGTCAGTATCTCTGTACATCGATGGCTACTCTCCACATATTCAGAGAAGGGAGACAATATATCTTAATGAGAAAACATGCTATATATATATAAATATATAATATATAGTCAAACCTGTGTAAGCAGTCACCTCTATTAAGCAGCCACTTGCTTTAAGCAGCCACATTTGCTATTTCCCATTCCTATGCTGCTTTCATAGCAAATTAACCTGTCATTAGAAATCCAGTCTTATAAAAGGCCACTTTTGCTCCTTTCTTTAACTGGCTGCTTAAGACAGGTTTGACTGTACATGATCTCTAACGAGAAGGTAGGGTGGGTTTGGATTAATGTGCAGTTTTATTTTGCAGATTTCAGTTCCATAACAGTGGTCCAATAAAAAATTGCACTTTATCATTTTTGCTTAAGGGACGGCTAGGTGCTATATGAGTACTATATATGACACACCTGATCTCTGTAAGTCTCTGATATTCAGAGTTGGGAGACTGAGTACTATATATGACACACCTGATCTCTGAAAGCCACTGATATTCAGAGTTGGGAGACTGAGTACTATATATGACACACCTGATCTCTGAAAGCCACTGATATTCAGAGTTGGGAGACTGAGTACTATATATGACACACCTGATCTCTGCAAGTCACTGATATTCAGAGTTGGGAGACTGAGTACTATATATGACACACCTGATCTCTGCAAGCCACTGATATTCAGAGTTGGGAGACTGAGTACTATATATGACACACCTGATCTCTGCAAGCCACTGATATTCAGAGTTGGGAGACTGAGTGCTATATATGACACACCTGATCTCTGCAAGCCACTGATATTCAGAGTTGGGAGACTGAGTACTATATATGACACACCTGATCTCTGCAAGCCACTGATATTCAGAGTTGGGAGACTGAGTACTATATATGACACACCTGATCTCTGCAAGCCACTGATATTCAGAGTTGGGAGACTGAGTACTATATATGACACACCTGATCTCTGCAAGTCACTGATAGTCAGAGTTGGGAGACTGAGTACTATATATGACACACCTGATCTCTGCAAGTCACTGATATTCAGAGTTGGGAGACTGAGTACTATATATGACACACCTGATCTCTGCAAGTCACTGATATTCAGAGTTGGGAGACTGAGTGCTATATATGACACACCTGATCTCTGCAAGTCACTGATATTCAGAGTTGGGAGACTGAGTGCTATATATGACACACCTGATCTCTGAAAGCCACTGATATTCAGAGTTGGGAGACTGAGTACTATATATGACACACCTGATCTCTGCAAGCCACTGATATTCAGAGTTGGGAGACTGAGTACTATATATGACACACCTGATCTCTGCAAGTCACTGATAGTCAGAGTTGGGAGACTGAGTACTATATATGACACACCTGATCTCTGCAAGTCACTGATATTCAGAGTTGGGAGACTGAGTGCTATATATGACACACCTGATCTCTGTAAGTCTCTGATATTCAGAGTTGGGAGACTGAGTACTATATATGACACACCTGATCTCTGCAAGTCACTGATATTCAGAGTTGGGAGACTGAGTACTATATATGACACACCTGATCTCTGCAAGTCACTGATATTCAGAGTTGGGAGACTGAGTACTATATATGACACACCTGATCTCTGCAAGTCACTGATATTCAGAGTTGGGAGACTGAGTACTATATATGACACACCTGATCTCTGCAAGTCACTGATATTCAGAGTTGGGAGACTGAGTACTATATATGACACACCTGATCTCTGCAAGTCACTGATATTCAGAGTTGGGAGACTGAGTACTATATATGACACACCTGATCTCTGCAAGTCACTGATATTCAGAGTTGGGAGACTGAGTACTATATATGACACACCTGATCTCTGCAAGTCACTGATATTCAGAGTTGGGAGACTGAGTACTATATATGACACACCTGATCTCTGCAAGTCACTGATATTCAGAGTTGGGAGACTGAGTACTATATATGACACACCTGATCTCTGAAAGCCACTGATATTCAGAGTTGGGAGACTGAGTACTATATATGACACACCTGATCTCTGCAAGTCACTGATATTCAGAGTTGGGAGACTGAGGACTATATATGACACACCTGATCTCTGCAAGTCACTGATATTCAGAGTTGGGAGACTGAGTACTATATATGACACACCTGATCTCTGCAAGTCACTGATATTCAGAGTTGGGAGACTGAGTACTATATATGACACACCTGATCTCTGCAAGTCACTGATATTCAGAGTTGGGAGACTGAGTACTATATATGACACACCTGATCTCTGCAAGTCACTGATATTCAGAGTTGGGAGACTGAGTACTATATATGACACACCTGATCTCTGCAAGTCACTGATATTCAGAGTTGGGAGACTGAGTACTATATATGACACACCTGATCTCTGCAAGTCACTGATATTCAGAGTTGGGAGACTGAGTACTATATATGACACACCTGATCTCTGCAAGTCACTGATATTCAGAGTTGGGAGACTGAGTACTATATATGACACACCTGATCTCTGCAAGTCACTGATATTCAGAGTTGGGAGACTGAGTACTATATATGACACACCTGATCTCTGCAAGCCACTGATAGTCAGAGTTGGGAGACTGAGTACTATATATGACACACCTGATCTCTGCAAGCCACTGATATTCAGAGTTGGGAGACTGAGTACTATATATGACACACCTGATCTCTGCAAGTCACTGATATTCAGAGTTGGGAGACTGAGTACTATATATGACACACCTGATCTCTGCAAGTCACTGATATTCAGAGTTGGGAGACTGAGTACTATATATGACACACCTGATCTCTGCAAGTCACTGATATTCAGAGTTGGGAGACTGAGTACTATATATGACACACCTGATCTCTGCAAGTCACTGATATTCAGAGTTGGGAGACTGAGTACTATATATGACACACCTGATCTCTGCAAGTCACTGATATTCAGAGTTGGGAGACTGAGTACTATATATTCAGTTTTATTGATGGAGGAAGACCTCAGAATCAATATGAATAGAACAGCACCCTCCTTCCGCAACTAACTGGCAATTTTTTTCACATAACATTTTTATGAGTGAGAGAGACTCGAACCTTCAACCTTAGCGTTAAGAGGTAAGTGATCTTTAGACAGTGCCTTAGACAACTTTACCATGTAGTAACCACTTTGACGTCATATATATACAAAACTCCTGACTAGAAAGCATGCAGTGATTATTATACCTTTCTTCAGCAGCATTTCAGTTACATAACACACAGTGGTTCGTGCTACCAATCATTGTCAGGACGTTCTTAAAAAAAGATCTGTTTGCCGTGCTTCTACTTACTCACTTAAAACTGCAGCTTACCAAACTTTTTTATTGACTTTCAAAGTGTTGAAAATTTCTGTTCATGATTTCTGTCCATTTTTCTTTAAAATAACTATATAAAATCAAAATCTGGCAAAAAATAATAAAAAAATATTAAGCTACCTACCCGCATGAAAAATACTGGGTCAGAGCACAAACAAAAACAAACATTTTTTAAAGGATGGCCTCACTTGAAATGACCAGGTGGTTAACCGATACTAGACACACCTTATCTCTGCAAGGTGATTATTCCCACATTTTCCGAAGTGGAAGACTCTTATTTTGGTGAGCAAACATTATAGATGCCATATATATAACCTCTTGTGGGAATGTGTTAAAAATACATTAAGACAATATCAGTACCACTGTTAGACTTCAATTATCTTTACTTAAGTAGCATTAGTCATGAGACTTTACCAAAGTAATTTCGTCATTGTCAACGGTGTGAATGTTCAAGGGTTACCATTTATTAAGTCTTTGATGTTGGAAAAAAAAAACAGGGAATCCTAGAGAAACCCTACTGTACATATGGGCAATTGATTAACAGTTTGTTTACAATGTGTGCATGCATGCATGAGTGTGTTTGTGGGCGTGCATCAGATGTCTGGGAGCATTTGTTGCTAAATGCTCAAGACATCAATGAGTCAACAAGATATCGAGTCATTGCAGATGACTTGATCCATTACTGACAAATCTCAGATGAAAATAAGATTTCATACATAATTATCAATCCCATATTATTCCTAGAACATTACTGTAAAACTGTAATAATTGTTTTCGAGCATGAAACTGTAAATGAAAATGGCACACAAACTTTGTAATGTGCTGCTTCAAATAAATTTATTTATGTTAATTAGGCCTTTTATTATATGAGTTATAATTAAATCTTATACTTATAATCTTTTTTTCTTATTTTATCAGATTTTAAATCATTTTTGCTGAAGTACATAGGTTTTGTCTAAATCAGTTTGTTTGTTTGTATGAGTACTCAGGTTTCTCACTTAAAAAGGAAAAAATCTCACCCAGCAATATCTATCTATAATGATTTAGATTTATTAAAAATCTATAAGCATACATTTTTCAGTTGATCATGCAGATTTGTAAAAATATCTCAATCCATATTTATTTCACAGTTTACATGCAAGGAGTGTAGTAAACCATCACATATTTTTTCATATTAACCTACGAGTCATCTCTCAGCAGCTTCTCATACAAAAACCCTTTCCGACTTGTCCAATCTTATAACTAATGTTTATTTATAAATGATGTTTATTTTTTATGATAATATGAAGTTATTTTCAGACATTATGTCATACAATGATGGACAGAAACTTATATTTGCCCAATTTTTCCTCATTCTTTATAGAGCTGATCAGAAAAATAAATTGTAAATGTTCCAATTTCCCAGAGTTAAGTGGAAAAAAGAATCTTACATAATGGTGCTCATTTATTACTGAATTTATTAAACTAGTTGGCAAAAATGATATGATGCTCAGCTGCCTTTAGAGCCTCGCATAATGTATTTTTGCCAACACGTTTAATAAATTCAGTAATTAATAAACACTCATGTAAAATCCTCTATATATTTTAATTTTTTAAATCATTAAAATTAATGTTGTACTGAAGTAACATTGTACGGTACTTATAGTAAATTATCTTTCAACATTATTTTAGTCCTGTCACAATGGTGTTTGTTTCTGACAATATTCCAGTCTTAGCCACACTGAAGTATTATACCATCAAAAGACACTGGGTATGATACCCCAACCAGTCAAAAAATACTGACACTCAGAAAAATAAACTTTAGAACTATTTTCTAAATCCTGAGCACCAATGAGCTTTTGGTACCATTTATAATCCTCTAAATGCTGAGCATAAACAAAGCTTTGGCACCATTTATAATCATCTAAATGCTGAGCACAAACAAAGCTTTGGCACCATTTAGAAATCTCTAAATGCTGAGCACAAACAATGCTTTTGGCACCATTTATAATCCTGTAAATGCTCAGCACATACAAAGCTTTGGCACCATAAATAATCCTCTAAATGCTGAGCACAAACAAAGCTTTGGCACCATTTATAATCCTCTAAATGCTGAGCATAAACAAAGCTTTGACACCATCAATATATTATCCCCTAAATGCTGAGCACCAACAAAGCTTTGGCACCATTTATAATACTCTAAATGCTGAGCACAAGCAAAGCTTTGGCACCATTTATAATCCTCTTAATGCTGAGCACAAACAAAGCTTTGGCACCATTAATAATCCTCTAAATGATGAGAACAAACAAAGCTTTGACACCATTTATAATCCTCTAAATGCTGAGCACAAACAAAGCTTTGGCACCATTTATAATCATGTAAATGCTGAGCACAAACAAAGCTTTGGCACCATTTATAATCCTCTAAATGCTGAGCACCAACAAAGCTTTGGCACCATTTGTAATCCTCTAAATGCTGAGTACAAACAAAGCATTGGCACCATTTATAATCCTCTAAATGCTGAGCACCAACAAAGCTTTGGCACCATAAAATTTTATAATCTTCTAAATGCTGAGCACCAACAAAGCTTTGGCACCATTTATAATCCTCTAAATGCTGAGCACAAACAAAGCTTTGGCACCATAAAATTTTATAATCCTCTAAATGCTGAGCACAAACAAAGCTTTTGGTACCATTTATAATCCTCTAAATGCTGAGCACCAATAAAGCTTTGGCACCATTTATAATTCTCTAAATGCTGAGCACCAACAAAGCTTTTGGTACCATTTATAATCCTCTAAATGCTGAGCACCAATAAAGCTTTGGCACCATTTATAATTCTCTAAATGCTGAGCACCAACAAAGCTTTTGGTACCATTTATAATCCTCTAAATGCTGAGCACAACAAAGCTTTGGCACCATTTACTGCGTCATTGGCACCATTTATCAGTTCTTTGGCAGGGAATTAACCATATTTACCTTCTGCATGAATGGCAGATCATTGAAACCGGACATTATCATAATACATAATTATTTCTTTTGTAATTGTTAGTAAATTGTATTAAAGGACAAAACCTGTCTCATAACAGGTTCTGGGTACCGGTTCAATAACCATCATTACAAGTTTTAAGATTTTCAGACGAAAAAAGTGACACCTAGGAATGTTTCATCTGCACGTAATATTTTTGCAAATTTTAACAAGTATACTTTTTACAACACTTATAACAAAGTTTTTAAAATGATGTTAACATGAATTTCCGGACTTTTTTTCATAACTTTTCATAACTTTCATAAAATTTTACACTTAGAAGTTTGTAAACATAATTATAATATGAACATTAGTGAAATGGATCCCAGGTTTGTGACAAATTTTACCGTTAATTGAAGGAGTAAAGTAGGCTTGGGTCATAACTTGCATATAAGGCCCAACTTTAACAATTTTGCTTACACACTTTACTGTTAGCTGAAGGAATAGTCTCCCTTACATATAATTATGTATGTGTAACAAGGATGCATCTGAGGTCTACATTCACCAATAAATCTCATTGCTAAATCTAATCTACAATGTATTTAGTTAAATGGTGTCCAATCACATTCGAATAAAACAAACCATTTTCAATTCATAAAAAAAGGAATAAGTGATAAAATATCAGATTATTTATACAATATAGCCTTCGCAAAAACATTAACCACCAATCTCAAACAGTGACTTGTATTTAATAAAACAAGACAGAAAATAAATCACAACAAATTGTTCCCTAATAAATTTCTCAATAATTATTATACCATATTTGGGGGCAAACATCTTGGAGCAGTATCTTTTGTGAGATCAATCATGTCTATATACTGTCTTACTGAACGTAAATAACCGAAACAAGTTTGCCGTATATCCCAAAATGTCTTGCTTGGAATGAAAAACACTCGGGGGGAAATTTATGTTATTTGTTTAGAGAGTATATGGCTCATCCTGAACAAACAGTGCAGTGTGAGTGGCTTATCATCGCCAATTTTCTAAATTATTCATCCAAATTTCAGTTTATCTTTGTAATATACCTAAATCAACACCGATCCGTCTAGTTGGGAAAAGATAATTAAAACCGATTGGACGATGAGTGTTTTGACGATTGATGAATATTTAAATGTTCCATAAGCATTTATAACGGGGAGCGTCGGCGGGCTGTATCCGATGCAAATGATGCAAAATTCACGGAAGGTGGTGACTCGGGTAAGTAATTTGTCTACTGTAGACAAGCGTGGAATATTGGCCATTTCTGTGATATTTTAACGTAGCCTTTGCTCTGAAACCCATCAATTTTCTGTCACTGTAGATAAGCAAACCTTGCATCAACATCGTCAGCATCGCCAACGTGAAATATTATGACTTAGCAGATTTAACTGAAAATCTAGAAATAGAGTAAATCTATTTCTGTCAGCACTATAAGACAACAAATAGGCATGGGAATATATTAAATCAGGCTGACCCAAATGCTGATTTTACAGGTGTTATAGACTACTATATCAAAGTGGATGGGGTTTTAACATCATTTTCAACACACACACATATATATATGGCATACCCAGTTAAACTGGTGGAGGAAGACCTTAGAATGAATATGAGCAGAACCACCATCCTTCCACAAGTAACTGGCAAACTAACATAATTTTTTTGGATTGAGCCGAGCTCCAACTCATGACCTCATTAGAAGACATCGCCATGATTACTGCTGAGGTGTAGCTGGCTTTAGTTATATGTGTAGGCACGGGCAGTGTAGGGGGGGGGGGGGGGGTCTGTAGGCATGCTATCCCATACATTTTGTAAATATGAAATTGAAATGGTAGCTTCTGGAGCATTTCGATGATTGAGCAAAATGTACGTTAACATGCAAAAATACATAGAAACTTATTTTTACAGCATTATCAAACACAATAAGCACGACATCTCGCCTCATTTTATCTTTAAGGCCTATCCCATAATCACTTTTTATTACATTTTTTGGCATTTTTTCATTTTTCGTATAAGGTGTAACCAGGCAGGGCCTACACGGCATTTAACTCAGGCAGCTACAACTCTGTACTGGGCTGGGGAGGAAGAAGTGAATGATGGGGTTCAACATATATCAATAGCACTCACTTACTCACTGCCCTGTTTTATTGGAGATGGAAGATCACAGCAAGAATCTGAGTAGAGTCACCATATGCAACTATACGTCCAAGTTTCTCGATTTTAGTCTCCAACTTAACAGAACCTCTTCTTCAAGAGATTAGATTAATGCTCCAGAGACAGTCCCCTGGACCTTAGATAACAAATATTATGTAATTTAAGCATGTTTTTTCTCCCTCAAATAGTTGTAGCATTTTGAAATTGGATGGACGAATATTTTCTTAATTAATGAGCACAAAGTAAAGGACATTTATGTTACAGTTGTCATTCCAGGTCACAGATCTACAATATGCCATAGCTCAGCACTGATCCATCATGGGAGATGAACGGGGGGTTTAACCCCATTTTCAACAAGTTACAGGTATTTATAATGGATTTCAGTTTTATTGGTGGAGGAACACCTCTGAAAGAATCTGAATAGGACCAGAAGATCCTTCTGCAATTAACTGGCAAACCTTCCCACATTAAGTTTTTGCATGGAGCAGAGCTCGAACCCAAGACCTTGGCATTGAGAGGTAAGTGGTCTACAGAGGGCACCTTAGTTCACACTGCTTTGGAGGACCTTCTAGAAGAAGGGGACAAAGATATGAAAAAAAATATATTGAAGTTGATATGATTATTTCAGAAAAACATGTTTCCACAGAATGTATATAAAAATAATGTTTGATGTTTATCGTCGCTTTCAACAATTCTTAAGTTATGTTGTATGACAGTATTCTAATCGCTGCCACACTGGAGTATCATGCCACAGACACATGGCATGATACCACACCAATTATTATACTCACATCTGGCCGATCAGACTTAGAACTATCCTCTTAATGCTGAGTACCAAGCCAGAAAGCTTCTAATACCATATTTAAAGTCTGGTTTGACCTGGCCAGGGACCGAACCCACAACCTTCCACATGCGAGACAAACAATCTTCCCCTAGACCACCGCTGTAGTTATATACTAATAAATAAAGTGTGTTTAATAAGAGTGCATTGTAAATTCACACAATTCATTATTATTATGAAATTATACAAAACATTTTTAGATGTGCCACTTTGTTTTAAAAACATCTGGGGTGTTCACTAAGTTTCAGAGTTAACTTGGGTAAAATGAAAACAAAGGCTGCAATAGGGTCCTTCACTCCCTCTGCTTGGGCCATTTAAGCGGGGATCACTTTCTATCATTGTTTTAAACTTATTAATTTAACCTCAATTGTGAAAAAATTATTACAACTTAGACAAATCATGCACGTAGTCTTCCTGGGCAGTACCAATACTAAGCATATGCAGATCTTGATCAAAGACATCACACATAGTCATGGCGGAGGATCGAACTCATGACCCCCGATCGATCATGAGTCAGATGCTGTACAACTGTACCACACGCCCAACTTTCTGTCACTGGGGGCTAACAAATAAATACTTGAGTATACATTAAAATTCCACTTGTGATACTCTCCTAGCAATTAAAATAAGCAGTTTTTACTTAGACAATAATAATATTTTTCTTAGCAAATTCCGATGATTTTAAATTACTGACAGAAAAAAACAAGAAAGCAGAAAACCATAGTAACCATCGGAAAGGCAGCCGGCACACTTTTGGTATTAGATGGACAAGTCTTCCTGCTGCTGATTCTTATTGACAACTCTGTGTAAACAAATTATAATGTTTGACAACTCTGTACACACAGACCAGTCATCATGCATTATCTCCCTTGCACTATTTACTGTGGATGGCAGGCTGTGGGCCGGCAGAAAGATTACTAGCTTAATCATGGAAGTTTTAATCAATACTGTCATTGATAGCGTTGATATCATAATATATAATATGAACATCTAAACACTGTGCAAATGCAAATCAGCCTTGTTATTTGAATTTTGTATTGATTTTACAATAATAACCATGCGGCTGAAATTACCCAGCCAGAGATGCATGCTGCCAAACTGGTAAACTAGTATGTTATCAACATAAAAAACAAAAACATTAGCTGCTTTTTAGAATCTTTTCCAACTGTCCAACTTTACTCATTAAATATCACAATATGCTGCAACACTAATGGCAAGACATGCATATTGCGAATGGGTGTGATTGTAAACTTTTATATCTCTGTCTAAATTCTCCCATGGGAAACTCCCGATTTTGAACTTTGTAGTGTGGGGTATACATTTTTCTTCAATATTCATTCATTGAGAATTAACTATAGCTAATTGGGCAGCAAGGATTGCTGTTATTCAATCCTGGACATTACGCCTTTTATTAATTATTTTAAATTTTAAGAAAGACCACAGCAGTGGTCTTGTGTAGAGCGTATGCCTCACATGTGGAAGGTCATGGGTTCAATCTCCAGCTGGGCTATACCAGAGAGTTGAAAAATGGTACTATAATAAAACTTCTCAGTTTGGCGATCAAAATAAAGGATAATTCTAGATCTGGACAGCCCGGCATCAGTATAATGTGACTGGGTGGGGTATAATATCATGTGTCTGCAGCATGATACCCCAGAGTGGAGGCACTTAAAATAAAGTGACACTAAACCCCAAACAACAACAAAATAAAAAAATATCAAATTTATGATACTAAATTTTATAAATAAATTCAAATAAGATATTATCAAAACATATTAGAAACATTCCCATAAGTAATTTGTATGTTTTACATAGATAAAAAGTACACACAATCCCCTGCCCCCAAGCTATGGTCCCCTGCCAATTATCACCATGACATGATGTCATGACATCATCTTGTTGTTTTAATCCAAACAGTATTCTATATTATCTTCAAGTCACTCAGAAATATGTTATATTATTAGTATCCTTTTTATTTGCAAATTACCAATCTGTCTACAAAGAACGAGGTAATTTAAACTTGGAGATATAAATAATTAAATAAATTCCAGACGCACTGACTATATAATGGCGAGTGAGGGAAAGGGGTTATATACGTTTTTTACCTATTACCGCGAGTCTAAAACTTCATCAACCATGTAAATGATGACATCAACAATAAATGGTAATAAAAATATTTTACTGTCTTGAATAATCCTTCCAAAAGTTATTTCTTGTAAATATACCTTTGAAAATGATAAACTCATGAAAAAACTGCGGCTATCGGAGTCAGCCATTTTGATTTTTTCC
The DNA here is from genome assembly GCA_029582155.1 of Panopea generosa. Taxonomy (NCBI): domain Eukaryota; kingdom Metazoa; phylum Mollusca; class Bivalvia; order Adapedonta; family Hiatellidae; genus Panopea; species Panopea generosa. The sequence goes on from CM055902.1 coordinate 35,892,260, forward strand.
TAGTACTATGTATACATATTACCTTGAACCGGCCATTCAGACGGCTAGAAATGGCGGCGTCAGGAAATATACTGGTACTGGATTAAACTGTCAAACAATATAAAGCAAGTCCTGTAGGAAAAATATAACTGAAGATTCAAATCAACATAAACAATGAGTTTGTACACTTAAGAATTTCCGCACTGATTTTAGTTTTGCTAAAAAGAGGGCACAAAAATGTTGACCCCACCCTCCCAAGAAATCTTACTGGTTTGCAGTTTTTATAAAGTGCACCATCCATTTCAACTGTCACATTGTCCACAGGTAAGAAACTGCACATGTGTGAGATAAATAATATTATAATGGGCATTCGCATATATTTCTTGTCATAGGTTAACAATGTTTTTTACATTAGCTTATCATAAGACGAATAATCTAAAACATCTTATGAAACAGATCATTGACAGGCAGAACATTTACCTGTGCATGCACTTTGCTCATCCTTCTGGCACCGCAGTTTCACTGTTCCTTCGTAAGTCTTAAGAATTTCGTACAAACAAATTGTGACACCTTAGTCTAAGGAATGTTTCTTTGTGCAGAATAATGATTTATGAAAATTTTAAAAAGGATACTTTTGACAAGGCTTACATAAACTCTTAAAATGATATAAGCAAAACGCTAAATGAATTTGTTGATTTTTTTTTCGTAACTTCACATTTTCCATGAAGAAAAATTCTTAACTTATGAACATTAGTGAAATGGGCCCCAGGTCTTCAGCTAGGAAATGAATTTCTAAAACGTACACTGTAAAATATTCTTGTTTCTTGTTATATCATTTGAAGTTTGTTTATAGAGGGCCGATACTGAATAGTTAGTTAAAAGCCATATTCCCATAAAAAAGGTAGGAAACGTTTTTTTCTAGAAATTGAAGCCAAAGTCATAAACAATACACCAGTCCATTAATCTATTTATCTAACAAATCAGGAAATCTGTGTATAAAACAGCAGTACAAATACAGGCATAAATAATTGCCATCACTAAAACAGGCAATAATGGACACCCATTTATGCTTCCGACATTTTCACATCTTCATATTTGCTATAAAAGAGCAAACAAATGAGCAAGCGAAATGGTCGTATTGTACGGCAATTTAATAAAAGCAATCATATTCAACTATTGTGGATGTTAATGCAGAATCTATGTTGTTATACTCGGTTTTGACCCGGTGTATGGTTTCCTTTATCTCCAGTTCTGCTGAGAGCTTTACATTTGTCGTAAAAGCTTAGGACAGGGTACATGCGTATTATATTTAAGGTTTTGTATTTGCTCTGTCGGTTATTAATTATATGCTGTAAAAACTTCCAGCACCATTCTCATTATAACAGAAATGGGCTAATTCAGAATAGTTTTGCGGTGAGGTATAATTGACAATTTGTGAGTTTTTATCTAATTGCTTTATCGTCTCAATTGACAATTAATGTACAGAATTACTATACAGGCTACTGATTCTTTGACGGAGAGACGGACGGATGCAGAGAGGCATGTTAAAATAAATAAATAAAATTGATCATTGAAAAATGATGTTTAGTTTTTTTCTTTCAAAGAACGGTTGGTATTCAGGATAAATGGGGTTTATCACGATTTTCAACACAATACACTGGTTATATAATTATACGGCATTCAGTTTTATTGGTGGAAAAGAAGTCAGAATAAATCCAAGTAGAACCACCATCCTTTAACATGAAACTTTAGCAAACTTTCCCACTTTTAATTTATGGACAGATATCGAAGTAAAGGATTGAACCTACAACCTCAGCAGTGCGAAGGAACTGATTCTATGACCTCTTGGCCGTGGGCGACCCCAGGACTAAATGATAAAACAAATTATCTGAGACACATAGAAACTTATCTGCACATAAAAAGAAAGATATGCAAACAGATTGTCAAGGGCCAACTGGATGATTGAGAAAGAATAGCAGAGTTGATGAAACCAAGTTAAAGCAAGAGATGATACAAATCTAAAATAAATAAATTAATAAGCGGATAAAAGTAGAAAATGTTGGCAAAATATAATGATGTGAATAGCATGACACAAATCTGAAAAGACCAACTCGGACAAGAAGGTGAATAAATAATGATTGGCCTGTCTATTTGATGTCTGTAATATAACATCATATTTGGATAGATAAAATAGAAGGAACTGCGGTCACAAATGAAAAAGGGAAATTACTTTTGATCCAACCTAAAAATATACTATATGACATTGACATTGTATATGAGATGTCCCCATGAAATCTGTAATGTCCACCAAATTTCATCAGATGTAGATAAAACGTTGTAGGAGTGGAAGACTCACAACATAAAACAGGGGTTAAATTAAGATTTATAGAAGCAAATATTCAACAATAATGTGAACAAAATATGGGAGTGTAAAGTTTAATTAAATTTGTACATGAAATGGAAAATTTCAGAGCTGTGACAGGCAAATGAACATGGACAGATGAACTTGAACACCAAATTCATATCTGCTATTTTCGCACAGAATGGTAGCTTAGGTGTAATATTTAGATTGACTATACTATACTTAATTTATTGAATGTGATTTTTAAAGTGGTGAAATTGTGGAATAATTTTATTTTTTTTTTTTTCTGAATGGGGTTTAACGCATGATTTTCAACATATTTCAGGTTAAATATGGCATATCCAGTTTTATTGGTGGAGGAAGACCTCAGACTAAGTCAGCCTGAGTAGAACCACCGTTCTTCCGCAAGTAACTGGAAACTTTCTCACATAAAGTTTTAGGAGTAAGCGGCATTCGAACCTACAACCTTAGCGGTGATAGGTAAGTGATTTTGAGATGGTACTTTTGACCACTCATCGGTGGAGGACCCTTGTTGAATTAAAATTGACAAACAAGCAAAGAAAGTTTGGTCTCAACGGTTTATCATTCATGTCAAATCCATACTTGATACAATACCCATACTTGCGTTGTTTTAAAGATGTTAACACAGTATACTTTAAAAATTAATAAAGTTTGAGATAAACAAAGAAAATACATCATTATATAAATTATAATAATCTTTATAAAAATGCATAAAATAGATATAATACATAAACATATAATTATAATATATAATAATCCTGATTATTCGTTTTTATTAAAAAAAGTTGACTCGGCGGACATTAATTTTGAGCTGCAAGAAAAGTAATTACTGTTATATCATCTTCTGTTATTTAAACATAAAATATAGCTCTCCCCACCAAGGTTTAGGTTTGAATCAAGTAAGTTAAACTGGTAAACTTTCTAACATAAAGATTTTGGAGCAAGCTGGACTTGAACCTAAGATAATATGACATCAGCTGTGAGAGGTGAGTGACCTTGAGATGGGGCCTTGAGACCATTCATGGCCGTGGAAAACCCTAGGGAGTAATCAGTTTTCTTATAAACTGTGGTCTTAATCTGGCAATGGTCACAAACTTTTTTTTTTTAAAGATAGAATCATTTTGTTTGAATATTTAATATCATTTTGATGCCATTAGATAGTCTTAGATAATCAGAAAACCAAGCTACAAGCCCAGCCATTCTTTCCTGGAGTCCTGGAAGGTTAACCAGTACTCTAGCACGCACCCTACATTAGTAACTGGATAACAATGAGATGTGATAACGCATATCAATTATCGCAGAGACTGTGGCCACACGGGGATTGAAACTCATGACCCCTGGATTGATAGCTGATTGGGCCCCGGCATTTTTTTTTAAAGAATTTAATTAATTAATTGCTTTAAATGGTAGTCAATGGTACCCAATTAATTTCGAAAACCAAGTCAATAACTGAATGGAAACAAAGTCAGATCACTCAAATAAGGGTCCAAACCTTTTTTATTCACTATCAGCATGCAGATCTCAGAAACATAATTTCTCTAGAAAAGTACCATTGGTTTCAAGCAGGGCGGTAGTGTAAGGAATACAGTGTTGGTCCGGCTCACGTCAGAGGCTGCAGGTTCAATTCCCAGCTTGACCCAATGCATCTCATAAAAACAACACTCAGTACTGGTTCTATCCAGAAAGTGGACTTTCGAACTGTTCATATAAGCTCTAAGCTTTCTTCGCAACCAAGCTAAAATATATTAGTATAAACCAAGTGTACATGAAATAAAAAGGAACTTGGAACCTTTTTGCACCAGTGGAACGAAAACTTTATAAAATCTCTAAGTAATCGGCTTTGTTTCCTTTTAATCATTTACCTTTTCATGTGACTACAATACCTGTTATTGAATATTAACAATAATTTCATGTATATCTAAGGTCAATCCAAGAGACCGTTTTCCGTGTTTTTAATAATGCATCTTATCTGTTGTTGTTGTATGGTGTTTAGCGCCACTTTCAACAATCTTTCAATCATATCGTGATATTGTCTACTTGAAACAGTATTCTGAGCATCGGAGTATCATGCTGCAGGCACAAATTATGATCCCCACCCCCACCCCCAGTTGCATTATAATGACACCGAGCCAATCAGACTTAACAACTATCCTTCTAATGCTGCAGAGTGCCAAGCGTCAGTAATATTTAGTCTTAGCTAATCGAGCACCATTTTTCAAATCTTTGGTATGATCCAGGGATTAAACCCATGGCCTTTCGTATACCAGGCAGACGCTAGACCCCTAGACCACTGCTGCGGTGTTTCATATCTTATCTGTTGCGATTATTGTGACAGCTTCTCGGATATGCATTAAAAATAGGATCAGAATAGCTTTTATTTTAAGTAAACAACTCAATCATTACTATAACATCCCCCCAAACACCCCCTTTAATCTCCTGCAAAAATAACCAACATGAATTACCATAATCTGCCCATTTATTCTGAATTTCATTGAGATAAGACTGATGACAAAATCTGAAACAATTATGATCATTTTTTTTATGCATTTAAAAAAACATTTTTTGAAAAATTTAAGCCATACAGACGGACAGTCCTCTTTAACATTTCTTTTATTTCTTAAACGTGTATAAACAAGAGTGAAAGGATGAATAACAGCGATGGAAGTGACCTTGTAACATCGCCTTCATCTTTAATCAAAATAAAAACGGCAAACAATCCATCTGCGAACAAAATAACACCAGATTAAACAAAATCATGAAAAAGTCTGAAAATTCTGTTCCTCACAGGAAAATTGTCTCATAAGAATGAACTTTCTGTCAGTTTAATTTAAATCAAAGTGCTTCATTTTTCTCTCTTCATTTCCATATAGATGCTCAACATCCCCATGCGAGTGTACACAGCTCTTATTAAGCAAAAAACCTTGTTTAAATACAGCTGGCTCCTTCACTCGCATCAAAATGAACTTCTGACGAATTATGCAATTTCAGCCTTCACTTGGGTTTCGGTTTAAATGACGCGATACTGTCTGCGGCAATTCTTCATTATAGTAATGGGGGAAGATCCTTTCTTTCTCTGTGAAAACAACAATTACCGCTTCTGATTGAAATCTATTTTCCAGTTCCACAATATTTCTGAAACTTAGAACGACCCCGGGGAGCAAGAAACAAGCAGTTAATAATCTTCTTATCCCATATTCTTACCTAATGTCAAACTAATTTGTCAAAATTTGGTTTACGAACCAGCAGGTCAGTTGAATATGATGCTTACGTCCGCCCAGATATATCAGACGGGGAATGTTCCCCAGATTTCTTTGACATTTTGATATTGAAAATGATGTATTGCTGAAGAAAAATCCATACCAGTCGTTAATAATATAACGTTATCAAACCGCTAAACTGACAAGGTACACTAAACTATCCCTTACTCCTATTTCAGAAACTGACCCCTACTTAATGGGGCCAAGTAATTATACAATCCACCCATTTTGAACCATAAAACATGGATTGTAAATTTAGACATGACAATTGTTATGCAGAAATATTTCCATGTAATGAATTCCCGTGATTTTCAATCAAGCACGAAGATGGGCATTAGTGTTTGTCTTATTTGACAGATTAAATGAATCAATCAACTTGCCGCGAATAACAGTTTTGTGCACATGATTGAATTTGAACGTTGATCCCAATAAATAAAATTTTCACCGTTTTCAGTTCAAGAAAATCTTAAACTGTTTGGCCGCGTCATTTGTTAATTAAAGGGAGTATATCAGGAAAAAAACACTGTAAATATCTTAAAAAATAAAATAATTATTAAAATGGATAAAAAGCACCTCATTATCATTGATGAAAAAATCCAAATGGTTTGGTATGTCAAATCAACGGAAACGTGCCAGTACAATTGATATTAAATAAATTGGAGTCACAGGTACACTTGGAATGAAATCCCCATTCTAAAAATAGACAGCACTTAAATACTGTTTGGCAACCTTCACATCGTCATTCAGACATTTTCTAAGATGAAACAATTTTTTCTACATGTAAAACTGTATACCAGATCAAATTGAAATCAAAATCAAACCACATGTTACTCATTTTAATATTTAAATATGTCACAAAATATGTTACCATTTTAAGCTGGAAATCTATTTTAGTCTTACCTAGGGTGTGGCACAAGTTAGGAAATCCCTTTCAATATATTATTTTGACATGTGTAAAGAGATATCCTTTCAGCAATAGGTGTCATTGAGTATATATAGGAATAATATATAGGAAACAAATCTTTTTAGCCAATTTTAAAAGTTTGAAAAATCCTGATAAATCCCCTTTATCGTTAAATAATTTTTTTTATTGTAACTATTTTGCAAAGAAGATCATTTACAGACTACAACAGTCTTTTTTTTATCTGTCTGTAATTTAATTCAATGGTAAAATTTGACAAACATTGACTTAAGGGTCTTTTAAATCTTTGACCCAAGGATCTTATGCTTTTTTTTTTGTTCTTTTTTTTTCAAGTAATGGGGTTTCACTACTAAATGTCATTTCAACACATTTCAGGTTGTATTATGGCATATCCAGTTTTACTGTCTGTCAGTAGAACCACTGTCTTTCTGCAAGTAACTGGAAATTTTCTCACATAAAGTTTCTGGAGCGAGCGGGACTTGAACCTACAATCTTAGCGATGAGAGGTAAGTGACCTTGAGATGGCGACTTAGACCACTCGGCCACAACGGACCCTTTCAAGGATCTTAAATTTACAAACTTAGAATCAATTTGGTTTTCACAAAATATGACCCAATGATCTTAAAGACTAAAAATAAGTTATGTCCACTAATCATTTCACAAAGACTGCAGAGATGAGATGAAAATTTATGGTGGTGTTCTGATAATAAAACTAAACAGTATAATTTCCAATAACTCAAACACTATAACTGAGGTTGTAATGTTTCATTCTGACTATAATTAAAACTTACTGTTAAATTAATATCAGTTAACTTGTTTTAACCCTTTACTTTATATAGACGCCTTTGGACACCTCTAATATAGACGCCTTTGGACACCTAATAAAGAAGGCTTTTGAATTATTGGGTGAATTATGTTTATATTAACTGACAGAGTGGAAAACAGTGCAGGAAGTGTTCAGATTGCTCGTTACTGTTTTCAAAGGCCTTCTGTGATTGGTGCGGGAAAACGAGTATCTATGGAGTAAAGGGTTAAGAATTTTTAATGAAATTTTGGGTGCTGGAGTTGATTGTTTGGACGGAAGGATAGATGGACAACGGATAGATGGACCCCACATACAATATATATATATGAACATCAGTCTTTGACCTGGAAGGTCAGAGCTGTGGCACTATCCTACACCTAAAATTGTTTCTATACTGGTCTAGTGGTTGAGCACCTGCCTGGAATGTGGAAAGTTGTGGATTTGACCCCTGGCTGGGAATAAAGACTTAAAAATCATACTATGTAACAAAACATGTGCTTGCTGCATAAATTATTGCAGTACGACAGCTTTTTTCAAAAAGTGTTGCAAATGACGCCAAACACCACGCAATACAATACACTAAAATAAAATATTTAAATGTGAATATTTCGAGTCTGAATTTTTTAAACCTTTAATCAATTTAGGCTCAGAGGGTGAGCTAATGAAAAGAAACAACAGAGACAATTTTTTTTTAAAAATTTATATTTAAGGCCAGTATAAATTAATTGCTAGATTATCATCCAAAATTCTTTTTAAAAAGGGGGAAGGGGGGAGGATCTTATTTTTATTTTCATTTATTTTTTTATTTTTTTCTTTTATATATTTTATTTTTAATGAAAACAAAAAGGGTCGGGGCAGCATAAAAATTAGGGGGAGGGCGGTGATGATAATCTAGCAATTGATTTATTATGGCCTTAACTAAGTGATCACTTTAACAACATCCCCACGACCAATACCTCTCTCTTGAAACAAACAAGCAACTGATAATAAGAAATCTAATCAAGCAAAAGAGAAACTGAGACTAGCAAATGATTATGAAGATCCGATAAACAGTATTGTAGAATTTTGATAAGTCCCAGGGGGGAATAATGACAGAAATAGCGCTGTAAATAGCCAGTCATGAAGAAACTAAGTAAGGGGCAGATAGTTTCAGTGATAAAAACACAAATGTTTTATTACAACGATGGCACCGTTTTCATTAATAATCAATCACAAGAAAACAAGAAATGTTTACAAGGACACAAATGCTCTTGAAATGGCAACTGACATGATAACTATGTTGTATTAAAATGGAAGGACTGATGGACAAACGATGAACAATTTACTATGATATAAGCCCTGCTGCCTCTGGCCAGTAGAGCTAAAAATTAAAGGTTACATAAACTTTGGCATTCAGTTTTAGTGGTGGCGGCAGACCTCTGACACAAACTAACCACATTGTGTATGAATACTTACTAAGATTTCACAAACTGTCTAACCTAAACTTCCTTGACCAGGCATGCAGCAATGTGCCAGGATAAAGAAATAATGACCACTAGTCTACTTGTCTATTTCAAGGCCGCATGGCATAACACTTCAAAGCAGTATAATGTTCAGTATATTTAAGTTGTGAATTTTATCTGTTGAATATTCAGGAGATATGAACTTGTATGTGTCGCATGCAAAATAAGTGAACCATGATGGAATTCACATAAATTGTGCTTAGGCAAGGACTTACATAGAGAAGGAAAAGCAACTGATTGAGATGTTATGAAAGCTGGCGTATTCTCGCAAATCTCGTTCAATCTCATTTTCAAACATCCTAACTTTTATTCATCTCAGATTCACAAATCAAAATTCTTTCTTTGCACAATGGAGTTCTCAATAAAACAAGACCGTTATCACCAAATTGTGTTATATATTATAAATTGTTGAAGTACTTACAGGGCTGGAAAATTCCTCTCATCTGCTCGCCACGACGAGTGAACATTTGGTCAGGATGAGCAAAATTTAAGAAACTAACCTTAATGTTTCTTGATTTTAAGCATTCCGCAAAAAAATTGAAAGGGAGGACAAGTTGCTTTTTTGTAAGAAATTTCAAGTCCTGATTGATTGATTGATTGAATATTTAGCGTCATTCTTATGCCATCGATTCAAGTCCTGACTTATGATTACAAAATTTGTATACTGCAACTAAAAAAACATGGAAAATACTTGAAATTTTACTTCAAACTGCAATATTTTAAATTCGAGATTATTTTGCATGTTTAAAACATAATAAAACATTTAAGGTTACATACATCTAACATTTTATGCACAAGAAATCAGGTGCCAATGAAATTTGAATGATTATCTTGCCAACTTATTGATTCTTCGCATGCAATTTTTCCAACATTTAGTAGAGAGACATAAGTTTTTAAAATGGCTCAGGGGCATTCCCAGATGTGTTTTAGTATACGCCTGAGGGTGGGTGTTGTCCCCATTTAACTCTGAGTTATACACCTGGGAGTATAGAAGTATTCCTAGGAACGCTACTGGTGCTTTAACATGTTCAGCAAATAGAGCTCATTTCTTATATATCAATAATGCCCTCGAGTAAAACACACCAGTTTTCATTTATCTAGCGGTTCGTTGAACCTTCGTTAGGTTAGATTTGGTAAAGTGAACAACAAAAGGCGCAATATGCCAGTATGCCATCTGTTTCTTCATGATGTCAAAATCTTTCATTATTATGACATTTTTGACTGAAGCAAATAAATGGCTATTCAAGTATGTGTTCATGGAAAATACGAATGACGTAAATCTGTATAATATTACATTCAATGAAAGTACTACAATTTGTCTATTAAATAAATATAAAATAATCACAAAAAGTTAACAAGTTTATTCAGCCACATAATTATCAAAATTATGACAATGCAAAAAAAAGCAATACTTCTACTTGTAGGAATGGTGTCATTGTGAGAATCACACAATCATGGTAATTTCAATTAAATCTCTAGGTTCAGAATTTACACCTCGGCATACAAGACTACTCTATTTCCCAAGGGAACAATTCCTGTGTCAATTAGTCTGCTGCTGTCAGTGTATCTGGACTAACATTACAGACATTAATATTGTATGAGTGGCATATGATTCCATGTTTTACAGAGAGGCAGGTAATTCAGGTATTCACACTTCAGATACAGGTGATATCTAGGCACCAGGGAGTGGCAGATTGGGAACCCGGTGTGTAGTAGGTTGGAGTACCAAGATTTATTTAATAATTAGAGACTCTGAGAAACGCATTATACACATTTTTCAATAAAATCACTTAACAGTTATTTGTGATTTATTACTATGATGTATATGCACGCTTTTTTAGAGAGATCTAATTTAAACTAATAGGAGAAGTGTTTGGTACGTGTGCAGTAGGTCTTTGGTTTAATTTCCCATCTATATCACAATGCCATGCTTATATAGTATAATGGCTATACACAGGAGGAATTCAAGTGTGATTTGTCTAACTTGTAAGATATTGTTTTACAATTGATCTGACGTGAGATTGACTATCGCTCCGCCCACTGGCCATGTGGCATTGATTGTAAAGTACATGTAAATACAATGTAGTGTGTTACTTAGAAATCATTTGTTTGTCTAAGGAAAATGTCAGATTATATATAAACCAATATCAATCGCTGATTGGATTATCGACTTGTTTAATTGACAGCCTGCGAAATAAGTAAGAAATGAAAATAACAGCAAAAACAAATTAACAGGCAACATGTGTTTAAGTAACAAGTAACAATTAAAAAATACTTGCTACATCAGATAAATCTATCAACATAAATATGCTACAATACATCAGCAGCAGTTGTAACATGGTCTATCCTACATGAAAGGAATACTTGAAACGAAACATCATCCACAAGGTTGGAAAAATAATTAATGATCAAAACAATACAAAGTGATTTACTCACAAACACGATAAGAGCGGGTGTTTGTTTTATCAGTGACGTTTGTGAAGTCCAGTGATGAGTCTAGTGATGGGAAATTGACAATAATGAGTGTCAGCAGCTATCGCTCCCAGAAGACGTGTTAAAGTGGTAATAATTGAATGTATACAATTGTATGTTATTGCCATGGAATACTAACAATTAAATGTAAAACAAGCATACACACACTATATCAGTAGAATAATATTAAATGAATGTCTACCACAATATATAATTACAGTAGAATGCTATTAAATGAATGTCCATCACAATATATTGTTACAGCAGAATGCTATTTAATGACTGTCCACCATAATACATTATTACAGTAAATGTTATTAAATGACTGTCCACCACAATACATTATTACAGCAGAATGCTATTATATGAATGTCCACCACAATACATTATTACAGCAGAATGCTATTAAATGAATGTCCAACACAATATATTGTTACAGCAGAATGATGCTATTAAATGAATGCTCATCACAATACATTATTATAGTAGAATGCTATTAAATAAATGTCCACCACACTATATTATTACAGTAGAATGCTATTAAATGAAAATCCACCACATTATATTAGTACAGTAGAATGCTATTAAATGACTGTCCACCACAATACATTATAACAGTATAATGTTATTAAATGACTGTCAACCACAATACATTATTACAGTAGAATGCTATTTAATGACTCTCCACCACAATACAGTATTACAGTAGAATGCTTTTTAATGACTGTCCACCACAATACATAATTACAGTAGAATGCATTTTAATGACTGTCCACCACAATACATTATTACAGTAGAATACTTTTTAATGATTGTCCACCACAATACATTATTACAGTAGAAAGCTATCAAATGATTGTCAACCACAACGCATTATTACAGCAGAATGCTATTAAATGATTGTCAAACACATTACATTATTACAGCAGAATGCTATTAAATGACTGTCAACCACAACGCATTATTACAGCAGAATGCTGTAAAATGATTGTCAACCACAACGCATTATTACAGCAGAATGCTTTAAAATGATTGTCAACCACAATGCATTATTAGAACAGAATGCTATTAAATGATTGTCAACCACAACGCATTATTACAACAGAATGCTATTAAATGATTGTCAACCACAATGAATTATTACAGCAGAATGATATTCAATGATTGTCAACCACAATGCATTATTACAGCAGAATGCTACTAAATGATTGTCAACCACAATGCATTATTACAGCAGAATGCTATTAAATGATTGTCAACAACAATGCATTATTACAGCAGAATGCTATTAAATAACTGATAACCACAATGCATTATTACAGCAGAATGCTATTAATTGACTGTCAACCATAGTACATTATTACAGCAGAATGCTATTAAATGATTGTCAACCATAATGCATTATTACAGTAGAATGCTATTAATGAATGTCCACCACAATATATTATTACACCAGAATGCTGTTGAATGAATGTCCACCACAATACATTATTATAACAGAATGCTATTAATGAACGTTCACCTCAATATATTATTACAGTAGAATGTTGTTAATGATTGTCAATCACAATACATTATTACAGCAGAATGTTATTAAATGATTGTCAACAACAATGCATTATTACAGCAGAATGCTTTTAATGAATATCCACCACAATATATTATTACAGCAAAATATTATTGAATTAATATCAACCACAATGCATTATTACAGCAGATGCTATGAAATGAATGTCAACCACAATGCATTATTACAGCAGAATGCTAATAAATGATTGTCAACCACAACGCATTATTACATCAGAATGCTATTAAATGAATGTCAACCACAATGCATTATTACAGCAGAATGCTATGAAATGAATGTCAATCACAATGCATTATTACAGCAGAATGCTATGAAATGAATGTCAACCACAATGCATTATTACAGCAGAATGCTATTAAATGATGTCCACCACAATATATTATTACAGCAGAATGCTATTAAATGATTGTCAACCACAATGCATTATTACAGCAGAATGCTATTAAATGATTGTCAACCACAATATATTATTACATCATAATGCTATTAAATGATTGTCAACCAGAATGCATTATTACAGTAGAATGCTATTAATGAATGTCCACCACAATATATTATTACAGCACAATGCTATTAAATGACTGTCCACCACAATACATTATTACAGCAGAATGCTATTAATCAATGTCCACCACAATATATTATTACAGTAGAATGCTATTAATGATTGTCAACCACAATACATTATTACAGCAGAATGCTATTAAATGATTGTCAACCACAATACATTATTATAGCAGAATGCTATTAATGAATGTCCACCACACTATATTATAACAGTAAAATGCTATTAATGATTGTCAACCACAATACTTTATTACAGAACAATGCTATTTCATGATTGTCCACCACAATACATTATTACAGCAGAATGCTATTAAATGATTGTCAAACACAACACATTATTACAGTAGAATACTATTAATGATTGTCAACCACAATACATTATTACCTAAGAATGCTATGAAATGACTGTCAACCACAATACATTATTATAGTAGAATGCTTTTTTAATAACTGTCCACCACAATATATTATTAAAGTAGAATGCTATTAATGATTGTCAACCACAATACATTATTACAGCAGAATGCTATTAAATGATTGTCAACAACAATGCATTATAACAGCAGAATGCTATTAAATTATTGTCAACCACAACGCATTATTACAGCAAATTGCTATTAAATGATTGTCAACCACAAATGCTATTAAATGATTGTCAACCACAATGCATTATTACAGCAGAATGCTATTAAATGATTGTCAACCACAACACATTATTACAGCAGAATGGTATTAAATGATTGTCAACCACAACACATTATTACAGCAGAATGCTATTAAATGATTGTCAAACACAATACATTATTACAGCAGAATGCTATTAAATGAACGTCAACCACAACGCATTATTACAGCAGAATGCTATTAAATAATTGTCAACCACAATGCATTATTACAGCAGAATGCTATTAAATGATTGTCAACCACATTACATTATTACATCAGAATGCTATTAAATGATTGTCAACCAAAATGCATTTTTACAGCAGAATGTTATTATATGATTGTCAACCACAATGCATTTTACAGCAGAATGTTATTAAATGTTGTCAACCACAATACATTATTACAGTAGAATGCTATTACAACAGAATGCTATTAATGATTGTCAACCACAATACACTATTACAGTAGAATGCTATTAATTGATTATCAAACACAATACACTATTACAGTAGAATGCTATTAAATGATTATCAAACACTATACGCTATTACAGTAGAATGCTATTGAATGATTGTCAAACACAATACACTATTACAGTAGAATGCTATTGAATGATTGTCAAACACAATACATTATTACAGTAGAATGCTATTGAATGATTATCAAACACAATACACTATTACAGTAGAATGCTATTGAATGATTGTCAAACACAATGCATTATTACAACAGAATGCTATTTATGATTGTCAAACACAATACACTATTACAGTAGAATGCTATTGAATGATTGTCAAACACAATGCATTATTACAACAGAATGCTATTAATGATTGTCAAACACAATACACTATTACAGTAAAATGCTATTGAATGATTGTCAAACACAATACACTATAACAGTAGAATGCTATTGAATGATTGTCAAACACAATACATTATTACAGTAGAATGCTATTGAATGATTATCAAACACAATACACTATTACAATAGAATGCTATTGAATGATTGTCAAACACAATGCATTATTACAACAGAATGCTATTAATGATTGTCAAACACAATACACTATTACAGTAGAATGCTATTGAATGATTGTCAGACACAATGCATTATTACAACAGAATGCTATTAATGATTGTCAAACACAATACACTATTACAGTAGAATGCTATTGAATGATTGTCAAACACAATGCATTATTACAACAGAATGCTATTAATGATTGTCAAACACAATACACTATTACAGTAGAATGCTATTGAATGATTGTCAAACACAATACACTATTACAGTAGAATGCTATTGAATGATTGTCAAACACAATACACTATTACAGTAGAATGCTATTGAATGATTATCAAACACAATACACTATTACAGTAGAATGCTATTGAATGATTGTCAAACACAATGCATTATTACAACAGAATGCTATTAATGATTGTCAAACACAATACACTTTTACAGTAGAATGCTATTAAATGATTGTCAAACACAATACACTATTACAGTAGAATGCTATTGAATGATTATCAAACACAATACACTATTACAGTAGAATGCTATTGAATGATTGTCAAACACAATGCATTATTACAACAGAATGCTATTAATGATTGTCAAACACAATACACTATTACAGTAGAATGCTATTGAATGATTGTCAAACACAATACACTATTACAGTAGAATGCTATTGAATGATTGTCAAACACAATACACTATTACAGTAGAATGCTATTGAATGATTATCAAACACAATACACTATTACAGTAGAATGCTATTGAATGATTGTCAAACACAATGCATTATTACAACAGAATGCTATTAATGATTGTCAAACACAATACACTTTTACAGTAGAATGCTATTAAATGATTGTCAAACACAATACACTATTACAGTAGAATGCTATTGAATGATTATCAAACACAATACACTATTACAGTAGAATGCTATTGAATGATTGTCAAACACAATGCATTATTACAACAGAATGCTATTAATGATTGTCAAACACAATACACTTTTACAGTAGAATGCTATTAAATGATTGTCAAACACAATACACTATTACAGTAGAATGCTATTGAATGATTGTCAAACACAATACATTATTACAGTAGAATGCTATTAAATGAATGTCAACCACAATGAATTATTACAGCAGAATGATATTCAATGAATGTCAACCACAATATATTAGTAATTTGTTTGTCATACACAACAAGTCACCTTGCCTTACTTCCTGAGTATCAATCACAGCACATAAACTGTGAAATTCTGCAATGTCATCATGGCTGTCTTATATGTAATTAATTTCTTAACAGAACACACTTAACAAACTGTATTTGACTACTATAAAATCCCAATAAGAGGCACCCCTTATAAAAGCCCTAAAAGATTATATGGATCCTAAACGAAACTGCCAATTACTTAATGGCTTAACTACAATAATTATGTTTATGTATATATCTTATCACTGATGTGACATTGTTATGCTGTCTTGAAGAAATGTCTATATGTGGGGTTTCAATTTGTGTCACAAAGTGTTCTATATAGAGTTTTATGTGTCACAAAGTAGCCATCAAGGGAAATTGGTACCTATTATTTCATGTCTAGACTCATTTTACAACACTTAGAAAACCCTAATTTAATAATCTGAGACAATAACACAATCTTAATATCATAATGGCAAGCTCATTCTTAATTTTGGTGAAATGGCCTTCATACAGGCTGATCAGGTGACAACCTAAACCAGGTGTGGCCTTCATTGTACAAGCCGTCAGGTGACAACCTAAACCAGGCGTGGCCTTCATTGTACAAGCCATCAGGTGACAACCTAAACCAGGCGTAGCCTTCATTGTACAAGCCCATCAGGTGACAACCTAAACCAAGTGTAGCCTTCATTATACAAGCCGTCAGGTGACAACCTAAACCAGGTGTAGCCTTCATTGTACAGGTCCATCAGGGGACAACCTAAACCAGGTGTTGCCTTCATTATACAGGTCCATCAGGTGACAACCTAAACCAGGTGTTGCCTTCATTGTACAAGCCGTCAGGTGACAACCTAAACCAGGTGTGGCCTTCATTGTACAAGCCATCAGGTGACAACCTAAACCAGGCGTAGCCTTCATTGTACAAGCCGTCAGGTGACAACCTAAACCAGGCGTAGCCTTCATTATACAAGCCGTCAGGTGACAACCTAAACCAGGTGTAGCCTTCATTGTACAGGTCTATCAGGGGACAATCTAAACCAGGTGTTGCCTTCATTATACAGGTCCATCAGGTGACAACCTAAACCAGGTGTTGCCTTCATTGTACAAGCCCATCAGGTGACAACTTAAACCAAGTATGGCCTTCATTGAACAGACCCATCAGGTGCTACCTTAACCAGGTGTGGCCTTCATTGTACAGGTTGATCAGGTGACAACCTAAACCGGGTGTGGCCTTCATTGTACAGGCCCCTTAGGTGACAACCTAAACCAGGTGTGGCCTTCATTGTACAGGTTCATCAGGTGAGATCCTAAACCAGGTGGGCTTTCATTGTACAGGCCAATCAGGTGACAACCAAAACCAGGCAGGCTTTCACTCTACAGGCCAATCATGTGACAACCTAAACCAGGTGTGGCTTTCATTGTACAGGCCCATCAAGTGACAACCTAAACCAGGTATGGCTTTCATTGTACCGGCTGATCAGGTGACAACCTAAACCAGGTGTGACCTTCATTGTACAGGTCCATCAGGTGACAACCTAAACTGGGTGTGGCCTTCATTGTACAGGCCCATCAGGTGACAACCTAAACCAGGTGTGGCCTTCATTGTACAGGTACATCAGGTGACAACCTAAACCAGGTGTGGCCTTCATTTTACAGGTCCATCAGATGATAACCTTAACCAGGTATGGCCTTCATTGTACAGGTACATCAGGTGACAACCTAAACCAGGTGTGGCCTTCATTTTACAGGTCCATCAGGTGACAACCTAAACTAGGTGTGGCCTTCATTGTACAGGTACATCAGGTGACAACCTAAACTAGGTGTTGCCTTCATTGTACAGGCCCATCAGGTGACAACCTAAACCAGGTGTGGCCTTCGTTGTACAGGCCTACCAGGTGACAACCTAAACCAGGTGTGGCCTTCATTGTACAGGCCCATCAGGTGACAACCTAAACCAGGTGTGGCCTTCATTGTACAGGTACATCAGGTGACAACCTAAACCAGGTGTGGCCTTCATTTTACAGGTCCATCAGATGATAACCTTAACCAGGTATGGCCTTCATTGTACAGGTACATCAGGTGACAACCTAAACCATGTGTGGCCTTCATTGCACAGGCCCCCCAGGTGACAACCTAAACCAGGTGTGGCTTTCATTGTACAGGCCCATCAGGTGACAACCTAAACCAGGTATGGCCTTCATTGTACAGGCCCATCAGGTGACAACCTAAACCAGGTATGACCTTCATTGTACAGGCCCTTCAAGTGATAACCTAAACCAGGTGTGGCCTTCATTGTACAGGTCCAGCAGGTGATAACCTTAACCAGGTGTTGCCTTCATTGTACAGGCCCATCAGGTAACAACCTAAACCAGGTGTGGCCTTCACTGTACAGGCCCATTAGGTGACAACCTAAACCAGATGTGGCCTTCATTGTACAGGCCCATCAGGTGATCTGTTGCAGTGTTTGTAAAACCAATTAAGGTGCACAGTGAAATAAATAATTCTGTAAAAGTGCTGTTGATAATAGGAGTCAAAATCTTGGACAATGCAACTGTTATAATTAAACATTTACACTAATGATGTTGTTGTATGGTGTTTAGCGTCGCTTTCAACAATTTTTCACTCATATCGCGATGGTGTCTACTTGAGACAGTATTCTAAGCGCTGTCATACTGGAGTATCATGCCGCAGACACATGGTATGATATCCCACCCAGTCACATTATACTGACACCACCAGGCTGACCAGACCTAGAACTTTCCTCTAAATGCTGAGCATCAAGTGAGGAAGCTTCTATGCCATTTTTAAAGTCTTTGGTATGACCTGGCCAGGGATTGAACCCACAACTTTCCGCATGCAAGGCGGACGCTCTACCGATAGACCACGCTGCAGTATTTTACACTAATGAACTTTGTAAATTGATTTGAATTAAAACATAAAAATTATGCGGATAAAAAATGTTCAATATTATCTCAATGATCAAAATTTAGACAGCGCTGGATTAACGGTATCTAGTTTTAGTGGTGGAGGAAGTCAACAGAATCATTTCTCAAGTAAGCCAGGCAAACTTTCTGGCATGAAGTTTTGGACAGAGTTGGGCTTTAACTGAAGACCTCAGTGGCCTTACACTTCTCACTAATGAAAGTCCACTTTAGGATAAGCACAATTCTGAATTGTTTAATAGTCAGATGAAATGTACCCGAAATTCACAATGGTTCGTTCCATCTAATTTTCTCCACCAACTGTAATATGTCATGGCGCATGTATAGCTTTAACAATATTTTTCAGGTTGACTTCCTTATCTTTCTTTTCTGAAATTACTTTTTTTTCTTTCTTTCAAAGACCCTTCATTAAAGTCATTTTACTTGAAGAATCTATTCACACCAAATGAGCTGACTTTTTGTGCATGATTTCACATTGCCTGTGAGCCAAGTGCAATTTACTCTGTTATAATATAAACTATTTTATGGACAAATTAATTGACGAACAGTTGTGACCAACGCCACCAGAAAATTTCTTTTAAAATCTTTCTTGAACTCTTGTGAAAATATTGCATGTTTTAGATGATTATGGTCAGCGAAGCGTAAGACTGGCTTTGAACAATTTCCTGTGCGTAGAACCCTATGATAGAACGAATACGGTATTATTATGTATGGTAGACTGGTTCAGGAGTATAACATGTTTAGTGGTAAATTAACCTGCATGCTGTAATAAAGCAGGGTTGGCATGGAAATGTAACTATCGCCAGTCTGCTCTAAATATAGATGGAAGGCAACTAAACGAGATTGAGAAAACCAGATACAAAGGAAATATAAAATTGACAGGAACTGAAACACACTTTTGTAAGCTTCAGTAAAATTTCTAAGATTCTTAAAAATTATTCAAATATCTAAAAGAGGCTGACATTATGAATGATAATTACCATGACTTATGCATGTTAGGCTGGTTCTGTGTTGTTTACACTCATCAGTAAAGATTGAGACTTTTGAATAAGCTCCTAGCATTTATACCCTGGCATTGCATCCATAAAAATACAATTTGCTAGATGTTAAAATAAATTTTCCTTTTAAAAGGAATGTACAGCTTGACTTTTTTAGTAACTTAGTATAATTATTTAAGTATTTTGTAGGTGAACGTTAGTTTAATGGACTTAGTCTCAGCTCTTCAATTATTGGGGAAAGGCTACCATGGGGTAGTGTGTGGGAAGGGTGTCCTTCTCCTGCTGGTGGATGTAATTCTACTCTACTCCTGCTATTGGGATACGGGGAACCACTCCGAAAAATGTTTGATATCTTAAACACCAACTTCTAAAATATAGATAAAAATAGAAAGGTATGATGAGGCCATGTTTATAGATCAGTTCACTTTTAAGTATCTATATGATGATTGTGGTCATGAGTATAGATCAGTGCAACCTATAAGCATTTATATGATGTGGCTATGTGTATAAATCAGTGTACCTTTCAGTATTTATATGTGTATAGATCAGTGCACCTTTAAATATTTATATGTGTATAAATCAGTACACCTTCAAGTAAGTATGTACATAGATCAGTGCACCTTTAAGTATTTATGTGTATAGATCAGTGCACCTTTAAGTCTCTATATGTGTATATATAAGTGCACCTTTAAATATTTATATGTATTTAGATCAGTGCACCTTTAAATATTTATATGTGTATAGATTAGTGCACCTTTAAGTATTTATATGTGTATAGATAAGTTAACCTTTAAGTATTGATATGTGTAAAGATCAGTGCACCTTTAAGTCTCTATATGTGTAAAGATAAGTGCACCTTTAAGTATTTATATGTGTATAGATCAGTGTACCTTTAAGTATTAATATGTATTTAGATCAGTGCACCTTAAAGTATTTTTAATTGTAAAGATCAGTGCACCTTTTCGTATTATATGTGTATAGATATGTGCACCTTTAAGTATTTATATGTGTATAGATCAGTTTATCTTTAAGTATTTATATGTGTATAGATCGGTGCACCTTAAAATATTTATATGTGTATAGATCAGTGCACCTTTAAGTATTTATGTGTATAGATCAGTGTACCTTTAAGTATTCATATGTGTATAGATAGTGCACCTTTAAGAATTTATATATGCATAGATCAGTGCACCTTTAAGTATTTATATGATTAAGCCAATCAGCCAATTACGGACTGTTATTAAATTGTATCTGATAGCACGACCTGCTGACATTAATATTTTCCAATATTAGAAAAAATGTTTTCAAAGAAGCGATGTGTAAGACGACTGTGATCAGTGTTCTATGAGTGGTTGTGTGTAGAAGCATGACTCCAGTTGCCATGGCGACATTGTTGTTATCCTCAATGACAGCAGCAGCTTTAAATGATGGAAATTAATTATTTTTTGTCATTTATACCCGCTTATTAAGCATTGACAAGTGATATGCGTACCCTACAATGCTTTTGCTGGTCTGGCGCTCACTGTGCTGCCTTAGAGCAATTGTACGATTCCAAGAATTGTTATTTTTAATAATAAATTGATAACAAAACAGTGAGGCATTTATACACAGGGGGGAGATGGGGGGGACATTATATTAGTTTCATGATGAGACATTTTGTTGCTAAACTCGTCCAAGCTGGGATAATGGTTTTTCAATTCATAGGTCGAAGTGGATGTCGGCGCTGTCTCAAAATTTAATGACCTCTGTAACTGCTGTTGTTGGTTCAAGCCCAACTCAGTCAGAAAACTTGTGAGAAAGTATGCTAGTTACGGAACTTGTGGAAAGTCGGTCGTTCTATTTTCAGAGTCATGTTCACGAGTCTGAAATCTTTCTCCACCAATATAACTTGATGATATATATACAGTCGAAACTCGTTATTTCAAATTCCCTGGGACCGTAAAAATAATTTGAAATATCCGAAGTTCGATTTATCAGGAGTCTATTTTTGTTCAACTTTTTACCGTTACCCCATCCACTTCATAAATCATTGAAAATATACATGTACATATAAGTACCTCTTTTTGATGCTTTTTATTCAATATAACACATAGTGTTTATATTTACACATGATATAAACTTTGTTTATATTGATGTGTACTGTGGATTTATCTTAAATCGTGATAAATTCTACTGTTTACATGCGTGATTTTCTTCTACGCACGTATGCTGTGCGTTGTTTTCCGTGTGTATGCTAATTGTCTATTTGCACAGTGTGTGAACATTGTATTTTTTTATGTGTGATATAATAGATAAACAAAATATTCTTTTAATTTTTATACTTTTTAGTTACATGAATATCAAATAAATAGAATAGGCAACTGAAATATAAACACAGGTTATATACAAGCAATGGTTACAACAACTTTACAAATAAAAAATAAGACGAAAAATAGCACATGTCAAAAACGTCTTCTAAAACTTCGGTGTTGTTTGTCTAATTAGCGTGTGTATCACTTGTGTTTGTATCATAAAAATTTGATGACACAATTAACTTACCTATCAGTACAGACACATGAAGCGATAAATTACAGGTATGGGATCAACAATTATCGCCTTCGATGATGGCCTTTCATCTTCACGCGGTGATAAAAATTCGAAATAACGAGTGAGAAATCAATAGATATTAGGATGGAGGGACCAAAAAACAGATTCGAAATAGTGAATAATTCGAATTACTGGAATTTGATATAACAGGAGTTAATTTATATAGAAATAGAAGGGGAAAAAACGGGACCGAACTTCAAATTTGAGATAACCGGAATTTCGAAATATAAGAGTTTGAGTTGGTAAGTATCAACTATATAATAACTTGTAATGAGTTGTAAAGCGGTGTTCATAAACAAAAATTTAAATTACAAACAATTTTGCAAATAAACCTAAATGTTTATTTAAAGGAAGTATATAAAAAAATTATCAGGATTTTTCAAAATTTTGTTTCCATTATATCACGACAATTATACTCACCATCCCCATATTGCCATAAGGATAATCTATGTCCTAATTATAGATTGAAAAGGGATTCCTTATTTGGGCTACTACGTGCCAAGGTTAGATTAAAATAGATTTCCTGCTTAAAATAGTTAAAACAAATTTTGTGACATCACATATTTTGTTTTTATTGCCATAATTATGGTCGTCTTACTTGGTGCTGCATGTTGTACAATACTTCTGATAAAGACATCAAATGACAATGTGAATGTCTCAAGCAATATTTAAGCATTGTCTTGTTTTTAGAATGGTGGTTTCGTTTCAAGTTATCACTCCTGTTAAAATAGCAATTTTGTTACATTTTAGTGGATCATTCAGATTTTATTTATTTATAATAATTAGATGCTTGTTATCTATTTCAAAAAGTTATTTTTTTTTACATTTAAAGTCTGTTTGCCTGATATACTGCCTTTAAGTGGGAAATTTATTTTAGTCTAACCTCTGCATGAATGGCAAATAAGAAAATCCTTTTTCAATTTAATACTTTGGCATGTTTTAACAAACATCCTTGATGGTGCAACAAAAGCTCAGTGAACAGAATTGTCTAAAACGCTTTACTGAAAAAACTTTTTTTTTTGGCCGATTCTAAAATTTTGATAAAACATAGTGCCTTTAAGATGCAGTGCAAATTTTGTCTTGATCCCCCGCAACTCTTGCTTTTCTAAAAGACAAATGTCTTGAAAGGGTCGACCGGGAATAAAAAAGTTAAAGGTAACCTGTTAAAGTTTTGACTGACTAATTCAAAGATACCTCAGAGACTTCCATAGTACTTCAAAAGATTATCGTTTAGACGTTTATTTCTATATTCATTTTTATCATTACATATTTTCATCTTGTTCGTCATGATAACTGCAATGAATTCTGTCAGAATAAATATTTTTAAATTACCATTGCAGAGGTGTGTTTGTTTTAGCCAATCAGATCTTACTTCCTGAGATCAAATGTTTCTGCTGCACAACTTGTCAAGACGTTTGTCTTTTAGAAAAGCAAGCATTGCAGATGATCAAGATTAGTGCGAATCTCCATGCATGTTCATGTATCACCATGCATGTGCATGTGTCAGGTGATCTGTATGCTTTCTCAATGATACTTTTATCCTGTCTTCAATAACTTCCCATATTCATATCGTTGATGTAAGATTTTTTTCTTTGGGATAAGAACTGTACCAAAACTTATTGCAAGGAATAAATTAAAGACACATATCATTACTTCATTGATATCAATCTTACAATTATGAATTTAGTTTATACCAATTTATTTTAGCTCGATTGCGATGAAAACTCAGAGTTTATGTGAACCACTCTAGAGTCCTCTTCCTGAGTAGAACCAGTACCCCAGTACAGAGTGTTGTTCTAAAGAGAGACATCTGACTGACCAGGGGGGGAGTCGAGCCCACAACCTCTGGTGTGAGCGGCCAGCATTACACTGCCACCCGCTTAATTATGAATTTAACCCAACTGCAT
Source organism: Panopea generosa (assembly GCA_029582155.1). Classification (NCBI taxonomy): domain Eukaryota; kingdom Metazoa; phylum Mollusca; class Bivalvia; order Adapedonta; family Hiatellidae; genus Panopea; species Panopea generosa. Next base: position 35,917,058 of record CM055902.1, read on the forward strand.
AAAAAACAGAGAAATCATAAAAAAAAAAATGCTCTGAAAAAAACCAAAAAACACTTGCAGTCATGTCAACTTGTAATATAACACTTCGTAAAAAAATGTTGTACAAAAGAATGCCTCGCTAACTTAGCCCAATGAACACAAGGAGTCAGTCTCAACGTGCGAATACAATAATTATAACTTAACCACAAGCATGAGACTGTTTGGAGTTTTTCCCCCCAGGGATATGGAATATGCTTGAATTCAGGAACAGAATTTTTATGGATAAATTACTGAATACTGACATTTATGGAAATGTCTGTGATTTATCGTTTCTGAGGTTTTTTTTAATAATCTGGTGAATATATTGTAATATAAAACACTAGAACATAGACGACTGTTTTAATGTGGCTGTTATTTCATGTGTCCAGAATGAATTACGTAAAGACATTAATAAGTGTCCCCAAGCCAGTTTATTTGTTTTATCACAAATGTGTTTTCCAAAGGCGGCTACAATTCTGCGGAGATGAAAGATGTCTTCATTGTCCATTTCTATATTTGTTTAACAGGGTTTTAACACCATTTGCAACACATTACAGAATATAATTTTATATTGCATATCCTGAGTAGAACCACCATCCTTCCGAAAGTAACCACCATCCTTCTGCAAGTTACCACCATCCTTCCGCAAGTAACCACCATCCTTCTGCAAGTAACCACCATCCTTCTGCAAGTTACCACCATCCTTCCCCAAGTAACACCATCCTTCTGCAAGTAACCACCATCCTTCTGCAAGTTACCACCATCCTTCCGCAAGTAACCACCATCCTTCCGCAAGTTACCACCATCCTTCTGCAAGTTACCACCATCCTTCCGCAAGTAACACCATCCTTCTGCAAGTAACCACCATCCTTCTGCAAGTTACCACCATCCTTCCCCAAGTAACACCATCCTTCCGCAAGTAACCACCATCCTTCTGCAAGTTACCACCATCCTTCCGCAAGTAACCACCATCCTTCCGCAAGTAACACCATCCTTCTGCAAGTTACCACCATCCTTCTGCAAGTAATCCTTCTGCAAGTAACACCATCCTTCTGCAAGTAACCACCATCATTCTGCAAGTTACCACCATCCTTCTGCAAGTAACCACCATCCTTCCACAAGTAACCACCATCCTTCCGCAAGTTACCACCATCCTTCCGCAAGTAACACCATCCTTCTGCAAGTAACCACCATCCTTCTGCAAGTTACCACCATCCTTCCGCAAGTAACACCATCCTTCTGCAAGTAGCCACCATCCTTCTGCAAGTTACCACCATCCTTCTGCAAGTAACCACTATCCTTTCGCAAGTAACCACAATCCTTCCGCAAGTAACCACCATCCTTCTGCAAGTAACACCATCCTTCTGCAAGTAACCACCATCATTCTGCAAGTAACCACCATCCTTCCGCAAGTAACCACCATCCTTCTGCATTAGTAACTGGCACACATTCTCATATAGATTAAGCTTGACCCATAACGCATTACTCCACGTCTCTCTCTCTCTCTCTCTCTCTCTGAGACGCCATAACGTCAACCATGGTGCCAAACCCACGACCTCTGGTTTCAGTGGCCAGCACCCTATCTATACAATCACCATGCTTGTAAACAGTGTTTTACAACTTAAAAAAAAAAGAGGTAAAATATTTGATCACAGTCAATAACTCCAAAATTAATTCAATGTACCGCCCCTGTGATAGTTCTTAAATCTAGTTTCATCAATAAAATTGTTTGAAATGAAAGCCACATGGGATGTGTGTCAGTTGTCAATGTTTTTTATTGTTTTAGACACCAAGGAAGGTGTTTTAGGAGAGTAAATAATCATATGACATTTTCTACAATTGCAATATCTCTAATAGGGTGTTCACATTACCAAATTAATGCATCATAAATATGTCAAACACATTTCAACTGCAGATTTTGAGTCGCGATAATTTCATCTCATTTCCCTCTGTGGTATATAACCAGCATTTGAGTCTTTGACTGGTCAGTTGATATCTTTATATAAGCTTTTACAAGTTACCGCATACTGGTACTCAATGCGCAGATGGACAACAAGTGTTATCTATGTCCTATTTTCTATTTTCATCGCACAACATATTTCGAAGACAATCCGCCAAAATTTATGAAAGGACAAACAGTACGTCTGTTTTTCACAACCACAACGGAACAACATCACAATTAGCGTCAATTCTTCTCTGCAGAAATTAGATTCCTCTGCGGACTTGGAGTAAGTCAGCTGACCGCCGTCTTTAATCATGTGTAATTGTGCAAGACAATAATGTTACTTGTTATGGCTGCCAAGTCACAGCGGATGGGTCATCTGTTTTTACACAGTTAGTACCAAAGATCGCATTAAAATAATGTGATTATAGCTGACCATATGCCAATAGAACAATGGTGTTTGATGCTTAATAACGATGAAAGGGAGCTAATGACATTATAATCTACAGTGGTTCTACGTACTGATATACATATTATTATAGTTCGAAACAAGCGCAATATAGAAATTGTCAAAAGTAATGTCAGAGAATTTCAAGATCCTAATTTTCTGAGATATTCCATTTTAAGCTTGCAAACTATGTCTGCCAGATAAGACACGTTCAGTCTTGTTACTTGCCTGTCAAATCAGAGCCTTTCACTTGTCTGCCAGATCAAACCAGTTTGCTTGTCTGCCAGATCAGATCCATTCCCTTGTCTGCCAGACCAGACCAGTTCAGTTGTCTACAAGATAAGACCAGTTTGCTTCTCTGCCAGATCAGACCCGTTCACTTGTCTGCCAGATCAGACCAGTTTTCTTTTTTACCAGACCAATCCCTGTTCCTTTGTCTGCCAGATCAGACCAGTTTTCCTGCCTGCCAGATCAGACCTGTTCACTTGTCTACAAGATAAGACCAGTTTGCTTGTCTGCCAGATCAGACCTGTTCAGTTGTCTACAAGATAAGACCAGTTTGCTTGTCTGCCAGATCAGACCTGTTCACTTGCCTGCCAGATCAGACCTGTTAAGTTGTTTACAAGATAAGACCCATTTGCTTGTCTGCCAGATCAGACCTGTTCGCTTGTCTGCCAGATCAGACCAGTTTGCTTGTCTGCCAGATCAGACCTATTGGCTTGCCTGCCAGATTAGACCTGTTCATTTGTCTGCCAGATAAGACCAGTTTGCTTGTCTGCCAGATCAGACCTGTTCAGTTGTCTACAAGATAAGACCTGTTCACTTGTCTGCATGATCAGACCTGTTCACTTATCTGCCAGATCAGACCAGTTTGCTTGCCTGCCAGATCAGACCTGTTCACTTATCTGCCAGATCAGACCAGTTTGCTTGCCTGCCAGATCAGACCTGTTCACTTGTCTGCCAGATCAGACCAGTTCGCTTATCTGCCAGATCAGACTTCTTTGCTTGGTTTGCATGATCAGACCCATTCAATTGTCTATCAGATCAGACCCATTCATGTCTGCCAGATCATAGCTCATGGTCAAGCATCAGAAACTGTGGCAGAGCTCACAACCCCTGGATCAGATGTGCTAACAACTGAGCTAGTCAGGCCTGACTCAGAGATATAAAAACAAAGAACACCAATGCTTCATAGCCACAGTAAACTTCATCTTTTTATCTAATTTCCAAAGCAAATACTCACTCAATTTAGAGCGTTGCCAAAGTCATATAGCAAAACAAATGCAGCTCCATGCCGTAGAATGACAGATTTGATGTTTAAGCTCCCGCGTCCTTAATAATAGATCAATCTTGATAAACAGATTTGTTTTTCTCAGAGTTGAACAAATATGTCTGACGGTGTTAGTTTGTACTTCGTGCAGAACTTGTACCTTACTGATATTAAAAATGATGAAAGAGCTGACAGATCCTGATATCTGTATGACTTTACTATACATGTATTTGGAACATTTTGTCAAAATTGGGCAGACTTATTTGGCAATTTCTAATATTTTGTAATTGCTTTAAAACAAGCTTCATATTTTTTGTTCATGCAAGTTATTCTAAGATTGTCTCCAACACAACACACACACACCGGTAACATTATTTACATAATCACTTTGTATAATGCCATTCCTTTTTTTTATAAGTTTCGATTAAACTTATCTTTATTTTTCTTTGATTGTGAAGTTCTTACAATTTAGACAAATCACCCTTGAAGTCTTCCTTGGTATAGAACAGTACACTAAGTATGTGAAGAAAAGGTGTCTTGCTCAAGGAATTTACCACAAGACACCTTTTCTGCATATGCTTATTACTGTTTTTTTTTATATTAAAGGCAATTATAGATTAATTGATACATTATCATACAAATTTTGCTTTTAAAAACTGGGGTGGGATTTTATGATTTTTTTTTTAATGAAAATTAAAAGGGTCTGGGCGGCATGAAAATAAGTTGGGCTGGCAGGGATGATAATCTAGCAATTATTTATTATGGACTAATATGGAAATTGATATGAAATTGTTGAAAACACCAAACAATGCTATATTATCACCCTTTCTTAAACTTATTTATTATACATTGACTGTGTTTGTTACTTTGAATATTTAGCATAATTTTTATGCCATCGAGGGCTAACAGACAATCAGTTAACCCTAACCATTGTTTCTTTGTATCCTGTTAACCAGTACTTAAGGCACACCCGTACCCGCGATTAACTGCAACTTTCCTGCTGAATCAGTGGTGAGAGAGGAAAGACAATGAGAAAGAGGATGCAGCCAGATGGGGATTGGACCTCATCTGGGCATGAAAATTCCACTTGGCTGCTCGCCATGACAAGTAAAATTCAATAACTTACTACTTAATATTTCGTTGATTTCAAGCATTCAATTAAAAATGTTGGAAAGGAGGACAAATAGCTTTAAAAAGAAATTTCAAGACCTGCGTCACGACACCCCTAAATAGATAGTCAGACAAGACTGAGTTAACTGGCAATGGCTACAATGAATATGAAACAACTTGAACAAATCTAACTAAATGACATCCTTGGTAGAACCAGTAATTAGAGCATTATAATAAATGGGAGTAAATGGCAAAATTGCTTACATAAAGTTTTTGAACCGAGCAGGATTCAAACCTATGACCTTTAAGCAATGAGACGTGACCTGGAGAAGGTGTCTTAGACTGGACCTCTTAAATATGGGTAAATTAAGTCACACCAGTCTATTTACAAACAATAATTGTAGAAATGTGAATTAAGTAGATCATAAATATGAAATGAGTTCACATGTAATGATAGAAGATCAAAGTTTTATTGATGTTTGATGCTTGGTAAATGTCAGTCATTAAAAGTTCTGAGCCGAAGTTAAATGAAACATTCTCGAATAAAGTATGTAATATTGGAGACACCTTTATCTTTTATAATATTTTTTAATTCATTTCCCTATAATTTAGTTAAATTAAAATATTGTACCCCTATGTTGGCCATTTTGAATGAATTAATAAATAGATCTCTTTTTTTGCGCAGAGATGAATGCGATGAAAACAATCAATTAAATAAATATGTTTAAAAATGGATTAATTGAAATAACTTTATAAAGAAACAACCAAGGAATCTACACGTGTGGTTCTAGGAACTGGTGTGTGAAATTGTCAGTTGGGATTTATTGCCATTTTTAATACAGTCATAGCTAATTTTCTTGACGGGGGAAAACCTCAGAACATTCCTGAGTGGAACCGCCGTCTTTCCATAAGTAACTGGTAAACTTTCTTTCATAAAGTTTTTGGACCAAGCTGGGCTTTTAACCCACGGCCTCAGCGGTAAGACTAGAGAGGTAAGTGGCTATCAGATGACAGGGCCTAATTGACCACTTGAGGGCCTTAGACCAATCAGCCACAGAGGACCCAGATATAAGTTGTCATCTGTTTACCTATATGATAATCTTAAAATAATATCCATTTTGAATTATAGACAAAGACACAAAAAAACAGAAGTCTACGATGGTCTAAAATCTCTCAACTTTAGTATAATTGAGAGATTTTTGATAATTCAAGGAACACAATTCAGACTTTTACCAAATTTGGCGAGTTTACGGACGACATATGGAAGATGGCCACAGGGTGATTAGTCTCAATTACTCACTTTGAGCTTTGCATTTCAGAAATATGTAGACAAAAGAGTTCTCATTTTCGCCGAGTATTATATTTACTATGAAACAACAACACAATATCTTTACACAAATTTTTCCAAGGTCATCATTACATTCTCAGAGTGTAAGCTAAAATGTTCTGGGATAAAAGGACAATTTGAATGATAGTTTCTGTTACAGAAGCTCAACTTTTTTAAAGCAGATATTAAAAAATTCAATAAGAGATCTCGTATTTTGTTCAGGACGGTAATTTGCATTACAATCGCATACTGATGCCAAGCTTTGGCATTCCTTCTTGGCAAACATCTCTTTAGCGCTGAAAATAATCAATACGACACAATTCAATGAATTCTGCAATTCCTTAACAGGGCAAACCATAGAAATTAGCTTTGACAATATCTAAATAGATGGAATTCAATTAGAAAGCTCATTTAATTCTGTAAATTTCATATGAGACAATGCCATAAAACAGACTTGTGTCATGTATAAATATAGACTCATGTCATGTATAGATGTAGACTTGTATCATGTATAAATGTAGACTCGTTTTATATATAAATGTAGACTTGTGTCATGTACAAATGTACACTTGTGTCATGTATAGATGTACACTTGTGTCATGTATAAAGGTAGACTTGTATCATGTATAAATGTAGACTCAGTTTTATATATAAATGTAGACTTGTGTCGTGTACAAATGTACACTTGTGTCATGTTTAGATGTAGACTTGTGTCATGTAAAAATGTAGATGTGTGTCATGTATAAATGTAGACTTGTGTCATGTATAAATGTAGACTTGTGTCATGTATAAATGTAGACTTGTGTCATGTATAAATGTAGATGTGTGTCATGTATAAATGTTGTCTTGTGTCCTGTATAAATGTAGACTCGTTTTATGTATAAATGTAGACTTGTGTCTTGTACAAATGTACACTTGTGCCATGTATCAATGTACACTTGTGTCATGTATAAATGTAGCCTTGTGTCATGTATAAATATAGACTTATGTCATGTATAAAAGTAGACTTGTGTCATGTATAAATGTAGACTTGTGTCATGTATAAATGTAGACTTGTGTCATGTATAAAAGTAGACTTGTGTCATGTATAAATATAGGCTTGTGTCATGTATAAATGTAGGCTTGTGTCATGTATAAATGTAGACTTGTGTTATGTATAAATGTAGACTTGTGTCATGTATAAATGTAGACTTGTGTTATGTATAAATGTACACTTGTGTCATGTATAAATATAGGCTGGTGTCATGTATAAATATAGGCTTGTGTCATGTATAAATGTACACTTGTGTCATGTATAAATGTAGATGTGTGTCATGTATAAATGTAGATGTGTGTCATGTATAAATGTAGATTTGTGTCATGTATAAATGTTGTCTTGTGTCCTGTATAAATGTAGACTCGTTTTATGTATAAATATAGACTTGTGTCTTGTACAAATGTACACTTGTGCCATGTATCAATGTACACTTGTGTCATGTATAAATGTAGACTTGTGTCATGTATAAATGTAGACTTGTGTCATGTATAAAAGTAGACTTGTGTCATGTATAAATGTAGACTTGTGTTATGTATAAATATAGGCTTGTGTCATGTATAAATGTAGACATGTGTTATGTATAAAAGTAGACTTGTGTCATGTATAAATGTAGACTTGTGTTATGTATAAATGTAGACTTGTGTCATGTATAAATGTAGACTTGTGTCATGTATAAATGTAAACTTGTGTTATGTATAAATGTATACCTGTGTCATGTATAAATGTAGACTTGTGTCATGTATAAAAGTAGACTTGTGTCATGTATAAATGTACACTTGTGTCATGTATAAATGTAGACTTATGTCATGTATAAAAGTAGACTTGTGTCATGTATAAATGTAGATTTGTGTCATGTATAAACGTAGACTTGTGTCATGTATAAACGTAGACTTGTGTCATGTATAAATGTAGACTTGTGTCATGTATAAATGTAGACTTGTGTCATGTATAAATGTAGACTTGTGTCATGTATAAATGTAGACTTGTGTTATGTATAAATGTACACTTGTGTCATGTATAAATATAGGCTTGTGTCATGTATAAATATAGACTTGTGTCATGTATAAATGTACACTTGTGTCATGTATAAATGTAGATGTGTGTCATGTATAAATGTAGATGTGTGTCATGTATAAATGTAGATTTGTGTCATGTATAAATGTTGTCTTGTGTCCTGTATAAATGTAGACTCGTTTTATGTATAAATATAGACTTGTGTCTTGTACAAATGTACACTTGTGCCATGTATCAATGTACACTTGTGTCATGTATAAATGTAGACTTGTGTCATGTATAAATGTAGACTTGTGTTATGTATAAAAGTAGACTTGTGTCATGTATAAATGTAGACTTGTGTTATGTATAAATATAGGCTTGTGTCATGTATAAATGTAGACTTGTGTTATGTATAAAAGTACACTTGTGTCATGTATAAATGTAGACTTGTGTTATGTATAAATGTAGACTTGTGTCATGTATAAATGTAGACTTGTGTTATGTATAAATGTAAACTTGTGTTATGTATCAAATGTATACCTGTGTCATGTATAAATGTAGACTTGTGTCATGTATAAAAGTAGACTTGTGTCATGTATAAATGTACACTTGTGTCATGTATAAATGTAGACTTATGTCATGTATAAAAGTAGACTTGTGTCATGTATAAATGTAGATTTGTGTCATGTATAAACGTAGACTTGTGTCATGTATAAACGTAGACTTGTGTCATGTATAAACGTAGACTTGTGTCATGTATAAATGTAGACTTGTGTCATGTATAAATGTACACTTGTGTTATGTATCAATGTACACTTGTGTTATGTATAAATGTACACTTGTGTCATGTATAAATGTAGACTTGTGTCATGTTTATATGAAGACTTGAGTTATGTTTAAATGTAGACTTGTGTTATGTATAAATGTAGACTTGTGTTATGTATAAATGTAAACTTGTGTTATGTATCAATGTACACTTGTGTTATGTATAAATGTAGAGTTGTGTCATCTATAAATGTAGACTCATGTCATGTATAAATGTAAACTTGTGTTATGTATAAATGTACATTTGTGTTATGTATAAATGTACGCTTATGTTATGTATCAATGTACACTTGTGTTATGTATCAATGTACACTTGTGTCATGTATTATGTAGACTTGTGTTATGTATAAATGTAGACTTTTGTCATGTATAAATGTAGACTAGTGTTATGTATAAATGAAGACTTGTGTCATGTATACATGTAAATGTAGACTTGTGCTATGTATAAATTTAGACTTGTGTCATGTATAAATGTTGACTCGTGTCATGTATAAATGTTGACTTGTGTCATGTATAAATGTAGACTTGTGTCATGTATAAATGTAGACTCATGCCATGTATAAATGTAGATTTGTGCAATGTATAAATGTAGACTCATGTTATGTATAAATGTCGACTCATGTCATGTATAAATGTAGACTTGTGCAATGTATAAATGTAGACTCATGTTATGTATAAATGTCGACTCATGTCATGTATACATGTAAACTTGTGTCCTGTATAAATGTAGACTTGTGTCATGTATACATGTTGACTTAGTTAATCAGGTATGTACCATGTGAAATATATGTGTTTTTGTAGATCTGATGTCATTTACCAGTTAATCAGGTATGTACCATATACAATATATGTTTCTTTGTAGATCTGATGTCATTTACCAGTTAATCAGGTATGTACCATATGAAATATATGTGTCTTTGTAGATCTGATGTCATTTAACAGTAAAGCAGGTATGTACCATATGAAATATATGTCTTTGTAGATCTGATGTCATTTAACAGTTAATCAGGTATGTAACATATAAAAGTCAGGAAATTTATGTAGTGTTACACTTACACTATTTTACAAACTTTAGTTAGCTTTTTAAACACAGTCAACCCTATTTTAAGCAGCCAGTGAAGGGAAGGAACAAAAGTGGCCTTATAAGACAGGTTGTAATGCTTAATACAGGTTAGTTTGCTCTGAAACACACAGAATTGGGAAATAGCAAACATGACTGCTTAATTAAAACAACTAGCTGTTCAACAGAGGTGACCACTTACACAGGTTTGATTGTAGTTTCTTTGTTAAATTTGCAAAGATGCTACACAAATGAATGAAACGCTCCTTAAGGTGTCACAATTTGTTTGTACAGAAATCTTGACTAACCAAGGTTAGTGAAATGGGATCTAGATCTGTTACATAACAATGGGTAAGATGGTAACAAAGGGAGAGACTGGCTATTATGTAGCGAAAATAAGACCACTCCCAGGGCAGAATGACGTCCAGGGAGATCAATCAAAGTGATTTCTCAACACTACGGGTGCCACCATAATTTATGATGCAAACAATTTACATGCAACATTTCCATGGTGGCTATCCAGAAAATCTCCACAAATATCCCCCAAAGACTTGATGTGACAGTTGACAGAATTTCTGATGAACAGCCGACCAGTCTTATAGCAGCAAATATTAATACACATTCCAGCAATCCAAGGAACAGACATTCCAAGTATAAATTAATAAGCATCTCACTGACAGGACGGGACTGGTCACAGTAACCACCAGCATTCAAGAAGCTGACTGAACTGGGTACTGATTAATTTATTGGACTGGTTATTATTTTAATGAAGCAAAAGCAAAGCTTCCGGTGACATTGCTGAAATCTGGAAATTGTCATAGTGACAGTTTAGTGTTTGGCTGCACAACAGTTGATAATTATAATGCCCAGTACTTTGTTATATCTGTATACCAGCTGACTACAGATGACCAACAGAATCTGGAATAACTGTCACCAGCAGAACAGAAAAGGGCTGTTGTAATGAGTAGAGCTCAGACAAGGGCTGTTGTAATGAGTAGAACTCAGACAAGGGCTGTTGTAATGAGTAGGGCTCAGACAAGGGCTGTTGTAATGAGTAGGGCTCAGACAAGGGCTGTTGTAATGAGTAGAGCTCAGACAAGGGCTGTTGTAATGAATAGAGCTCAGACAAGGGCTGTTGTAATGATTAGGGCTCAGACAAGGGCTGTTTTAATGATTATAGCTCAGACAAGGGCTGTTGTAATGAGTAGAGCTCAGACAAGGGCTATTGTAATGAGTAGAGCTCAGACAAGGGCTGTTGTAACGAGTAGGGCTCAGACAAGGGCTGTTGTAATGATCAGAGCTCAGACAAAGGCTGTTGTAATGAGTTTGGCTCAGACAAGAGCTGTTGTAACAAGTAGAGCTCAAACAAGGGCTGTTGTAACAGGTAGGGCTCAGACAAGGGCTGTTGCAACAAGTAGTGCTCAGACAAGAGCTGTTGTAACAAGTAAGGTTCAGACATTAACTGTTGTAACAAGTAGGGCTCAGACAAGGGCTGTTGTAATGAGTAGAGCTCAGACAAGGGCTGTTGTAACGAGTACGGCTTAGACAAGAGCTGTTGTAACAAGAAGAGCTCAGACAAGAGCTGTTATAATGAGTAGAGCTCAGACAAAGGCTGTTGTAATGAGTAAAGCTCAGACAAGGGCTGTTGTAATGAGTAGGGCTTAGACAAGAGCTGTTGTAATGAGTACGGCTCAGACAAGGGCTGTTGTAACGAGTAGGGCTCAGACAAGGGCTGTTGTAATAAGTAGGGCTCAGACAAGGGCTGTTGTAACGAGTAGGGCTCAGACATGGGCTGTTGTAACAAGTAAGGCTCAGACAAGGGCTGCTGTAACAAGTAGGGCTCAGACAAGGGCTGTTGTAATGAGCAGAGCTCAGACAAGGGCTGTTGTAATGAGTAGGGCTCAGACAAGAGCTGCTGTAAAGAGTAGGGCTCAGACAAGGGCTGTTGTAACAAGTAGGGCTCAGACCAGGGCTGATGTAATGAGTAGGGCTCAGACAATGGCTGTTGTAATGAGTAGAGCTCTGACAAGGGCTGTTGTAATGAGTAGGACTCAGACAAAGGCTGTTGTAATGAGCAGAGCTCAGACAAGGGCTGTTGTAATGAACAGAGCTCAGACAAGGGCTGTTGTAACGAGTAGGGCTCAGACAAGGGCTGTTGTAACAAGTAGGGCTCAGGCAAGGGCTGTTGTAATTAGTAGGGCTCAGACAAGGGCTGTTGTAACAAGTAGGGCTCAGACCAGGGCTGATGTAATGAGTAGGGCTCAGACAATGGCTGTTGTAATGAGTAGAGCTCTGACAAGGGCTGTTGTAATGAGTAGGACTCAGACAAAGGCTGTTGTAATGAGCAGAGCTCAGACAAGGGCTGTTGTAATGAACAGAGCTCAGACAAGGGCTGTTGTAACGAGTAGGGCTCAGACAAGGGCTGTTGTAACAAGTAGGGCTCAGGCAAGGGCTGTTTTAATGAGTAGGGCTCAGACAAGGGCTGTTGTAATTAGTAGGGCTCAGACAAGGGCTGTTGTAACAAGAAGGGCTCAGACAAGTGATGTTGTAATGAGTAGGGCTCAGACAAGGGCTGTTGTAATGAGTAGGGCTCAGACAACGGCTGTTGTAACGAGTAGGGTTCCTCTGTAAATGGTTTCTGTCCCTACCACTTCCTTTTCCTCTCAAATAGGCTGCCCTAACCCCCTCCTCTGTAAATGGTTCCTGCCCCTAACATTTCCTTTTCCTCTCAAATAGGCTGCCCTTACCCCTCCTCTTTAAATAGTTTCTGCCCCTACCACTTCCTTTTCCTCTCAAACAGGCTGCCCTTATCCCCTACTCTGTAAATGGCTTCTGCCCTTATCACTTCCTCTCAAATATGCTGCACTTATCTACTCGTCTGTAAATGGTTTCTGCCCCTACCACTTCCTCTTCCTCTAAAGTAGGCTTCTGTCCCTTATCCCTCCACTAATGTAGGCTTCTGTCCTTTACCCCTTCTCTAAAGTAGGCTTTTGTCCCTAACCCCTCCTCTAAAGTAGGCTTCTGTCCCTAACCCCTCCTCTAAAGTAGGCTTCTGTCCCTAACCGCTCCTCTAAAGTAGACTTCTGTCCCTAACCGCTCCTCTAAAGAAGGCTTCTGTCCCTTACCGCTCCTCTTAAGTAGGCTTCTGTCCCTAACCGCTCCTCTAAAGTAGGCTTCTGTCCCTAACCGCTCCTCTAAAGTAGGCTTCTGTCCCTTACCGCTCCTCTAAAGTAGGCTTCTGTCCATAACCGCTCCTCTAAAGTAGGCTTCTGTCCCTTACCCCTCCTCTAAAGTAAGCTTCTGTTCCTAGCTGCTCCTCTAAAGTAGGCTTCTGTCCCTTACCCATCCTCTAAAGTAGGCTTCTGTCCCTTACCACTTCTCTTAAGTAGGCTTCTGTCCCTAACCGCTCCTCTAAAGTAGGCTTCTGTCCCTAACCGCTCCTCTAAAGTAGGCTTCTGTCCCTAACCGCTCCTCTAAAGTAGGCTTCTGTCCCTTACCGCTCCTCTAAAGTAGGCTTCTGTCCATAACCGCTCCTCTAAAGTAGCCTTCTGTCCCTTACCCCTCCTCTAAAGTAAGCTTCTGTTCCTAGCTGCTCCTCTAAAGTAGGCTTCTGTCCCTTACCCCTCCTCTAAAGAAGGCTTCTGTCCCTAACCGCTCCTCTAAAGTAGACTTCTGTCCCTAACCGCTCCTCTAAAGTAGACTTCTGTCCCTAACCCTCCTCTAAAGTAGGCTTCTGTCCCTAACCCCTACTCTAAAGAAGGGTAATGTCCCTAACTAGGCTTCTGTCCTTTACCCCTTCTCTAAAGAAGGCTTCTGTCCCTAACCGCTCCTCTAAAGTAGACTTCTGTCCCTAACCGCTCCTCTAAAGTAGGCTTCTGTCCATAACCCCTCCTCTAAAGTAGGCTTCTGTCCATAACTGCTCCTCTAAATTAGGCTTCTGTCCCTAACCCCTACTCTAAAGTAGGCTTCTGTCCCTAACCCCTCCTCTAAAGTAGACTTCTGTCCCTAACCGCTCCTCTAAAGTAGACTTCTGTCCCTAACCGCTCCTCTAAAGTAGACTTCTGTCCCTAACCCCTCCTCTAAAGTAGACTTCTGTCCCTAACCCCTCCTCTAAAGTAGGCTTTTGTCCCTAACCCCTCCTCTAAAGAAGGCTTATGTCCATAACTGCTCCTTTAAAGTAGGCTTCTGTCCCTAACCGCTCCTCTAAAGTAGACTTCTGTCCCTAACCGCTCCTCTAAAGTAGGCTTCTGTTCCTAGCTGCTCCTCTAAAGTAGGCTTCTGTCCCTTACCGCTCCTCTTAAGTAGGCTTCTGTCCCTAACCGCTCCTCTAAAGTAGGCTTCTGTCCCTAACCGCTCCTCTAAAGTAGGCTGCTGCCGCTTACCCTTCCTCCAAAGCAGGCTGCCCTTTTTCTCCAAAGTATGCTGTTCACTATTACCTCTAATGAAGGCTAAGACTTCTCTCCTTATCCCCTCATCTGTAGTAGGTTTGTGCCACTACCTCTTCCTATAAAGTAGGCTGCTGATACCCAAACTCTAAAGACGGCTTCTCTCCTTACCACCTCCTCTGTAGTAGGTTTCTGCCCCTACCTCCTCCTCTGTATTCGGTTTTTGCCTCTACCTCTTCCTCCAAAGTAAGCTGGCCATACCCTAACTCTGAAGTAGGTTTCTGCCCCTACCTCCTCCTCTGCAGTAGCGGTTTCTGCCTAAACTCTACCATTGAAAAATCAGTATATGTATTAAATGACCAACATCAGTTTGATCATGCTGTCACACATGACACAGTTAACCTTTTTAACATCTGTGACTTTTGTTTCAACAGATTGGAGGAAAATACATTTTCGGTGTAACAAGAAGGGTTTTATGAAGGTAAATGTTGACAACAGCTGTTCTGTGGGCTGGGCGAGTTCACTGATGTCGTGAAACAAAATGGGAGCATGAATATTTAGTGTCAAGGACCCATTACATATGGTATCATTACGTCTCACACACCAATTAATTTTGTACTGTTCTACATATAGAGACATGCACTTCTTCTGGAACACTGGATACATTACCAATGGATCTAAAAGTGCCTTATTCCCATAGAAAGCCCTCTGTTGGTCCAAATATGCAGAAAAAATCATGGGGTTGACCAGGTTGCTTTTTCACAATTTCGATGGTTTGATGGCACCCCTTCATTTTTGACAATTCTGCCCATTTGTTGCAGTGTATCACTATGCATCTTTAAACTGTTATAGCATCATCAAACAGTTCCCAATGTCAACCAAATTTTGCAGAAATCATTGAAAATGTTCCAATGTTCCCATATGCACAAAGAAATATGACATTTTATGCATTTTTAACAAAAAAATTGCCCAACTGCTTTACACAGCTCTAATTTCTTTGGCGTAATAATCTTGCTACCGTCATGTAAGGATGGTAATTCCCCAGTGAGACCATTAGCAGTAGACTATAAGCACCATTTTTTTTCAAGTAGAATTAGAGAACCAACCAAAGTACTACAGTTAGTTCTTTATACCTTGTTCTGTTTTCTCAGATCAAATTACAAAGAAAGGTAGATATTGTTTACCAAAGCTTGGAAGATATTTTCATTTATTTATTTTTTTAATGGGATTTATTGCCAATTTCAACACATTTAAGATTATGTTTGGAGTAATCAGTTTTATTGGTATGGGAAGATCTCATAAGAAATCTGAGTAGAACCTGTAACCATCCTTCCGCAGGTCACCTGGCAATCTTTCTCACTTAAAGTTTTTGGAGCGAGTTGGACTCGAATCTATGACTTTGATGGTGAGAGGTAACTGATCTTGAGATGGAGCTTTAGACCACTCGACCACTGAGGACCCTAAGGATATTTAAGTTATAATAGATATAAAAGATATTTTGAGTCCCGCTCGCTCCTAAAACTTTATGTCAGAAAGATTGCCAGGTGACTTGCGGAAAGATGGTGGTTCTACTCAGTCTGACTCAGTTGGAGGTCTTCCTCCACCAATAAAACTGGATATGCCATATATAAGCTGAAATGTGTTGACAATGGCATTTAACCCCATTCAAAAAAAAAAATTTTAGTACAATAATTATTGGTAAAACAATCTTTTTTCCTACTGTATCATCAACAAGTGGGCTTTACCCCTATGTAGTAAACTGATTTCAAAAAAGCAATTTGAAATAAAGAAATAATGGACAAAAATCTGAAAGTACATCACCAATGGAACATTATGACCAAATTTTGTGAAAATCAGTTTAGCCAAGAAATCATTTAGAGGAAGAGCAGACAGCAACAGGTAAGTCCACAGGTCAACACAACCCACCTACAGGGAAAGCCTATCCATATGCTATCTGCTTTTGACTCTTTTGTTGGATTTTACTTTATGTACTGAAAATAAATTTATCACATCCTGACTTAATCTGTTTCACAAACAGAACATTTTACTTATAAAGTAGAGGACCGCGGCGTGGTCTAGTGGTAGAGCGTCCGCCTCGCATGCGGAAGGTCGTGGGTTCGAAACCCGACCGGGTCATACCAAAGACTTTCAAAATGGTACTAGATGCTTCCTCGCTTGACGCTCAGCATTTAGAGGAGAGTTCTAGGTCTGGTCGGCCTGTTGTCAGTATAATGTGACTGGTAGGGGTATCATACCATGTGTCTCCGGCATGATACTCCAGTGTGACAGCGCTTAGAATACTGTCTCAAGTAGACACCATCGTGATATGACTGAAAAATTGTTAAAAGCGACGCTAAACACCATACAACAACAACAACAACAACATTATAAAGTAGAACTTTGTTGGCTTGAACATGGATGGCTGGAACACCACATACAGCTCAAACCACTTATCTTGTTCCGGCCGAATTCCTATTTTAATGTATATACATGTACGGTATGATGTTGAACAATACATGACTCAAACAACGCTTAACTCGAACTATTTTATCCAGTCCCGTCGAGTATGTGCAATCGCAGTTCCACTGTACTTTAAAACTTAACTTTTGACTGGTTATTTATCAATGTAACCATGTGCAGTTTGTCTGGAACAAATCTAAAATCATGATCAACAGGCTGCTTTTCTTAAATTTAAGTTTTTATGCATTTAAGTATGTGTTGGTAACACTGAGGAGCCAATTTAAAATTGGCAAAAAAACTTTTTTCAATATATCATTCTTATAATTATAATTCTACACTCATAGTGTTTGTAGTACCACAAGGCCTCTATCTTACATGCAAAAATGACATTGAAAATAGATTCCCTGAGTTGGCATTCTGTCCAGACTCGACTAATTAGGTTTCCAGCTTAAAATTGCAATATACTTTTTGACATCTCGCACAGTCATATTTTCATTTTAATTTCAGTTGTTTTATTTTGTCATACTCAACTGGTTACATATTGTTGATTTTGTTTTCACCTACAAAGGAGCCTGAATGGTGAGATGAAGGTCAACAAGCAGTATGTACATAATGATATTTTTAGAAAGGGATTCCATTTTAATTTCAGCACAACAATTAATTTAAATCATTGTTTTTTTGTACCATGTTAGGAGCAAATTTGACTTTCCAAGTCGTTCTTATCTTATTGATAAATAATAACGAGATCTCGGCTCTAAATTCTTGTTTTATTTTTAAGACATTTATAGCGATTTTTCATCCTTACTGCCTTTAATAAACTCTTTACTTTGTATTTTTTGCATTATACATGATAAAACTTGGTGGCTAAAAGTTATTTAATATGGTTACAGTTATGAACAAAAAAAATTATTATTCATTACTCTCATAATTGGGAGACACATAAAATAAACCTGTCTTAAGCAGCCAGTCAAGGGATAGAGAAAGTGGTCTTTTAAGACAGACTGTTGCTTAATACAGGTTAATTGCTCTTAAAGCATCAAAATGGGAAATAGCAAATGAGGCTGCTTAAGAGAAAGGATTGCTTCATAGAGGTGGCCGCTCACACAGGTTTGACTGTATATGGTTACTGTTCATGGTTTTGATGGGTGAATTTTAATATTTTTTAAAAATCACAAAGTAATGCCTCAAAACACCTCAAGAAATGGTTTCAAAAAAAGTAACAACAGCTGAATTTTGGTGATGACAAAAAATAAACAAATCTGATTGTACAAATGCCTAAGAGACATACTAGAACAACAAAACATAAACAAATCTGAATGTGCAGTCTGCGTAAGAGACATTAGAACAACAAAAAATAAACTAGTCCTAATGTACACTGCCAAAGATACATTAAAACAACAGAAAATTAACAAATTTGAATGAGACATTAGAGTCACATAAGTTTTATTGGAATCAGTTCAATGGTTTAAGAGTATATACATCACTATTGCATTGCCTTTTTTATGCATTCCCAGTTTATTCAACTGTAACTCAATTTCAAAAATATTCAGTTTAAAAATATGCGTTCATAAAAATCATAAAATCAAATTTATGAATATTTTTTAAGTTTCCTTAATTAATTATGCAATACAAATGTGGTCATAAACTACCATTAGTCTTTCTATCATTTCATCCAATGACAAAATTGCAATTTGAGAAACCAAAATAAACACACCAGGCAATGGCAACATACTAGCTGAAACCCAACCCTGGACACTGGGTATCAATCACCCGGGCCCATTGTTATCACTGCCACTCTCATGTTTGGGCTCATTACTAACGGTAACAGAAGAACGAACTGGTCACATGTTGAAACAAGCTGTGTAACCATATAGAGTGAATATATTAAATAAATGAGTCGTAACAACCATGTGGGATTTATCTTCTGCTTTAAGCTGCACGGTAATTGGCCGAGTCATGTGACTATCTAGGATCTGTTTCCTTTTTATGTGTAGATGATAACCAGAATCCCATAGAAATAATGTCAACCATCACGACCCATGGTAACAGATTGACAAAAAAAACAAGGCAAATGTCTATGTACAAATTTAAATAACCCTTTATAAATAGGAATGTTATAGCAATGCTGTTGTTGTAGTAATTGCTGCTTTAGCATTGCTTTCAACAGTTTTTTTCAGTTATATCACAATGATGTCTACTTGAGATAGTATTCTTTAGCGTTGCTTTCAACAGTTTTTTTCAGTTATATCACAATGGTGTCTACTTGAGATAGTATTCTTTAGCGTTGCTTTCAACAGTTTTTTTCAGTTATATCACAATGGTGTCTACTTGAGATAGTATTCTTTAGCGTTGCTTTCAACAGTTTTTTTCAGTTATATCACAATGGTGTCTACTTGAGATAGTATCCTTTAGCGTTGCTTTCAACAGTTTTTTTCAGTTATATCACAATGGTGTCTACTTGAGATAGTATCCTTTAGCGTTGCTTTCAACAGTTTTTTTCAGTTATATCACAATGGTGTCTACTTGAGATAGTATTCTTTAGCGTTGCTTTCAACAGTTTTTTTCAGTTATATCACAATGGTGTCTACTTGAGATAGTATTCTTTAGCGTTGCTTTCAACAGTTTTTTTCAGTTATATCACAATGGTGTCTACTTGAGATAGTATCCTTTAGCGTTGCTTTCAACAGTTTTTTTCAGTTATATCACAATGGTGTCTACTTGAGATAGTATCCTTTAGCGTTGCTTTCAACAGTTTTTTTCAGTTATATCACAATGGTGTCTACTTGAGATAGTATTCTTAGTGCTGCCACACTGGAGACACATGGTATGATACCCAACCCAGTCACATTAAACTTACACCGGGATGACCAGATCTAGAACTGTCCTCTAAATACCTACAGACCGAACAAGGAAGGAAGCTTCTAGTACCAGTTTTAAAGTCTTTGGTATGACCCGACCAGGCATCAAACCCATGACCTTCTGCATGCGAGGCTGACACCCTACCACTAGACCACCATTGTGGTATATGACATTATCATAGTTTGCCATAGTGATAATAGGATAACATAATGATTGTATAATATGTGTTTGACTGAGATTGTCATTATAGAGTCTGTGTTCTACTTGTCCATCAGAACCCAACATGTAATTACTCACAAACACGTAATAACTCACAAATACGTAATCATAAACAAACAAGTTATCACAAACAAACAACTTATCATAAACAAGTCATCAAAACAAGTAATTGCTCACAAACAAGTAATTACTCATTAACAAGTATTCATAAACAAACAATCATAAACAAACAAGTTTTCACAAACAAACAAGTAATTACTTACAAAAAGGTAAGCATAAATAAACAAGTAATCACAAACAAGCAAGTATTTACAAATAAACAATCACAAACAAATAATTACAAACAAACAAGTAATTACAAACAAACAGGTAATTACAAACAAACAAATAATTACAAACAAGTAATTACAAACAAGTAATAACAAACAAACAAAACAAGTAATTACTCACAAACAAGTAATCATAAACACACAATTAATTGCTCACAAACAAGTAATTACTCATTAACAAGTATTCATAAATAAACAAGTAATCACAAACAAGCAAGTATTTACAAATAAACAATCACAAACAAATAATTATAAACAAACAAGTAATTACAAACAAACAGGTAATTACAAACAAACAAATAATTACAAACAAGTAATTACAAACAAGTAATAACAACTAACAAAACAAATGATTACAAACAAACAATCAATCACAAACAAACAAGTAACTACAAACAAATAATCAGAAACAAAAAGTAATTACAAACAAACGATTACAAACAAAACAATTTATCACAAACAAACAATTACAAACAAAACAAGTTATTACAAACAAATAAGTAAATTACAAACAAACAAGTAATTACAAACAAACAGATAATCACAAAAACTCATTATTCTGTGATTTTTCAGTTCAAACACGCACAAACGACAAATGGAATCCTTGTTTTTTTATTTAAACATAATTATAAAGTTACGGCAATGGGCACAGTTTACAAAACACAATTATCTCCCATTGACTAATTACACCATGCTGTCATGACCCAGGTGTCAGTCCACATATTTGAAAATAGATGTGATTATAATGAGGCATTTTGGGAAAATTGCATATTAACTACGATTAAGTAAGATAATTGCGGTATCATTATTTACAATACATCTGAGTTAAATAACAGCATTAAACAATTCGCGACACATTAAACTTCGCGAAATATTCAGTTTCAGGCCAACATGCTGATAAAATCTTCGTTTCTTCAATTTTCATATTTGTTTTTATAACCAAACTCTTTTTCATACTTGAAATCTAACACTTCCAAATTCCGATTTATATTGTCTCAAAGAAACAAAACTCATCATGTCAAAGTGTATTTTATCAAAACAAGGGTATTTTATTCTCGACTATCATTGAGTACATCTCAAACAATTAAACCCGTTTCAACTGCCTTCAGCGGAGATAATAACGGTGTGACAACACTAGCCGAATAACAGAAATATTCAATAATTGCGTATAATGTCATAATCAAACAATTATAACCATTCTACAAACGTGACAATAGAAAAACTTGAGCACCAGTCTCTGCATCCGAAATAGAACCCTCGTCATTGGCCTATTGTTCGTCATACAATACATTTCTACATCTACACCATCCCTTTATAGCTCTTTTGTTGTACTTGAGTGCGAACATCGTAAACCTCTCTTAGATAAACACTCTCAATTCCACCACTGTTTACCTGAAACTTTGACGGGTAAATATTGGTACAATACCCACTCTTAAAACTCAATCAATACATGGATTTTCAGTTTGGAAAAAGTTTTTCATATACTGCATCTGGGTTTCTCTCCAGCTTCCCAAGACTGATGAATGAGTTACTGACAAATGCATTCAAATCTTTATGAATTAAAATGATTACAATTTATTTTACCCACCTTCCCGATACACGCTTTTCTTAATGAGTTTTACCATTACAGATAATTTGTATCATTTACAGGTAAAATGGGTTTTATTTTTATATGATTTTTATTTAATAAGGCCAGAAAAAATAATACCTGTAGTTATGATTACTTGACCCAAAAAAATAGTGTAGGTCTGAGGTAAGCAATTTTGTTCATCTAATTGTCATATTAATGAACTAATATTACAAGCAAATTTGACTTGTTTTTTTGTTCTATAAAAAATAATCATGATAATAAATCAATAAAGAACAGTAAAAAAATAAAGACCAGTACAATTATAATTCAGCTGACACATTAAGCAGATTCGTTAGCAATTTTTTTTTTTTTTACACTTTTATATGAAAATAAAATTCCCGTTTAGCGTCAGAACTTAATTATAGGGTTGGTAGGGAAACTCGTATCAACAATATAAAACCTACTCATGGTCTGATTTAGGTATACTTTGCTGGCAAATGATATCATTTTAATACATGAGATAATAATGCCCAGCCATCATCACATGCACTCACATATGCATACGCATACATACACATGCATATACACACACAAATCAGCCAAGCAATGCCATATTCAGAACATGAGAGTGTTACGTCTTTTGGGTGATTATCTATAAAGTCATTATTAATATATAAATAAATGAATGAATGAATGAACCAACTTGAGTTTAAGAACAAACTAACACATTATAGGTTATATGACGTCAACAGTGAGGACATTTCCAGGTTCACTCTCTGTGTACAGAAATAACCAATTCAAATGAAGATTAAAAAAAACAACCTGCCAATTCTATTAAAATATCAGATCGTGGCCTGTTAAAGGCGCGTAACCCAAGTTAGGAAATCTCTTTTTCAATATATCATTTTGGCATGTTCAAATAGATATCCTTTCAACAATACAGGGTCAGTGAGTATATACATGTATAGGCATAACATAATTTTATGAGGAAAAAATGTTTATAGCCAATGTTAACATTTTGAAAAATCCTGATAAGTTGCCTTTAAGACATATCTGAGATACTGAGAGGTCCTATCCTTACCATAATTTATAATTTTATATATACTTGTATTTAATAATTATACAGGTTCACAGGAAATATTAATTAAACACATAGAACGTTCGGAAGTTATTGGTTGGAAACAATTTTTTCACTAGATGCACAGACAGATAAACGAAAGCTGGACAGACCATGCTTTGAATAGCAGTTGTGGGGGGTGAAGATGACGGGGGAAGGCTAATCCTTATCTTCAGATGACTCGAGCTATAAAGTCTTTGGTAACAAACCAGCCGCTGATCAAACCCACAATCTTTCATATGTGGACCACTCACCCACAACACCACCGCTGCGGTTGCCAATTAAATCAACGATTGATAATAAATAATGATTAGTTTTATCATTTTTGAAAGCTATAGAATTCGCCCATTCATGTGTCGTTTCTCCTGTGGGATCTTTGCAGCTGATCCGATGCCCTATTTTCACTATCATCGGAAAACCAAACTACTAATGTGACCACAAATAAAAAAATCCAACTATCAAATAGAAAATCAATAAACATAATGTAAATATTGTTTTAGTGGAAGAAAATGAAAATGAAAAACGGTTTATGAATAGGACATTAAATTTAATGATTAATTTATGGTTAATGGCAAACTGATTATAACGGAAAAGTCTCTGCCTTCTTTCCGAAAAAAAATTACATGTATAATTAGACTGAACCATGCTCTTATCTTTACACAGATCAATTATGCAATGCTATGCAATCATTCTCACAACACGGATCTAAACTGAAAGCTCCCAGACAGGGCACTGAGGAGATTATGATTTGAATTTTGTCAGGGTTAAACAGATTTTTTTCCTGCTTCTATCCCAAAAGCTACCTCAATAACAGAAGAGAATATTAATTCAAATACTATGATATCACGCCCATGTGAAGTAAAATGATCTCGTTTATGATTAAACCAAGACCCGATCTTAAAAAACAAGCACGACTGTGGGGTGTTTTTAACAATTACTTCAATACAGGCATTTATTGCATGTTGAAACGGAATAAACATCTTCAGAAACCTACACGAGAAAATATTTTAGCCATACATTGTAGAGTGCAACACCATTACAGTCTCTACAGATGACGTTCGTCGTATTTTATTATTTTTACAATTATATTACGCCAAAATAGCAGCTGCCTTTTTATGCTGCTTTTAAACATACCATTGGTCAATTTTAGAACTATTAAATATCCAAGGATGTCAATTTAATCAAAGGCTATAATAACTACCAGATTGTTATAATACATAACATATCCAGTGTCAAAATGTAACATGTTTAATTCTATGACATGTATGTGGTGTACATGTTTGATTCTGTGACATGTATGTGGTGTACATGTTTGATTCTGTGACATGTATGTGGTGTACATGTTTGATTCTGTGACATGTACATGTTTGATTCTGTGACATGCATGTGGTGTACATGTTTGATTCTGTGACATGTACATGTTTGATTCTGTGACATGTATGTAATGTACATGTTTAAATCTGTGACATGTATGTGTTGTACATGTTTGATTCTGTGACATGTATGTGGTGTACATGTTTGATTCTGCGACATTGATGTGGTGCACATGTTTGATTATGTGACATGTATGTGGTATTCATGTCTGATTCTGTGACATGTGTGTGGTGTACATGTTTGATTATGTGACATGTATGTGGTGAACATGTTTGATTCTGTGACATGTATGTGGTGTACATGTTTGATTCTGTGACATGTAAGTAGTGTACATGTTTGATTCTGTGACATGTATGTGGTGAACATGTGTTTAATTATGTGACATGTATGTGTTGTACATGTTTGATTCTGCAACATTTATGTGGTGTACCTGTTTGGTTATGTTGTTATTGTGTTATGTGTTGTTATTGTGTTTTGATATTTTGTGTTGTTATCATTATGTGTTGTGTTGTGTTATTGTGTGTTGTGTTGTTATTGTGTTGTGTTGTTAGTATGTGTTGTTATTGTGTTGTGTTGTGTTGTTAGTATGTGTTGTGTTGTTATTGTGTTATAAGTTGTTATTGTGTTGTGTTGTGTTATTGTGTGTTGTTATTGAGTTGTGTTGTTGTGTTGCGTAGTGTTTGTGATATGTGTTGTTATTGTGTTGTGTTGTGTTGTGTTGTGTTGTGTTGTGTTGTGTTGTGTTGTGTTGTGTTGTGTTGTGTTGTGTTGTGTTGTGTTGTAATTATGTTCTGTTACCATACATGTACATATATCGAAATAGGAATCGGCCAGGACCAGATAAGTGAATCAAGCTACATGTGGTGTTCCAGCAATCCGTGTTTGATCCAATCAAGTTCCACTGTATGTTATAATGCATGTATGTGTGTCACATATAATTGTGTTATTTATATTATCGTACAGGTTTTATTGGCATGTATGATAATGTATATAGATATATTTCAATTTTCCTGTAAAAAATCCCTTTGGAATGACTTTAAATTAATAAAACCATAATTTTTTAAAGAAATCTTTTACATTACACTTTCTGTAATGCGAACTGAAAAAAATAAAACTCTGTCATATATTTTTCGATGTTGCCATAGGAAACGTTAGTTTTTGTAAAGTAATGCTGGACCTTTGTGTTAAATTCACAGAATTGAGACGCCAACAAAGGTATCAAACAATATCTGACAATTCCAATATTTCACACCACTGCATGGTTAAACAACTCTATATAATTGAAAAATTCTTTACTTTAAAACTCTTCAAAAAAGCATCTTGTTTCTGGGTAGACACGCAAACAATGGTCGACAATGCTCAACAAAAAATGACTTTCAGAGTATTTCTGAAGTATGAATGCGTCAACTTTCCAACGTCGGTCACTTTACTTTTATAACAATTGTTTTCCCAAAACAGGAAATGCCACAAATGGATTGTAAAATATTGACGTTAAAAATTTAAGTCTGATAAAATCGTGTAAATGGAAATGTCAGTGAAATGGGAGATGTTAAACGACGTAAATGGTTTAGCTATTTATTATTCCCAGAAATTCTACGATTATAAATAACAAGCTGGGTATTACAGAAGGGGGGGGGGGGGGGGGGGGGGGGGGGGGGAAACATTTTCGCAGTCAGCTGGAGTTACGAGATTTAATGAACACTGCAGTGGATATCCACCCAGCAGTTGGCATTGGCTGTTGTACAATGTACGTGCTGCTTTCAAAAATATTTCTGACAGGTTTTACTGGTAATAAGAACAATGTCAGTAGACTACTGCAACCTCTCATCCATTACCTTAAATCTTCCATTCATTTATTACCCAGCATAACATCTTTTTAGGACTTTGTTAAATCTCTGAATGATGATACACCACTCTATTTTTCATTGGTCAATAGTGGTCACATGTACTTACTGTTCTTAAATAAGAAACAAAAGCATATAATTAAATAATTTTTATTAAATGTTACGACAGTTTTCCCGCTAAAAACAGAAAAAGCACACATGTTTAATACAAATCCTGCAAAGAGTCAGAATAATACATAGTAATTTATGACAAAGAGTATATAGCCTTACCACACTTGAAAAAACTATGTCCACAGAATATTAATTGATGTGTAACTGGAATGTTGCAAGACATTTGGTATGATTCAACAAGGGATGGAACCAAAATCAGTGTGATAATTTTTTTCCATCTCTTTTTTTTTTTGTGATCAAATATGAGAATTTTTCGGAACGCCACTTTTAGCACAAAGTAGGTCCTAATTATCTACTATCTACAACGCAATCAGTTTTTAACTCTCAGATGAAAGAAGATATTTAGAGGAGAACCAAATTCCTGCAAATAACCAAGTTTTGGAGCCAATCACAGACCCAAACCCACAACCTCTGCAATGGATGCAAGTGATCTAATGAAACAGTGTCTTTGAACACTGGACGACCTTGAGATCTACATAATGACCGCAACGGTCAAATTCAATAGGGAAACTTTACTAATCTGATGCCACTTCAGACAAGTGTAACATTGACCTTGAGGTGGTGCAGGTGACCTTTGACTGCTGGACGACCTTGAGAATCTACATAATGATAGCAACAGTCAAATTCAATAAGGAAACTTTACTAATCTGATGCCATTTCAGACAAGTGTAACATTGACCCAGAGGTGGTGCAAGTGACCTTTGACTACTGGACGACCTTGAGAATCTACATCATGATAGCAACTGTCGAATTCAACATGTAAACTTTACTAATCTGATGCCATTTTAGACAAGTGTAACATTGACCCAGAGGTGGTGCAAGTGACCTTTGACTACTGGATGACCTTGAGAATCTACATAATAATAGCAACTGTCGAATTCAACATGTAAACTTTACTAATCTGATGCCACTTCAGACAAGTGTAACATTGACCTAGGGGTGGTGCAGGTGACCTTTGACTGCTGGCCAACCTTGAGAATCTACATAATGATAGCAACTGTCGAATTCAACAAGGAGACTTTATTAATCTGATGCCACTTCAGACAAGTGTAAACATTGACCTAGGGGTGGTGCAGGTGACCTTTGACTGCTGGACGACCTTGAGAATCTACATAATGATAGCAACTGTCGAATTCAACATGTAAACTTTACTAATCTGATGCCACTTCAGACAAGTGTAACATTGACCTAGGGGTGGTGCAGGTGACCTTTGACTGCTGGCCAACCTTGAGAATCTACATAATGATAGCAACTGTCGAATTCAACAAGGAGACTTTATTAATCTGATGCCACTTCAGACAAGTGTAAACACTGACCTAGGGGTGGTGCAGGTGACCTTTGACTGCTGGCCAACCTTGAGAATCTACATAATGATAGCCACTGTCGAATTCAACATGGAGACTTCACTAATCTGATGCCACTTCAGACAAGTGTAACATTGACCTTGGGGTGGTGCAGGTGACCTTTGACTGCTGGACAACCTTGAGAATCTACATTATGATAGCAACTGTGGAACTCAACAGGGAGACTTTATTAATCTGATGCCACTTCTTATTGTCAATTTTTTGTTTGTTGGAATCTAGAGCTAACATACAATCAGTTCACCCAATCGCTCTTTTCTGGAAACCTGGAAATGTTATCCACTACTCAAGTGCACCCATCTTTGAAACTTTCTCTCTTGAATCAGCAGTAGGTAACAAATGATAATGAGACACAATGTCATAATTCAATCATCATAAAGACTGTCGCTGGGCAGGGATTCAAACTTGCGACCTCTAGATTGATAGTCTGACTTACCGACTGAGCTTACTCAGGGCCGGGCTTATTCTCAAAAACATGTATACAGGCAAACTTGTCTTAAGCAGCCACTTAATGGAAATAGCAAAACTGACCCCTTAAAGCAGGTGGCTGCTTAGTCTAAGTGCCGGTTGATTGCAACTAAAATTATAAAAATGGTGTAAAGAAAATGTGACCGTTTAAGACAAGTGGTTGCTTAATAAAGGTGACCACTAACACAGGTTTTACTGTAATATTGAGGTTTCTATTAATTTTACAAAACGTGAGAAACAGAGTGAGGAAAACTGTCCAAATGTCTATCTCACATCTGAGGGAATTTTTACCATTGTTCTTCAACAAGCAACAATTAAACGTTCTCATATTAAGTTTTTGGACCAGGCTTGGCTTGAAACCACAACTGTGGAAGTGAGAGTTAAGTTATCCTGAAGGGACTGCGTGAACACACGATCACATGGAACTCTGGCAACAATCGTTTATACATCTCCGTCATGACACACAATCACATGGAACTCTGGCAACAATCGTTTATACATCTCTGGCATGACACACGATCACATGGAACTCTGGCAACAATCGTTTATACATCTCCGGCATGACACACGATCACATGGTACTCTGGCAACAATCGTTTATACATCTCCGGCATGACACACGATCACATGGAACTCTGGCAACAATCGTTTATACATCTCCGGCGTGACACATGATCACATGGTACTCTGGCAACAATCGTTTATACATCTCCGGCATGACACACCATCACATGGAACTCTGGCAACAATCATTTATACATCTCCGGCATGACACACGATAACATGGAACTCTGGCAACAATCGTTTATACATCTCTGGCATGACACCACCATCTTTCCCAAAATACAGAGAGGATAATCTTTCATATTTACTTTCATTAATGACAGTCAATTCATCAATATTTTCTGAAGCATCTGAGAATACAATCCCAAGTCAATGCTGGAGCATTTTCAGAGCCGGGGGTTCCTCGTTGTTGACTGTTAATTACAACTCGCATGCACCAGGACACAGAAATGGTGTTAATGTATAACGGCCACTTTTTCTGTATCACAATGATATAAAGTTTGTCATTTTATATATCCAAACCTGTATTTTAGCGGTCACCTCTATTAAGCTGCCACTTGTTTTAAACAGCTACATTTGTTATTACCGATGTATATGTTTTCTAAACAAAATAACCTGCATTAAACAACAGCCTGAGTTAAAAGGCCACTTTTGCGACTTCCCTCATCTGGCTGCTTCAAAGACAGGTTTGACTGTATTAACAACCATCTTTACTTTTAAATGTCTATAAAATGTCATCAAAAATAATATCTTACCCAAATTATTTGCAAATTTTTGGTTTTATAGCCTTCATGTTAAGTTATGTGCCGTGAATATACAACTGATTCAATTTCAATATATCTGGGTCTGCCTTAACCAATTGGTCCAAAGCTTTATCTCCATACCTCTCATTTCTGAAGTCTCAGGTTAAGATTCTGTTAAAATGCCTTACGTAAGCAAGGTTGGCCAGAGTTACTTGCAGAAGGGCAGTCATTCTATTCAAGCTTCATTAAATGACTCGAGGACATATAATGTACTAGTAACCTGTAGTGTGTCGAAAATGGCGTTAAATCCAATTCTCACTTCCTCGATATCATTAACTTTTGCGGTACAAGCTGCAGATAAAACAACGTCCTATATGACTGTAACCCAATACAAACACGAAACCAAATGTACTACAACCAACAACAACAATTATTTCACTTGTCTTAATAAAAACTGACCAGCGCTAGCCAATGACGGTGTTAATAGTTCGCCTAGAACAATTCTGCGGAGCCAAAACTTAATTTGAAACATGGCTTGTACTTGGTTGTACTCTCATTCCCATCAAAACGCATGAGGGAGAAGTTTGCGCATGTCTACGGGGAGATTCAGTTACCTCTCTAATTGGTATAAAGTACCTATAAACTGTAAAACACAAAAGCGAGGATCATAAAATACAGACATAGTATCAGTCTATTACACAAAATAACTCATCACCCGGAGGGCACACTCTGAATATCGGTATTGGACAGGTTATATAGGGACTGCATTATACGTAACAAAGCGTCACTTTCAACAATCTGTCAGTTATATCTCTATGTTGTCTACCATGTCCATGATATTTGACAGTGCCTGTTTACATTCACAGGACAGTTAGTGTGGTCCAGTAGTTACAGATACCCCACCCAGTCACAAAATACTGACATCCAGAGAAACAAACCTAGAACTATCCTCTAAATGCTGAGCACCAACAAAGCTTTTGGCACCATTTATAATCCTCTAAATGCTGAGCACCAACAAAGCTTTGGCACCATTTATTATCTTCTAAATGCTAAGCACCAACAAAGCTTTGGCACTATTTATCGCATCTATGGCAGGGAATAAAACCATATAAATTTTATCTTCTGCATGAATGGCAGACCAATGAAACTGGACATGTCAACATATGTAATTATTTCTTTTGTACTGGTAAAATCGTCTACCATTGGACAATAACAGTGATTCTGCCTGGAATCAGAGTACAGGTAAAGGAGGCCCTTAATGTAACATAAATTTATAGAATTGAGGCCCATAAGGCTTTCGGAACAATATATCATTTATCACATACATAGATCGTATGGACAAAATATGCCAACTAAACATTTTATGTAATTGTTCATGCCAAAATATTTATCTTCCGTCTCATAAAAATACAACCAATTACAACTGGCCACGATTTGCCTTCAGTAACCGTCAACTTTGCAGAATGGACAATATTTGCCCGACATGCTATCGTCTCGTCCACGCAAATAAAATGTGTAGAAAATGTACACAAACAGACAACATCTGTTGATGACATCTTGTATAAACACTCACCGACTACCGATGACTACATCTCTGGTTTTATCTTTACATGTATGATTATTGATTTCTCTCGAATTCCAGAGGAATATAATGAATCCATTACTAAGGTTACATACACAATTAATGCTCATATTACTAGATCATACAAATAATTAATATGCTCAACTAAACATTTAATTCATTCTATCACGGAGTTGAAGTAACAAACTAACTGCTAAAACTTACTTAAATTTCATCAAAATAGATTTGCTGGTTCCCATCATCTTGTATCATGACAAGAAATTTTTGCTGGTTCCCTCTGTAAGATTTAAGGTCTGGAAGATCTTGGTTAAGAAAAGCATATTAAGATACAGGTACGGGCACTTCAGGCACTTACCTGCTTCCTACTTTAATCTGAAAAAGTTATGCACTCTTTCGAATTTCTAGCACCGTGTGAAGATGAAATGCAAACCGTTGAAAGTGATAATTACTGATCTCATACCTGTAATCTAATGCTTCATTTGTCTGTACTGGCAGGTAAGTAAATTGTGTCATCAAATTGTTAAGATACAAACACAAGCGAGACACACGCTAATTAGACAAACAACGCCGAAGTGTTAGAAGACGTTTTTGACATTATTCGTTATTTTTGCTATTTTTCATCTCATTTTTTATTTGTAAAGTTGTTGTAACCATCGCTTGTATAATTATAACCTGTGTTTATATTTCTGTTGCATATTCTATTTATTTGATATTCATGTAAATAAAAGGTATAAAAAATAAAAGTACATTTTGTTTACCGGTATACATTATTATACCACACTAAAAAATATACAATGTTTATGCACTGAGCAAATAGACAATAAGCCTACACACGGATAAACAAAGTTTATATCATGCATAAATATAACAACAACATGTTATATTGAATAAAAAAAATAAAAAAGAAGAGGTATATACACGTACAACGCAGGCCTTCTAAAATTCCAAAATGCAAATCGGTCCAGGTTTTTTACTACCGTAAGAATCGCACTTATTTATAAAAAATCACTAAAATTGCCTTACATTATGCCATTACATGTATGCATACCCCACCCACCATGTCAGCTGCATCGTGTATTTCTCCGTTTATTTATTAATAGGAAACGATTTCAAGTTTATTTGTGTATTATTTATAACATACTTTATCACAATGTGTACATTTTAATGACTGACATTATGTTTCCGCTTTACTGAATAATTTTCATTATATTAAAAATGTTCGATCGAACCGGAAGTGATGTAAGTTTCGGAAGCTGCGTGAAATAATCACCGTGGAAACCAATGTAACGGTTCAACCACAGAAATAAACCATTCAGATCCTGTCCCACATCAAAACAAAATCGGTCCAGCTTTTATCACTTTCATTAATTAATGTCATTAATTTTATAATTAAAATTATTTTTTTTTAAAAAATGAAACAAACAAGTAACACCGCACGTTTTATCAAATATTTTAATGACGCATACAATATTCGGTCCGACCGTCCCAGCTTTGGCTAGCGGTATATCAAAGAAATATACGAACGCAAACACAGTCTTTTGATGAACCGACAGAACGCTATGGGTCACTGATCACACATCGAAGGCGTGCTACATAGCGATAGACTCTTCCGATAAACTCCCCTAATACCGTCAATGGTTTAGTCGAAATTGTCATCATTTCGCACAGCAGGTGACAAAACAAACGAATTATTGGGTCAAATTATATTGCCGCAAGGCGTATTTCGCAGGTCAGTATGGCATGGTAAGAGCAATTTATGAGATTTTATACGACCGATAGAAAATATCTGGACCGATTTTTTATTGAACTTTGAAAATATCTGGACCGATTTTTTATTAAACTTTGAAACGAAAACCGGTTTTGAACTTCTGAAATCGGTCCAAAAACCGAAAAACCGGCAATTTTAGAAGGCCTGGTACAACATGTATATTTTCAACCACCTATGAAGTTGGTGGGGTTAACGGTAAAAAGATGCACTAAAATAGACTCTTGATAAATCAAACTTTGGATAATTCAAATTTTTTTACGGTCCCATGGAATTCGAAATAACAACTTTCGACTGTAGTTGAATGCCCTTATTCAGTCAGCATATTAATAAAATCATTCCATTTACTTTGCAGTTTGTACTTAATTATTAAAAAAGCCATTATTATATAGTTATTTCTTGATTCTCATCCAAATTTTTCTTAAAAAGTGGTAAGTGGACGGGAATTTCATTTGTTGTTTTTTATTTTTATTTTTTTATTTTTTTATTTTTTTTAATTTTTTTTTTATTATTTTTATTTTTTTTTTTGGTATTTTTTTTTTATGAAAGGAAAAAGAGTCAAGGCTGCATGAAAATTAGGGAGAGAGTATGGATGATAATCAAGCAATTGATTTATTATGGCCTAAGCTTTAATTGTTACTATCAAAATAAGAAAGTATCATTATAGTTTTATCATTAACAGTTATGTAAATATAAATTTTTTAAAGGCATAATTTTCAATTTTCATTGGGTGATGAAAACATCAAGGCAATAATAAATTAATTGCTAGATTATCATCCCCCGTCCCCTAATTTTCATTAACTCTTTAATGGCTTAAAAAAATTATAATAAAATACAAGGGTCTCATTATTATTAATTAATAAAATCTGAATGGTTTGGTATGTCAAATCCACCAAAACGTGACAAAATCATTATTTAGTAAAGTGATAAACTTCAAACGGAATCCCTTTTCTATTAATAGACAGCACTTAAATAATGCTTGACGACAACCTTGGACATGTTATCATTTGTACTTTTTCTAAGATGAAACAATTTTAATTACAATGTAAACCTGTGAAATGGATCAAATTATAATCCAAATTAAATCATGTAACCCATTTTATATGTCACAATATATGTTGCGGGGAAACCTATTTTAGTAAAAGCCCAAGTTAGGAAATCCCTTTTCAATATATTATTTTAGCATGTTTAAATAGATATCTTTATGGCAATATGAAATCAGCGAGTATATTATAGGAATGATAAATTACAAAATTTAATGTTTATAGCCAATTTTACTATTCACTTTAAACTCAAAGCTCAGATTTTTTCAAAATTCAAAAAAGCGCTGTCGATCCTAAATTAAATCCAATTTGAAATTGACATTTTCTACAGCTACAAGGAAAAACAATCATACGATGGCATTTAAGCAGAAAATGTCTGGAAATCATGATTTTTAACAGGACCAATATTTGGGATTCTCCTAAAATGACTCTAGACTACCCAACCTGGGTATACATTTTCTGAGAAAAAATCGCATTGACATTACACAAGGTGGGAAATAAATCAGCAGAAATTTGTATAAAAAACAGACATTTTTGTCAATCTTGGAATATTCGGCCATTTTCAACATAATGCAATTATAGATTAATTGCTAGATTATCACCAAAATTTTTCTTAAAAAAAAGGGAAGGAGGAGGGGAGAATTTTATTTTTTATTTAATTTTTTTGTTGAAAATGTACAAACTAGAAATAGCTTTCGCCTCAGTTCTGTTGTTATATATGGCTGCATGTCGAATATATGTTTATGTTATATGTTGATAACGAATAAATATTGTTTATACCAAATGAATCTGAGCAGGACCAACATGACCTTCCTTAAGTTAAACTGTTAAACTGTCTCAGAATTTTTTTTTAACCAAGCCAGGCCCGAACCCTCAGCCTAAATGACAGAACCATAACCACTCAGCCATGAAGCACCCCTGGAAGATTGTAAATGCAGTGTTAATTTTAATAAAAATACTTTCAATTTCTTATTAGATTAATTTCTCAATAGAATACAGATATCTCTTACAGTATTTTAATTACGTTCCACCAAAAGAACTTCATGAAGCTGTTTCCATGGTAACATAAATATATTTAAATTACAAAGTCCTTCAGAATATACAAAAGGTTACTATGGGCATGTATATTAGTTTTCCGAAAGATCTTCAGTAATGACGACTAAAATAGGATACATTTGTTTCCATGGCAATAGAAAAATACTATTGTATCAATTTTGTTCTGTAGTATATTAGAAAGAAGCAAAATTTAATTTCAGAATTAATCTGAATTAGACATTTTTTGGAGTGAGATTAACAAAATTAAGTATAATCAATGAAAATTCTGTGATTATATTCTCAACACTACTTAAATGATGTGTCTCTGCAATGTCTCATTTGAGAGTACAGGGCTCTTAAGAGTCTGTGATTGCTCACCTGGTTTTACAGTGGATTAATTGTTGTGGAATCATGCACAGAAGTTTTATATTATAAAACCTCAACTTAATGTCACGATAATTTCTTCTGTCATGTCCCACTGTGTTAAAATGATGCAAAATTCAAATGTAGCATCAGCAATCAACCAAGAAACATTCAAGCTGAACCAAAAAACAAACAACAACACTTTGTAGAGGATCATCGTTATCAGGGTTTCCATGCATTCTGAAAATAGTTTTTCATCATCCAGGTCAGGAAATTGTCAGGAATTTTAAAAACTATCAGTGAAAACTGAAACTAGTACATGTAAATGTCAGGGATTTTTTTTTTTACGAATTATTTATCACATTGAAGACTTTAGTTAGGGGCAGGGGGCAGTGTCTACTGACATTAAAACTCAGATAACAGCTATCTGGTACTGTAGCTGATGATTAAAACCTGTCTTAAACAGCCAGTCCAGGGAAGGTAAGCAAAAGTGGCCTTTTAAAATAGGTTGTTGCTTAATATGGGTTAATTTGCTCTAAAAGCATAGAAATGAGAAATAGCAAATGTGGCTGCTTAAGACAAGTGACTGCTTAATAGAGGTGACCACTTACACAGGTTTTACTGGAGTGATAAAAAAATCAGTGTACAGTAAATATATATTGAAGTTAAAGGAGTTGGCAATGTTTGGCTTGTTTGTTTGAATATTACGTATCAGTTATATGAAAATGTGATGTAACAGACAATCAGTTAACTAACCACTCCTTTCTGGGAATTTAGAGGGTTAACGAGTACTCATTAGTACACCCAACTCGCCAAGTTACCGATATAGCATAAACATGTGTATCTCTTAATTAGAGTAAAACATTACCAGTCTTGCTTATATCATTTCAATCCCCACCCCACTCCCCCACCTCTCACCATCAGGTTAAATTCTCGGGATAGAATGTGGTTAAAATTTAGAAAAACAGCATTTATTCAATTGAACAGATGGGTATACCCAGGGTCTCCTTAAAATTTATTTTTTATATGACCAAAAACAATGTCTTCTGCTGGTCAATCCAGTCAGACATGTACAAGCTTTCTTAAATAATCTTTAAATCTAATGTTTCATACTGATTGCAAAATAAATAAAATAAATACTAAGTCAAGGTCATAATTCGTAATATAACTATAATATTGGTTTATAAATCACACAATTCTTTGCTTTGAGCAACGTCATGAACTGACATTTTAATGTGATTTCTACTTAGCGGCCATGTTCTGTTTGATATGAAATGAAATATTTGTCCCCACAACAGATGTTTCATGAACGGAAATCCGCCATCCTGAGCAAACAATGTTTTCCCCAGCCTCTCTATTAATTATTCAAACACAATTTTAATTGCTTCATTACAGCTGATAATAGAGATTGTGATAATGTGTTTGGCCAAGTTTCCATGAAAACAAACCCGCGCTGTTCCGGGTAAGGATTGGATAACTCAAACACTGCCCAGGGGCTGCGAATGTCCGGCTTATAATTTTTTGCCACCACAGTTGTGGTTTAAGGGTACAGCGTCCGCCACTTATGCAAAAGGGACATGGGTTCGATTGAAGCTTCCTCACTTATTGGTACTCAGAATTTAGATGCTTGGTGGAAACAAAGCATACCTATTCTTATATAGAGTCAAACCTGTCTTAAGTAGCCATTCTAGTGAAGGATGAAATGTGGCCTTTTGAGACAGGTTGTTGCTTAATACAGATTTATTTGTTCTGCAAGTATAGAAATGGGAAATAGCAAATGTGGCTGCTTAAGACAAGTGGCTGCGTAATAGAGGTGACTGAGTGCTTATGCAGGTTTGATTGTACATGTTTTATTCCATTATGTTATCCATTCATATGTGGATTACTTCATAATATTTTTACTGAAGAGGTGTTATTTAATCAATTATCAAATATAAAAAAAAAAAAACAATAAAAAAAAAATAAAAATAAAAAATACTACAGAATCTGATGCTCTCCTCAAAGGAGTCCAATTGACAGATCATATAATAAAAAATTGAATATATTATTGCGGAAACATGCAAGACTTTAATTATAATTACCAAAATTCCATTTTGATGTCATGGTGACTTAGATAAAGATATGACTAAGTTAAAATGTTGCAAACTTCAAATTAGGATCAACACTCAACACAGAACAAGAGGTCAAGGGGCCTTAACGGTCACCTGATTATCCTTGGTGACATAAAGCTATATGAAACTGTTTTTGAACTTTTGTCATTAAAACATAAACATTAACCGTCATGTCATCAACAACAAATCACACCAAAAACCATTCAAATGAGTCTATTCAGTCTTTTATTGTCATTTTTTCTTATATAGATTTAGTTAAATAATTTAAGGCCCCACCCCAAGAGCCAAACCATGAGACCCAGGGACAGGCAATTCATAATTCACCAAAAGGACCCATATACGTCCATAATCATGCTCACCATTTGTTTCCTAGTGCTTCCTATAGTAAGAAGAAGATTTTCAAAATTTACCTTAAATTTTACTGTTTTGGCCATGCCCCGAAGCCCCTATGGGGGTGGGGACCATGCAAGTCACAATTCTGATTCATTCTTAGGTACCAAAAACTGCATACAAAATTTCATTACGATTGAGGTAACGTTTTTTTTTGAGAAGAAGTCGAATATGTCAAATTTTTACGGACAGATGGCGCATGACAGACGACAGTTAACCGACAAAAGGTGATCGCAAAACGACTCTTTCAAGAGACAAAGTCTCAGGTGACCTAAAAATCAGTTGAGAAATTCACGCTTTGTTTGTAGAGGACAGTCCAGTGAACATTCATGCCAAGTTTTGG
The DNA here is from genome assembly GCA_029582155.1 of Panopea generosa. Taxonomy (NCBI): domain Eukaryota; kingdom Metazoa; phylum Mollusca; class Bivalvia; order Adapedonta; family Hiatellidae; genus Panopea; species Panopea generosa. Next base: position 35,955,186 of record CM055902.1, read on the forward strand.
CTCTATTCAGTTCAGGGTTTTCGAAGAAGAAATTTTTTATGTTAAATTTCTCATTGGCATAGAAACAAAAAATAGTTCAGTTCAATTTAAAACAAGTTTAGTTTACACATTTCTTTTATTTCAATTGTGAAAGAAAATCTTACAACTTAGACAAATCAGCTCAAAGTCTTCCTGGGTAGAACCAGTACTAAGCATATGCAGAAAAGGTGTCTTGCTCAAGGACACCACACATAGCCATGTGAGGATGGAACCAACGACCCTCCGATCATGGGTTCAGTGCTCTACCATTAGACCAAGCACTCCACATTTAAAACAATCATGCACAAGATGTTGGAATTTCAGTCATTAACAACGACTGCCATAATGCTTTTCCATTCTGCAAGAAAAAAGTTTAAAAAGAACCATCAAAGGAACTTAATTTCCTGTCATGTTTGGTTTCCTTTGGTTCAGTGATTTTAAAAAATAATAGAATGAAAACACAACATTCTTAGAGGACTACACCAGAAATATTATTTCAAAGTTTAGGCCAATTTTGTTGTTGTTGCGAAGACAAAATTCTTGAAATTTCAACCAATCTACACATGTGGCCATGTTGAATGAACAATTTACACTGTTGGTCTGTAAAATGAAACCCATCACTCCCGACTGAGTCTGTTAAATAACATTTGAGCATGTTCATTAGTTCAGTTAATACTAATTTATTTTAGCTTGATTGCGATTAAAGCTGAGAGTTTATATGAACCGTTCTCTAGTCTGCTTCCTTGGGAGAACCAATACTGACTGTTGTTTTATGTGAGGCATTGGGTCGAGTTGGGGATCGAACCCACAACATCTGGTGTGAGCAACCAACACTCTATCCATTACACCCCCACCCCTTCACTTTCATGGACCTGATTCGAGAGATATCCGGTTCAGGGATAGACTATAGTTATACACTACTTCAAGGGGCATCATACTCTGTCAATAATCTTCTGATCGGGCTAAATGGAGACCATTACTACATAAATAGTTGATATTACTGGTTTCATTATAATTGCATGGTAGCTTCATATCCTTTGTAAACCCAGTACATAATGATACAGATTTTTACGTACACTGCATAAACAGATATGAGAATAATACATTTTTTGACACTGACAATTTTTGTTTCTCATCAAAATTTAAGAATTCAAGAACTCAACCAAATTAACAACAATAACAACAGCAGCAGCAGCAACAACAAGTTCAAACTTTTACACTTAAAGGACCATAACTCTACCAGTAATGTCTAATCAGACCAATTCAAGAAAAGAATTGGATCTTATGGTTACGGTATGAAATTACTACTGTTATACTAAAAAATATATATTTCTATATAAACAGGAATTGTATAATATCATCAAGTACTAACAAAAATTCTTTATTTTATACTCAAGAAAGAGATTAGTAATAACTGATTGACTGAATGAATATGAATTAGCATAATTTTTATGCTATCGAGGGCTAACAGACAATCAGTTAGCCTAACCACTGTTTCCTCGGATCCTGGAAGGTAAACAAATACTTAAGCACACCCCATCTCCGCAAGTAACTGATAACTTTCTCACTTGAATCAGCGGTGAGAGACGAATGATAATGAAACACAATTGTATATATCAAACATCATGGAGACTGTGGCCGAGCAGGGAATCGAGCCCACGACCCCTTGATTGACAGTCAGATGCGCTTACGACTGAGCTAATTAAGCCCTATGCTTCACAATAAATCGTCCCATTAAAGCAATAAGGTACCAAGTGAATATGAAATAAGAAGGGATTTGGTACATTTTTGCTTTTGTACCAATGGGGTGAAATATTATAATTTATTTTAGCTGAATTGTGAAATTAAGGCTCAAACTTCTGTGAATCAATCTCGAGTCTGTTTCCAGGGAAAACCCATACCTGATGTTGTTAATGGGAGGTCATCAGGTCAAATCTGGGAAAGAATCAGTGCTCTCTGGCATGGACTGCTGACAGCCAATCTAAAAACCATTGCTCCATTTATCAACATTACAAATAACATCAGTTGAAAATTGCCAGGCCTGGTTAGCTCAGCCAGAATCATGTTTGATTTTCAATCAAGGGGTTGTGAGTTTGAGTCCCAACTGGCCTCTGAGTCTCTGTGATGACTGATATATCACATTGTTTCATTGTCATTCCATCTCTCACAGCTGATTCTAGTGGAGAAGTGCACTTACATGTGGAGATGGGTGTTAACCATGTTATCCTTAGAGGTTCAAAGGAAAGAGCTGTTAGGTCTGTTGGCCCTTGATGGCATAAAAATGACACATAATATTCAAACAAAATCAGTTCAATGAATCTACCTTTGTATCAATTTCTACTCAGAACCACTTTTTTCATAAAACTGCGGGCACTGTTAAGCATCATTGGAAGCAGACACCTTAACAACTGGCAACGCGAGAGCTCTGCTTGAATAATACCTGTCAGTGTTATGATCATATGACATGACAATCTAGACAACATCACAGGGTTACAGATACTCTCCATGGTTACCAAGAATAAACAAAGCCATAAATAGTCCTGCTACTACAGATAAAGTAATGAAAACGAACTGATACACGAGTCTTAATAAAATCTTCAAGAAACAGTTTTTGTTTCGCATTCAAATTTTATTATTTCTATAAACACAGCTCTTGAAATGATATTTAATACAAAAACCGTGAAACTGATATTAATTTACTTGAATTAAAGAAGATTTTGAATCGTGTGTATTATACAGATAAACTTATGTTTATTATCACACCAGCTCCGATATTATATGTCAATTTCCAGTTTTATAATATCGCAGTTTTAATTGAAGCAATTTATCTCGGAGTAAATTATCTTAAAGGAGGTATCCAAATGGCAATATTTTTTCTAAATACCAAAAATGATTTTAATTAAAGTTGTTTATGTAATATCACTGTTATCATTTTTATTGACCTAATATGACAAAATAAAACAAGAGCTGTCAGATGGCACCGCGCTCGACTTCTAGGAACTAGTCTCAAAACAATGATGACAAATACTGAACATTATCTGGGTCATTTTTATTTTTTATTTGGTAATATCCCCATTCACTCGAGTCATTTTTACAGTCTGTATTTGGCAATATCCCCATTCATTTGGGTCATTTTTACAGTTTGTTTTTGGCAATATCCCCATTCACTGGGGTCATTTTTACAGTCTGTATTTGGCAATATCCCCATTCACTGGGGTCATTTTTACAGTTTGTATTTGGCAATATCCCTATTCACATGGGTCATTTTTACAGTTTGTATTTGGCAATATCCCCATTCACTGGGGTTATTTTTACAGTTTGTTTTTGGCAATATCCCCATTCACTGGGATTCATCTTTACAGTTTGTATTTGGCAATATCCCCATTCATTGGGGTCATTTTTACAGTTTGTTTTTGGCAATATCCCCATTTACTGGGGTTATTTTTACAGTTTATATTTGGCAATATCCCCATTCACTGGGGTCATTTTTACAGCTTATATTTGGCAATATCCCCATTCACTCAGGTCATTTTTACAGTTTGTATTTGGCAATATTCCCATTGACTTGGGTCATTTTTACAGTTTGTATTTGGCAATATCCCCATTCGCTCGGGTCATATTTACAGTTTGTATTTGACAATATCTCCATTCACTCAAGTCATTTTTACAGTTTGTAATTGGCAATATCCCCATTCACTGGGGTCATTTTTACAGTTTATATAATATGGCAATATCCCCATTCACTGGGATTATGTTTACAGTTTATATTTGGCAATATCCCCATTCACTTGGGTCATTTTTACAGTTTGTATTTGACAATATCTCCATTCACTTGGGTCATGTTCGATGATTCTCTGTCAGCTGTCTGAAGAACATAAATTGATATTGCAAATATGAGTGGGTTGCATGGCTCCTCACATTAATCCTAAAGAACCGACTATCAATCTTTGCAAATTTTCAAATACCTGTTCGAAAGTAGTTAACAACTGATACATATTTCATCATATTTTCTAAGTGCTCAAAAAATTATGTTATCTTTGAACCAGCAGAGCAAAACATTACTGGAATAAGAAACAGTAATGGTTGTTTCTGAAATTTCTTGAGCCTTTATTCATGTTTTGAAGTGTAATCAGTATGATAATTTTACAACAAGCTTGACCAAAAATGACATTTGAAAGCTGTGCCAAAAGCCATCGTGTTTTGGCAGCTATCGCACTATGAACATTTATCTTTCCGTAGTTTATTTTTCCCTCGAACCCAAAATGGCAGTGTTTAGAGACAAACATTCTGAAATGCCAACTTAAATCACACAACTAAGAGAGAACCGTATTTAGATATTAATCTATACCAAAGAGTACTTCCAACTATTTGTTTCTTGTTATCTATTTGTCAGTTTGTCACTTATTTGTTAGATTACTATTTATTTGTTATCTATTTGTCAGTTTGTCACTTATTTGTTAGTTTGCTATTTATTTGTTATTTACTTGTCAATTTGTTACTTTTTTGTTAGTTTGCTATTTATTTTGTTACTCATTTGTTAGTTTGCTATTTATTTGTTATCTATTTATCAATTTGTTATCTATTTGTTATCTATTTGTCAATTTGTTACTTATTTCTTATTTATTTGTCAACTTGTTACTTATTTGTTTATTTGTTATTTATGTGTTACTTATTTTTCAATTTGTTACTTATTTGTTAGTTTGCTATTAATTCTATTTGTTATTTATTTGTTTATTTGTTATTTATGTATTACTTATTTGTTAATTTGTTACTAATATTTCTTAATTTGTTATTTATTTGTCCATTTATTACTTATTTATTAATTTGCAATTTATTTGTAACTTATTTGTCCTTTTGTTAGCTATTTGTTACTTATTTGTTTGTTATTTGTTTGCTACATATATTGTTACTATTTCTTTACATATATGTTAACTATTTGTAATATATGTTTCATTTTTGTTTATTTGTTACATATTTGTTTCTTATTTGTTGTTTTGTTAAATTACGAGTTACATTTTTGGTACTGTTAATTTTATTTATTTATTACTAATTTGTTTCTTTGTTGTTTTTTTTGTCATTTCACACAGGGTGATAACAAAGGCTCCTTATTGGGAGCCTCAAGTCATGTGACCTGCATCTTTTATAGACAAATAGCCTATATACCTGAAGGGACTGCCTTCAATTAGAAACAATGTCACCACCTGTCATGTAGCATGATTTGTACAGTCAACATAACTAGCCAATTTTACAATGCTTTTTATCTTTCAATGGATCTGTGTATAGTCCTAATTTATCAGTTCAAGTATCAATTATTTATATACAATGTATTTGATAATAAGCATCTGTACTTCACCATTCTGACATTGGTGTAAGTTCTTTCCCTTTTGCATGTGTGCATTGAAGCTATATGTACCTGCATTTTTAAAAAAAAAAATTAATGGGGTTTAATGCCATTTTCAACACATGCATGTCCAGTTTTTAATGGTGGAGGAAGACCTAAGAATGAATCTGAATAGAACCACCGTCCTTTCACAAGTAGTTGGTAAACTTTCTCGCATAAAGTTTTTGGAGCGAGCGGGACCTGAACCTACAACCTTAGCGGTGAGAGGTAAGTGATCTTGAGACAGTGCCTTAGACAACTCGGCCATGGAGGACAGACACCCTGCAGGTTTATCAACTTTATTTAAAGTCATTAAATGAGGAATGAGACAATTTGGTGGTGTGTTTTTTTTTGTATATATGTATTACTTACAAACAAACATTTTTATTGCCATCATTTACATTAAAGGGACCTTGCGACCTAACAATTTTGAAAAAAATAAATTCGTAAAAAAATTATTTCTGAAAATTACATAATAATTTTTTATTATCTCCATGATATTAAATACAATTATAGTTCATGAGCATGGTATCATATGACAAACATTGTAACATTTCTATTTTTTTTAATGATGTATCACTTTTATCAGTATTAAAATATTAATTTGCATTTTTAAAGAACTGAATTCACATTTTCGTAATAAGCATGGCATCACTTGTTTTATCAAATTTGTTGATAAATTCTCTTAATAGAATTTTAAGGTAATGGTAGTTATATTTGGAGATTAATATTTAAATTCATACGGCTATATGCTATACCATGGTTTAACAATTTATATGACGTTTAAAGATTTATTTGATGAATCAGCCATTAGCAAAAGTGATTTCAACATTGTTAAATTTATCTTCAATTTTATAATACGGTAAGGCCTTTGTAAATTAATCGCTAGATTCTCATCCAATAGGGGAAAGAATTTCATTTTATTTTATTTTTTATTTATTTATTTTTTTTGTATGAAAATAAAAAGGGTCGGAGCAGCATGAAAATTAAGGGGCGGGCAGGGCCTTATGGTGTTATGAAATTTGGATTTACATGTCTTAGATTGCTATAGAGCTAAGGTCAAGGTCATCAATCATTACAACCACTTGAAAAAACAAGACACTGGAGTATTGCAACAGATACATAAATCCTCTACCAGTTTTATGACTTGGTTGCCATAGCAACCACATTTTTGTCCTGAAAAAAAATAAAATGACCTGAATTATATCCTTAATGCGCTTTATCCACATGCTAATTTAAGTTTCACAAATGTAGCTAATGTATTCTTTTTGTGTTACCACAGGATCCAGATTGTATTCGTAATTTTACCAATTTTGTCTCCTTATTTCCCTCTATCCACATACAAAGTTTCACAAACCTAGCTGGAATACTTTTTTAGTAATCATTAAGGACGAACCAATGCCGGCCTGTTGGACGGCTACAAGACGGACGGATGGAGGGTAACCCTATAGTCTAATAATAGATTTATACATGTAATTGGAACTCCCTCTAAGAGATACTGATAAAATATCATCGGTAGATTGCTTCTATATTAAAAGAAAGCATATCATTGTATTTTTTTGGTCAGTATGCGACTGCAATTATATTTATAAAAGCCAAAAACCTTGGCTAAAACATGTGCCTGAAACAATAGCTTCAATAATGTAATTCAAATTACCTTTTTATAATAACATACTTTAAAAAGGGATCCTTTTTCGCAGTATGAATTCAATTCATATTTTCTCTTGTTTCTATAGAAATTAGAAACTTATCTTATGGTATCACAAAAACTCATGGTAACACACAAAGCTGTTTAAATTAAAAAGCCTTTGAATCTTAAAGGGACACAATCATGGCAATTTTGATAAATATTTAAACCAAATGGAAGAAACGTATCCCTTAGCACATATTTCAAAATCAAAATTTACATGTAAATGTTTATACTTTCAAGTGTTCCAAGCAATATCGCTTTTTTTATTGAATTTGTAATGTGTCCAATTATTAATTCGGGAAAACAAGTATATGTACTGTACCAAATATGTTTCCAAACTGTAATATTGGCCATGCAGTCCCCAGGGTTGGCATATTTTCCAAAATTGGGAAGGCAAATCACATTGCAAGTCTTCCTGTGTAGAACCAGTACTAAAGCATATACGCAGATAAAAGTGTCTTGCTCAAGGACACCACATACATGGCTGTGGTAAGGGATTGAACCCACAACCGTCCCATCTCTACCATCCAATGCTCTACCACTGGACTTTATTTTCACAAGAAAGAGTGTGAGAAGAAATGTCATCCTTATATAAATAACTCCAGACATCACAATCTTTGACCCCAGCAGTGAAAAGTAAGAGGAGCCTGGAATCTTTGACCCCAGCAGTAAGAGGGAAGAGGAGCCCGGAACCTTTGACCCCAGCAGTAAGAGGGAAGAGGGGCCTGGAACCTTTGACCCCAGCAGTAATAGGGAAGAGGAGCCTGGAACCTTTGACCCCAGCAGTAAGAGGGAAGAGGAGCCTGGAACCTATGACCCAAGCAGAGAGAGGGAAGAGGGACCTTGAACCTTTGACCCCATCAGAAAGAGTGAAGAGGGGCCTGGAACCTTTGACCCAAGCAGTAAGAGGGAAGAGGGTCCTTGAACCTTTGACCCAAGCAGTAAGAGGGAAGAGGAGCCTGGAACCTTTGACCCCAGCAGTAAGAGGGAAGAGGGTCCTTGAACCTTTGACCCCAGCAGTAAGAGGGAAGAGGGGCCTGGAACCTTTGACCCCAGCAGTAAGAGGGAAGAGGAGCCTGGAACCTTTGACCCCAGCAGTAAGAGGGAAGAGGGGCCTGGAACCTTTGACCCCAGCAGTAAGAGGGAAGAGGGGCCTGGAATCTATGACCCCAGCAGTAAGAGGGAAAAGGGGTCTGGAACCTTTGACCCAAGCAGAGAGAGGGAAGAGGAGCCTGGAACCTTTGACCCCAGCAGTAAGAGGGAAGAGGAGCCTGGAACCTTTGACCCCAGCAGTAAGAGGGAAGAGGAGCCTGGAACATATGACCCCAGCAGGGAGAGGGAAAAGGGGCCTGGAACCTATGACCCCAGCAGGGAGAGGGAAAAGGGGCCTGGAACCTATGGCCCCATAAGTGAGTGGGAAGAAGGACCTGGAACCTATGACCCCAGCAGTAAGAGGGAAGAGGGACCTGGAACCTATGACCCCAGCAGAGAGAAGGAAAAGGGACCTGGAATCTATGACCCCATCAGTGAGAGGGAAGAGGGACCCGGAACCTATGACCCCATCAGTGAGAGGGAAGAGGGACCCAGAACCTATGACTCCAGCAGTGAGAGGAAAGAGGGACCCAGAACCTATGACTCCATCAGTGAGAGGGAAGAGGGACCCAGAACCTATGACTCCAGCAGTGAGAGGGAAGAGGGACCCAGAACCTATGACTCCATCAGTGAGAGGAAAGAGGGACCCAGAACCTATGACCCCATCAGTGAGAGGAAAGAGGGACCCAGAACCTATGACTCCATCAGTGAGAGGGAAGAGGGACCCAGAACCTATGACTCCATCAGTGAGAGGAAAGAGGGACCCAGAACCTATGACCCCATCAGTGAGAGGGAAGAGGGACCCAGAACATATGACTCCAGCAGGGAGAGGGAAGAGGGACCCAGAACCTATGACCCCAGCAGTAAGAGGGAAGAAGGACCCGCAACCTATGACTCCAGCAGTGAGAGGGAAGGGGGGCCCAGAACCTATGACCCCAGCAGTAAGAGGGAAGAGGGACCCAGAACCTATGACCCAGCAGTGAGAGGGAAGAGGGACCCAGAACCTTTGACCCAGCAGTGAGAGGGAAGAGGGGAATGGAACCTATGACTCCATCAGTGAGAGGGAAGAGGGACCCAGAACCTATGACTCCATCAGTGAGAGGAAAGAGGGACCCAGAACCTATGACTCCATCAGTGAGAGGGAAGAGGGACCCAGAACCTATGACTCCATCAGTGAGAGGAAAGAGGGACCCAGAACCTATGACCCCATCAGTGAGAGGGAAGAGGGACCCAGAACCTATGACTCCAGCAGGGAGAGGGAAGAGGGACCCAGAACCTATGACCCCAGCAGTAAGAGGGAAGAAGGACCCGCAACCTATGACTCCAGCAGTGAGAGGGAAGAGGGACCCAGAACCTATGACCCCAGCAGTAAGAGGGAAGAGGGACCCAGAACCTATGACCCAGCAGTGAGAGGGAAGAGGGACCCAGAACCTATGACCCCAGCAGTAAGAGGGAAGAGGGACCCAGAACCTATGACCCCATCAGTGAGAGGGAAGAGGGACCCAGAACCTTTAACCCAGCAGTGAGATGGAAGAGGGACCCAGAACCTTTGACCCCAGCAGTGAGAGGGAAGAGGGACCCAGAACCTATGAACCTATGACCCCAGCAGTGAGAGGGAAGAGGGACCCAGAACCTTTGACCCAGCAGTGAGAGGGAAGAAGGACCCAGAACCTATGACTCCAGTAGTAAGAGGGACCCAGAACCTATGACCCCATCAATGAGAGGTGCTTAAGAACACACAGCCACATAGGGTCAGTTATATCACACTCGAAGATAAATTTAAATTTCCATCTACAGACTATTTTTTGTTACAAACAAATACCACAACATACCATCAGGCAGCTTTAATCTAGTTATTACACTTATATGGTACAATGAATATATACCATTCATTACAAACATGCCTTGGGCTTGTAACCATGGTAACCATTCCCCAAGTGTTAATACTCTATCACTCTTTTATTTAGTCTATACACAATTTTAATTTAACTTCATTTTCTTCATTTTATATACAACTCAATCAAGCTGTTTAACCCTTTACTCAATAGATACGCGTTTTCCCGCACCAATCACAGAAGGCCTTTAAAAAACAGTGCAGGAAGAGTTCAGATTGCTTGTAACGAGCAATCTGAACACTTCCTGCACTGTTTTCCACTCTGTCCCTTGATATAAACATAATTCACCCAATAATTCAAAAGCCTTCTGTAATTGGTATCAAAAGGCGTCTATATTATAGGTGTCCAAAGGCGTCTATATGAAGTAAAGGGTTAAAAAATATTTCGTTTTTTATGTATATTATTTTTTATCGACAGTTTTATTCTCATCTAACCCAGCTCAGATTTACCAATTATGGCAGCATGGTTGGTGTAAGCTGTCAGCCCAGCATTGATGTTTGTTCTTTAGTCTATAGTAAGTAAAAACAGTTTGTATGCATGTTATTCATAGAGAGGCCCAAATGAAAGAAACTTCCATTTTATTGTTTGTCAACCTCTGCACTACCTAAATATGATGAGAAAAGTAGGGGTCATGAAGCATGTAAGAGATTTTTTATTCTGTTTGGTGTGTACACTGTTGACAAAGTGAATGTCGACTTCCAAAATCATGTATTCATACCCCAATTTCCATGCATCAATTTTTTTTTCTAAATACACAATTCAAACATGACAATACTTTTCAAAATGTTCAAAATACACCAATAATGCCATTCAAATTAAAACAATAGGGAAAATGCATTTTTAAAGAAGAAACAAAGACAATCTTTAACCGTCATTATGTGACTACTCTACAGAAGTATTTCCTGTTTCCAATGGTGGTAAACTGCCTTCGCACTTAAGAACTTAGCAAGTCTGATCATGATGTGAACTGTTTTCTACTCAGTCATTAAAATCAATGATCTGATTTAAACTTATTCAGTTCAATTTGATTGTGAAACAAGTTATAACAACTAAGACAAATCACACTTGAAGTCTTCCCAGGTAAAACCTCGGTACTAAGCATATGCGGAAAAAGTGTCTTTTTCAAGGACACCACACATAGCCATAGGGGAGGATCAAACCCAATACCCTCTGATCCTGGGTCCAATTCTCTACTACTGAACCATGCGCTCCACACAATTAAATTTCATTTACATCCCTTGAAACCGATAATTAATTTTTTCAAATATATTTACTAGGGTACATAAAACTGAATAATTCAAGAATTTGGCTAATCAAAGGTTAAAATCTAACTAACAATCAGGTGTTACAAAATATATGAAGGTTTAATATAGTCTGTATCAAGTGATTATTGCCTTAATAAATTCTTTATAATCTCTGCCCCCCCCCCCCCCCCCCCCCCCCCACCCCCCACCCCCTTACCCTTCTTCACACACCCTGGATATCTATATCATAATCGCCTACAATTAAAACAAACACAAACTTTACGACCATACATTGTGTACATTGTGCTGGGTACAGCAACATGGCAGATTATTTCTATTCTAGAATATCTCCATTTATACATCGTAGTTCAAGAAAAATCAATATCTTTCTGACAACAGCCTCCGTACCATACATACACACTATACAAACTCGGGCAAGGTTGAGTAAACATTGTTCCGTAATCTCACTCCCCAGTACAGATCTAAGCAAGCCTTACACTAGTTGTCATTACGTATAAGCTGAATGACTTGTCGCAATGTTCATTGTCCGCGATTTTTAATATATGTAAATTGTATGTTTACTTGTCGTGTTGACAAAACAAGAACTCACCTCCTGCTGACTGGCTCCCAGTTCGGCGACACTCTATATAAATGAAGTTGCTTGTCGTCGTCACCGACAGCAAAATATTTTCCCGACGAGGAAAAGGCAGCAGCGAGGACACAATTCTTGGAGACAGTTTTAGCAGCGACAGCACTGACATCCTTTTCACTGCAAAGAGAGTCTACAAATTAAATCCACTTGAATAAGTCATCTAAAAAAAAACAACAGAAAGAGGAAAAATGTCTCCAAGCATTTCACAGATTGTCACATCTATTAGTCTCCGCAGCAAAATGATGGATTCTATATCTTTGACATCATATAAACGGGATTTGTCAATATAATTGACCAGTTTTCCGACTCAAACTCAGTTCTCTGCACATCTAGCAAACCATCGACTTCCATTTTACAGATATTTCTCAGTAAAGTCAATAATTTTCCCTACAAAATATTGATGTCAAAGCAGTCCTGATCCTCTGGGATTATACAATGGTATGGATTCGTTATTCGCCAATTATGAACTTTCATACATTTCAACCTTCTTGATACCCAATAAGTCAATAAAAAATCATTATTTTGGCCATAACTCCATATCAGTCAATGAAAAATCATTGAGATGGTGTTAAGTCAATGAAAAATCATTAGTGAGGTCAAATGAGGATACAACAAAATATCAATAAGTCTAAGGTACGTCTGGAGCTATCAATTACACAGTTATAATCAATTCATGCATGTGAAATTCAATAAACAACCCAATTACTCGTAAGATTTGTTTTTGCGGTAATTCTTGTGTCTCCCTTGAACCAAATATTGACTGATGGTTGTGAAATCAGCTGGAAAGGCCTCAAATTGCTATAACTCCAGGGTCTCTTCAAGTGTTCAGACGGGTAATTGTTCAATTTACATGTAAGATACCCAACGATATAAAAATCCAATATATATGGCTATTCTTTATTACATACCCAACATCCATTACCTATCTCATACCCAAAATCCATTATTTATCTCATACTCAAATCCCATAACTTATTTCATACACAATGCCGATCCAACATCCATTACTTATATCATTCCAAACACCCATTACTTCTCTCATACCCAACATCCATTATTTATCTCATACCAAACACCCATTACTTCTCTCATACCCAACACCCATTACTTCTCTCATACCCAACACCCATTACTTCTCTCATACCCAACACCAATTACTTCTCTCATACCCAACACCCATTACTTCTCTCATACCCAACACCCATTACTTCTCTCATACCCAACACCCATTACTTATCTCATACCCAACACCCATTACTTATCACATACCAAACACCCATTACTTCTCTCATACCAAACACCCATTACTTCTCTCATACTCAACACCCATTACTTATCTCATAACCAACACCCATTACTTCTCTCATACCCAACACCCATTACTTCATTACTTCTCTCATGCCCAACACCCATTACTTCTCTCATACCCAACACCCATTACTTATCACATACTCAACACCCATTACTTCTCTCATACCAAACACCCATTACTTCATTACTTCTCTCATACCCAACACCCATTACTTATCTCATACCCAACACCCATTACTTATCACATACCAAACACCCATTACTTCTCTCATACCAAACACCCATTACTTCTCTCATACTCAACACCCATTTCTTATCTCATACCCAACACCCATTACTTCTCTCATACCCAACACCCATTACTTCTCTCATACTCAACACCCATTTCTTATCTCATACCCAACACCCATTACTTCTCTCATACCCAACACTCATTACTTCTCTCATACCCAACACCCATTACTTATCACATACCCAACACCCATTACTTATCTCATACCCAACACCCATTACTTCTCTCATACCCAACACCCATTACTTCTCTCATACCCAACACCCATTACTTCTCTCATACTCAACACCCATTACTTATCACATACCAAACACCCGTTTTTTTATCTAATACACAACACCAATTATGTATCTCATACCCAACACCCATTACTTATATCTCATACCAAACACCTATTACTTATCTCATACCCAACACCCATTACTTATCACATACCCAACACCCATTACTTATCTCATACCAACACCCATTACTTCTCTCAAACCCAACACCCATTACTTCTCTCAAACCCAACACCCATAAGTTCTCTCATACCCAACACCCATTATTTCTCTCAAACTCAACACCCATTACTTCTCTCATACCCAACACCCATTACTTATCACATACCCAACACCCATTACTTAGCTCATACCCAACACCCATTACTTCTCTCATACCCAACACCCATTACTTCTCTCATACCCAACACCCATTACTTATCACATTCCAAACACCCACTACTTATCTCATAACTAACACCCATTACTTATCTCATACCAAACACCCGTTTTTTTATCTTATACGCAACACCAATTACGTATCTCATACCCAACACCTATTACTTATTTCTCATACCAAACACCTATTACTTATCTCATACCCAACACCCATTACTTATCACATACCCAACACCCATTACTTATCTCATACCCAACACCCATTACTTCTCTCATACCCAACACCCATTACTTCTCTCAAACCTAACACCCATTACTTATCTCATACCCAACACCCATTACTTATCTCATACCCAACACCCATTACTTCTCTCATACCAAACACCCATTACTTATCTCATACCCAACACCCATTACTTATCTCATTACCAACATCCATTACTTATCTCATACCCAACACCCATTACTTATCTCATTACCAACACCCATTACTTATCTCATACCAAACACCCGTTTCTTATCTAATACGCAACACCCATTACTTCTCTCATACCCAACACCCATTACTTCTCTCATACCCAACACCCATTACTTCTCTCAAACCTAACACCCATTACTTATCTCATACCCAACACCCATTACTTATCTCATACCCAACACCCATTACTTCTCTCATACCCAACACCCATTACTTATCTCATACCCAACACCCATTACTTATCTCATTACCAACACCCATTACTTATCTCATACCAAACACCCGTTTCTTATCTAATACGCAACACCAATTACGTATCTCATACCGAACACCCATTATTTATATCTCATACCAAACACCTATTACTTTTCTCATACGCAACACCCATTACTTATATCACATACCAAACACCCATTACTTCCCATTACTTCTCTCATACCCAACACCCATTACTTCTCTCATACTCAACACCCATACCTTATCACATACCAAACACCCACTACTTCTCTCATTACCAACACCCATTACTTATCTCATACCAAACACCCGTTTCTTATCTAATACGCAACAACAATTACTTATCTCATACCCAACACCCATTACTTATATCTCATACCAAACACCTATTACTTATCTCATACCCAACACCAATTTCTTATCTCATACCCAACACCCATTACTTATCTCATACCCAACACCCATTACTTATCTCATACCAAACACCCATTACCAAACACCCATTACTTATCTCATTACCAACACCCATTATTTATCACATACCAAACACCTATTACTTTTCTCATACCCAACACCCATTACCTATATTTCATACCAAACACCTATTACTTATCTCATACCAAACACCGATTTCTTATCTCATACCAAACACCTATTACCAAACACCCATTACTTATCTCATTACCAACACCCATTACTTATCTCATACCCAACACCAATTTCTTATCTCATACCCAACACCCATTACTTATCTCATACCCCACACCGATTTCTTATCTCATACCCAACACCCATTACTTATCTCAAATCCAACACCCATTACTTATCTCATACCGAACACCCATTACTTATCTCATACCAAACACCCATTACATATCTCATACCCAACACCCATTTCTTATCTCATACCCAAAACCCATTACTTATCTCATACCCAACACCTATTTCTTATCTTATACCCACCACTCATTACATATCTCAAACCCAACACCCAATACTTATCTCATACCAAACACCCATTGCTAATCTCATACACAACACCTATTTCTTATCTCATATCCAAAACCAAATACTTATCTCATATCCAACACCCATTTCTTATCTCATACCCAAAACCCATTACTTATCTCATACCCAACACCCATTTCTTATCTCATACCAAACACCCATAACATGTCTCATACCCAACACCCATTACTTATCTCATACCAAAATCCCATTACTTATCTCATACCCAACACCATTTCTTATCTCATACAAACACCAATTATTTATCTCATACCAAATACCCATTACTTATCTCATACCCAACACCATTTCTTATCTCATACACACACCCATTATTTATCTCATACCAAATACCCATTACTTATCTCATACCCAACACCCATTACTTATCTCATACCAAACACTGATTACTTATCTCATACCAAATACCCATTACTTATCTCATACCCAACACCCATTACTTACCTCATACCCAACACCCATTACTTATCTCATACCTAACACACATTACTTATCTCATACCAAATATCCATTACTTATCTCATACCCAACATACATTACTTATCTCATACCCAACATCCATTACTTACCTCATACCAAACACCCATTACTTATCTCATACCAAGCACCAATTAGTTATCTCATGTCCAACAACAATTACTTATCTCATACCCAACACCCATTTCTTATCTCATAACCAACACCCATAACATGTCTTATACCAAACACCAACTTCTTTTCTCATACCCAACACCCATTACTTATCTCATACCCAAAACCCATTACTTATCTCATACCCATCACCATTACTTATCTCATACACACACCCATTTTTTATCTCATACCAAACACTGATTACTTATCTCATACCAAATACCCATTACTTATCTCATACCCAACACCCATTACTTACCTCATACCTAACACCCATTACTTATCTCATACTTAACACCCATTACTTATCTCATACCAAATACCCATTACTTATCTCATACCCAACATACATTACTTATCTCATACCCAACGTCCATTACTTACTTCATACCAAACACCCATTACTTATCTCATACCAAGCACCAATTACTTATCTCATACCCAACACCCATTACTTATCTCATACCCAACACCCATTACTTATCTCATACCCAACACCCATTACTTACCTCATATCAAACACACATTACTTATCTCATACCCAACATCCATTACTTATCTCATACCCAACACCCATTACTTACCTCATATCAAACACACATTACTAATCTCATACCCAACACCTATTACATATCTCAACACCATTACTTATTACACACCAATTATGGATTTGGTTTCATAATAATAAAAAGATCGTTATCCATTACACACAAAATCTGGATTTATTTTCATTATAATAAAAATACCATTATCAATAACACACCAAATATGGATTTGTTTTCATAAAAATAAAAACATCATTACTCATTACTTAACAATCTGGATTTGTTTTCATAATAATAAAAACACCATTATCCATTACTCACCAAACATGGGTTTGTTTTCAAAATGATAAAAATACCATTATCCATTACACACCAAATCTTGATTTGTTTTCATAATGATAAAAATACCATTTACCATTACTCACCAAATCTTGATTTGTTTTCATAATGATAAAAATACCATTATCCATAACTCACCAGATCTGGATTAGTTTTCACAATATAAAAATACTATTATCCATTACACACCAAATATTAATTTGGTTTCATAACAATAAAAAGACCATTATCCATTACACACCAAATCTGGATTTGTTTTCATAATAATAAATATACCATTATCTATCACACACTAAATATGATTTTTTTATAATAATAAATATACCATTATCCATTACACACCAAATCTGGATTTGTTTCCATAATAATAAAAATACCATTATCCATTACACATCAAATCTGGATTTGTTTTCATAATAATAAATATACCATTATCCATTACAAACCAAATCTGGATTTGTTTTTATAATAATAAATATACCATTATCCAGCACACACCAAATACGGATTTGCTTTCATAATGATAAAAATACCATTATCCATTACACACCAAACATGAATTTGTTATCATAATAATTAAAATGCCATTATCCATCACACACCAAATGTGGATTTGTTTTCATAATAATTAGAATACCATTATCCATAACACACAAAATATAAATTTGCTTTTATAATAATTAAAATACCATTATCCATCACACACCACAAATGGATTTGCTTTCATAATAATTAAAATACAATTATCTAATACACACCAAACATGGACTTGCTTTTATAATAATAAATATACCATTATCCATTACAAACTAAATCTGGATTTGTTTTCATAATAATAAATAAACAATTATCCATCACACACCAAACATGGTTTTGCTTTCATGATAATTAAAATACCATTATCCATTACACACTAAATCTGGATATGTTTTCATAATAATTAAAATGCCATTATCCATTACACACCAAATATGGATTTGTTTTCATAATAATAAATATACCATTATCCATAACACACCAAATATGGATTTGTATTTTATAATAATAAATATACCATTTATCCATCACACACCAAATATGGATTTGTTTTCATAATAATTAAAATACCATTATCTATCAAACACCAAATCTGGATATGTTTTAATAATGATAAAAATACCATTATCCATTACACACCAAATATGGATTTGCTTTCATAATAATCAAAATACAATTATCCATCACACACCAAATATGGATTTTCTTTCATAATAATAAAAATACCATTATCCATTACACACCAAATATTGATTTGTTTTCATAATGATAAAAATACCATTATCCATTACACACCAAATATTGATTTGTTTTCATAATGATAAAAATACCATTATCAATTACATACTAAATATGGATTTGTTTTCATAATGATAAAAATACCATTATCCATTACACACCAAATATTGATTTGTTTTCATAATGATGAAAATACCATTATCCATTACACACCAAATATGGATAATAAAAATACCATTATCCATTACACATCAAATATGGATTTGTTGTCATAAAAATAAAGATACCATAATCCACCACACACCAAAATAAGGGATGTTGATTAAGTTTGTGGATTTTTTTTTCACAATTTGGACACAGGCAGCCCTGTGATGTTTTTGGGGAGGTGGTGGGCTGAGGATAAGTGGATAAAAACAACTGTCACATCAAATAAAAACCCTGGTTTAGAGAGTTAAAGTAATATAACATTTCATGGTTGTCAGAGCCAGTAGAGCTTTGTGTTGTTTCTGTTTTAATGTTTTGTTGTTGGGGAAGATTCTAGTACCACTTTTCAAGTGTTTGATATGACCCAGTCAGGGATTAAACCCATGACCTTTTTCATGAATGGTGGACGCTATACACCTAGTCCATCACTGTGGTGCTTTGTTTCATTGAAAATGCCAATCAGGCGAATGGGGTTTAATGGGGCTAACTGTCATTTTCAGAACATTTCAGGTTATATAAGGCAAAACTAGTTTTATTGGTGGAGGAAGGCCTCAGTAGATCTGCGGTCCTTTCGCAAGTAACTAGCAATCTTTCTCACACAAACGTATGACCTGAGCAGTGAGAAATTAGTGATCTTGAGACGGCGCCTTGGACCAATTGGCCATGGAGGACCCTTTCGGTGAAGTTGAGAAAAGATGTTTTTTTCTTTTCCTTGGTCGTGTAAGATCAACCTTAGAATTTCTCACAGTGTGATAACAGGACACTATATCACAGTGTGATAACAGGACATTAAATCACAGTGTGATAACAGGACATTATATCACAGTGTGATAACAGGACATTAAATCACAGTGTGATAACAGGACATTATATCACAGTGTGATAACGACATTATATCACAGTGTGATAACAGGACACTATATCACAGTGTGATAACAGGACACTATATCAATATACATGTAAGTTTTATTCATTTTATATTGATTTTAAAACAAACACTCTTAGTGAATGTGTTATAATGGTCCTGGTATGAAAGAAAAATATGAAACCCCAGAGACCACTCATCAGAACTGATTCTAACCCTGGTTGTGTATGTATGAAATCAGTTCATTATCAACAGTGCAGAATTTTTTGCTTCTTTTGTCGTTTCCATTCAATTGTAAGAATCATTCATTTCTGTGGTATTGTCTCCAGTCACTGCTTCATTTCTGTGTTATTTTCTTTGGTCAATGCTTCATTTCTGTGGTATTGTCTCCAGTCACTGCTTCATTTCTGTGGTCTTTGGTCACTGCTTCATTTCTGTAGTATTGTCTCCATTCACTGCTTTATTTCTGTGGTATTGTCTCTGGTCACTGTTTCATTTCCATGGTATTGTCTCTGTTCTCTGTTTCATTTCTGTGTTATTGTCTCCAGTCATTGCTCCATTTCTGTGGTATTGTCTCCAGTCACTGCTTCATTTCTGTGTTATTTTCTCTGGTCACTGCTTCATTTCTGTGGTATTGTCTCCGGTCACTGCTTCATTTCTATGATATTGTCTTCAGTCACTGTTGTCTCTGTTAACTGTTTCATTTCTGTGTTATTGTCTCCAGTCACTGCTCCATTTCTGTGGTATTGTCTCTGTTAACTGTTTCATTTCTGTGTTATTGTCTCCAGTCACTGCTCCATTTCTGTTGTATTGTCTCCGGTTGCTGCTTCATTACTGTGGTATTGTTTCCGGTCACTGCTTCATTTCTGTGATATTGTCTCCGGTCACTGCTTCATTTCCATAGAAATGGGAAACAGCAAATAAGGCTGCTAAAGACAGGTGGCTGCTTAAAAGAGGTGACCTTTTACACAGGTTTAACTGTACTTCCACAGCACCAGTTACCTGAATAAAGCACTGTGGGAGTGCATCTAAAAAATCCCACACATGATCTAACCAGGAATCTACAATTTAGGAGCCTGTGATCTTGGAGCAAGTATGCTAACCACGAGTCCACCATCGCCACACCTGCATCTCCTCTAATACCATATTCAAACTCTAGATCCCTAATGTGGACCTACCGTTATTCTATACACAAAATATGTTCAAGATTAAAACATGAATATGCATCTACAATGACACAGCTGGCAGAGTGATTATTCCGAATACCACAAAAAAACATAATACCGTGTTAACAGAACAACCATATGTAAATACAAGTTTACACGAGCGAATAAGGAAAACAGAAGTGAAAACAAACGTTCATGTAAAAGTGGTTGTTTTGTACTTGTACAGCCTTTAACCTTGCTTTCAGCAATTTTCTGGTTCCATCATGATGATTGCTCAGTGCTTCAGATAAGTTTTTGTTGCACTGAGTATTAAGCTGTTCAACAAATCTAACATGCTGATTTTAAAATGCCACAGGTAAAATTGATGATGTACAAACTATATATAACTGCTTTAATAACAGTAACAAGGCCCAAGCGGGATGGTAGTCCAATGGATTAAGTGTTGGCCTCTCAGGCCATTATTCGCAGGTTCAATCCCACAGTCAATGTGATGGTCAGTACTGGTTCTGCCCTAGAGCGATTCTGAGCTTACTTCACAATCAGACAAAATGAATTAGTGTAAAAAAAATTAATAAATTCAAAAACATTATCAAAGCATTTTTTTTCTTACATCATGCAAAAATGAATTCGTATAAACAAAACAAATCATTCATATTAATGTGCGTCAAACATTAAAACTTATTTTGATATGCACAACTTCCATTTGAATGCTGAAACTTCAAATATCCAATGCTAGTTATATTCTTAACTTTTAATTTTAATGTTGAATTTCAAATTTTCAATGCAGAAATACTACTTAAAAATTGGTTATCTGGACCACTGGTGTCTTCTAAAACAGTATAATAAGCACTGCCAGATTGTAGTTTCATGCAACAGATGGGTAATATGATACCCCACCCATTTAATTAATATGAAAATGTGCCCGTCAATACAAATGCCCCCACTTAGTTTCCCTGTAGTCTTATTGTAGCAATGTCATTTGACTTGTGACAGTAGTATTACAGAGATGACAATATAATCTGCATTCTGATACTAAATGATAGCAAGTTTGGTCAAAATCAGTTGGGAAGTTTAGGAGGAGCATGTAGTGAAGACAAGATTTACAATTAAAGTTGTCATGGAGAACTGTTAATAAGATTTTATTTTTCGTTCTAATTCATATTAATACTTAAAAGATTTGTATGTGTGTAAATTTCAATAAATAAATATACTTAAACTATTTATCGAAAATTCATAACTCTGACAAAAATCGATGGACCAGAATGTAATGACAAACTCTCTGACAAGTTTGACCATAATCAGTTGTAAAGTGTAGGAGGAGTGAGTTCTGACAAGATTTACCATTAAAAATAATGAAAGGGCCATAATGCCATCAAAAGCCGATCAAGCAAAAAATGATGACAATAATGTCCAACGAGACTTCATGCTGACAAAAAGGTGTGATGCATGTACATAGATTTACTACTAAAAATATGAAAACAGCCATGAACAAGCTGAAGGTGGACAGACTGGAACATAGCGATGATATATGCAACTAAAATTCATACCAATATTCCCTAGCAAGATTTGTGAAAATAAAGCTAACAAGAAAGTGTGACAGATTTATCTTTAAAAACAAATACGGGGCCATCTGTTTCCATCAATATGGGGTAAAGCATCCACCTCGCATGAGGAAGGTCATGGGTTCATTCCCTGGTAGAGTCATATCAAAGACCAAAGACTTGAAAAATGGTACTAAAATTTCCTCGCTTGGCGCTCAGCATTTAGAGAATAGTTCTATGTCTACTCAACCCGGTGTCAGTATAATGTGACTGGGTGGGGTGCCATACCATGTGTCTGCGGCATGATACTCTAGTGTGGCAGCACTCAGGATACTGTCCCAAGTAGACACCGTTGCTATATAAATGAGAAATTGTTGAAAGTGATGCCAAACACCATATGCTAAAAACAATTGTCTTCATAAAAAATTTGGAGGTAACAGAAATGTTGCCATTTTGCATCTTCTTTAGTTTAGTTTAAACATATTTTATTGCCATACATAAAAATTAAATGCAAACAGGTTGGGTCACAAGTTCTAGCACTGTTAGTTTTGATCCTTCCCTAATCATCTTTAGTAGATCAGGTGGGGTCACACCTACTACCTTAAGCATGCAAGGCAGATAAATGTAATTATGGACAGCAGATATCTACCAATAGACTACCCTGCAGTGTTTTGCTTTGATAAAAAAATAAAATAAAAGAAGTAAAGATTAAAATGTTTTTTTTATAAATATGATAAAAATCAATCTGTGTAGAAGATACAATTCTAAATATCAATATCAGTCAGTTGGTAGTGTAGTGGATAAAGTGTTGACCATTCACACCAGTGGTCCCTTGTTCGATCAACAACTTTAAGACAATGCCTCTTTAAAAACAACACTTGACAGTAAGCAAGATCTACCCAGGAAGCTGACTTGAGAGTTCTTAATTATAAGCTTTGAGCTTTAGTTTACTCGAAATCAAGCTTAAAATAAAATACAGTCACACCTGTGTAAGTGGTCACCTCTGTTAAGCAGCCACTTGTCTTAAACAGCCACATTTGTTATTTCCCATTTCTATGCTTTTAGAGCAAAATAACCTGTATTAAGCAACAGTCTTGTCTTTAGCCCCTTCCCTTGACTGGCTGCTCAAGACAGGTTTGACTGTAGTATGAACTGAATATAAATGTTTTCCAGGAAAGCTTATGTGGATAAAGCAACGTGCCTGAAGACCCAGAAATGTTCTCACATACATATACGACCCTCCAATCCTGGGGTTGTCATAATTCACCAACCATTCTTGAGAATATTCTTAGACTTGAACTTGAAAATCCAAATTCAATTCTTAGATATCTAGTTTATCATCACAGATAGGATAATTGTGAAATTGTAATTGACTATATATTAAGTGTTCCTACAAACTTGCCGTAAAAATGTTTTTTTCTCTTAGTATGTTTTTCAAAATCCATTCTTTTTAACCCTTTACTTCATAAAGACGCCTTTGGACACCTCTAATATTGAAAGCATTAATTCACCACATATCAGCAATGGGTGAATTATGTTTATATTAACTCACAGAGTGGAAAACAGTGCAGGAAGTGTTCAGATTGCTCGTTACGAGCAATCTGAACTCTTCCTGCACTGTTTTCAAAGGCCTTCTGTGATTTGTGTGGGAAAACCCGTATCTATGGAGTAAAGGGTTTAAGTCTAACATGTTTTCTTACGAACGGTTGGTGAATACCACCCCTGGTGGATCATACACCGTCTGCAGTTAATATTTACACATTTATTTATAATGGAACTGCTTCAACTGTCCATAGCCAGCACTAAATTAGGTTTAAATGCATACATTCTCCCTTTGAAACATTTATTAAGTACATAATATGATTAACCAATAAAAATCTAAGAAAAGCATCTAAGTGATCCTGATGATTTAAGACTGGTTCCAGTACATAATTTATAGTTTTATCATCACTGATTTCAGAATGAATAAATTACAAGTCAAAATTCAGTTAAGATTTCAAGAATTTAAGTAAAATTGAAGGAAACAGTAAATATGAAGCCAAAGTAATTAAAAGCGTGCAATATGATGTAGATTAAAACTCTCTGAAAACGAAAATGAGATTATTTCTAATTACATCGTGTAACAATAATTAATGGTTCCATCAATAACAGTCATACCTACATATAAATACAAAGAGGGCTATGCACATTGGCCCTAATTCTCTTACCAGGGGCTGAGGAGACAAGGCCAAAAAAGGGGACTTCTGATAATACAAGGGTCATGCTTCAGATAGTTAAAGTTGGCCAGCTGAGATATTATAAATATGGTTGAATATTTAGAATCATCGAGGGCTAATAGACTTAAATCATTTAAATCAGTAGTGAGAGACAAATCATGATGAGATGCAATGTTGTATATCAACCATCACCGAGATTGTGGCCGGGCGGGGATTCGAACTCGTGACTCCTGGGTTGCTAGTCAGACACGCTAATGACTGAGCTAATCAGACCTGGCTATATTCTAAATATATAACTATATATAACTTGTTGAAGAATACATGAAAACTGTGGATGCTATGGAGTACCTATGACATGATTTTTTTTATGATTCAAGGGCCATAACTCCTATATTAATTATCCAATTTGGCCAGTTCAAGAACATGTTCTCAAAAAAAGATTTGGACCATTTTTTTGCTGAGAGTCTAATCCAGTTGCTATTTAATTTGACCTGCAATAGAACATTTAGTTTGAATTATAACATCAATGTTTGCAGCTAATTAATTGGAAATAAATATTTTCTTGGGTATAAGAGTGGATTTTGAAGAGGGTGTTACCGGTATCTATTATTTAAAGGGAGTATATCAGAAAAAAAAGCTATAAATGTCTTAAAAAATAAAATAATTAAAACGGATAAAAAGCATTTCATTATTATAATCAACAAAATCCAAATGGTTTGGTATGTCAAATCAACCAAAAGATGACAAAATTGATATCTAAGTTGTAGTGGTTAAAACTTGAAATGAAATCCCCATTCTAATAATAGACAACACTTAGTACTGCTTGACGTCATTCGGACTCTATCCAAGACGAAACAATTTTTACTACATGTGAGCCTGTATCAATGGCAGATCTACTCTTTAAAAAAAAACAGCATATGCCCCTCCCTCGTTAACTCCTATATTTTATTAAAATCCACTATATTTCTACTGAAAACATGTGTTCCCGTTCAGATTTTGTGTTGCACCCTTCTAAACTGAAATCCTGAATCCGCTACTGTGCATAACAGATCAAACTGAAATCTAAATGAAATCACGTGACTCATTATATACGTCATAAAATATGTTGCACTTTAAACAGGAAATCTATTTTAGTCTTAGCTAGGCGCGTAGCCTTAGTTAGGAAATCTCTTTTTTATATATTATTTTGGCATGTTTAAATAGATATCCTTTTGGCAGTATGGGATCAGAGAGTATATCATATAGGCATGATGTATAAAAATATGTTTTAAGCCAATTTCAAAAGTTTGAAAAATCCTAATAAATAAAACTGCAATCCAACAACAGTTGTCAATGGGGCAAGTAATAAGCAAACCACGACCATTACCTTTAGTTTTTTCTTAATGCATTCTCTGTATTATTTCTTTTAAAGAGTTGGTATAGCTATAGTGACAGAACTACAAATAAGTTCCGTGTAAATACTGAACTTGTAAATTAATTGCTGATTTTAATGTCTACCTGCCTTCCCAAATCAGCCATTGTACCATTTCAAAAACATTTCTGCATGAATCATTTATTTTTTTAGCATAAGTCATCAAAATAATTGCTTCTGACGTGTTTGGCGAAAAATTCCGTAATTGTTGAAATTGCTGTACAACTTTGCCATCAAGTCTATGAACTCAGTCCCAGAATGCTTGATTATTGATTATTTAATTGGAAATAAGCAAGTTTCCGGACCAGGTAACACGCAGTAAGGTAAATATTCCTGCTGTTAACGTTCCAGTCTTAAACAATGCTGTCGAGCTGTGGTTCAGGTATAGGTATGGAAAATCACATTTTATTTAATAATTAAAACTTCCCTGTATGGTATGGCATGGAGTGGTTGGCCCATAATGGAATATCTACATACATAAGCAACTTGATTGATTGATTGATTGATTGATTGATTGATTGATTGATTGATTGATTGATTGATTGATTGACTATTTAGTGTCATTTTTATGCCATCAGGGGCTAACAGATGATCAGTTAACCTAACCACTGTTTCCTGGGATCCTGAAAGGTTAACCAGTACTTGTGCACACCCCATCACCGCAAGTAACTGATAACTTTCCTACTTGAATCAGTGGTGAGAGAAGATTGATAATGAGACACAATGTCGTATCGGAGACTTACCAGCTGGGATTCGAACTCATGACCCCTGGATTGATAGTCAGATGCGTAACCAACTGAGCTAATCGAGTCCAGATTTATAAGCAACTTATCAAACATTTGCTCATAATTTGCTGAATTTGATTAAAGATTCTCTTGTCATAGTTTTTTAACCATTCCAATATCATCGTGAAATGTTTCAATATACAGTCAAACTTGTCTTAAGCAGCCAGTCAATGGAATAAGCAAGTGTGGCCTTTGAAGTAAGGTTGTTGCAATAATACAGTATGATTTGCTCTGAAAGCATATAAATGGGAAATAGCAAATGTGGCCGTTTGATAGTCAGGTCACCGTTTGACTGTAAATTAACAGACTAAGATCCAAACAACATACACTGAAATCAGACTTGACTCACACAATGATCTGACACTATTGCAAATGCTGTTACTGACATAATCAGCAAATTTAAAGTTTAACAACAAAAAACTATAACCCATGAAATAAGAGTTCCAATAGGGCAATGAATGCATTGTAGGTTAATTTCAAACCGACAATGCATTCAAAACTTCACAATGGCATTCTGTACACAAAAAATAATTTTCTAATGTACCATGGGCAAGAACATAAAGACGGACAGACGATGGATTAATTGGCATGGCATTAAAGCTCTACTGGTTTTTGGCCAGTTGAGAGACTATAGTGAAGTCGCATGGAAGCTTCGATGACAGTTCTTACTTTATAACAAGCATTGATCTCTGTTTGATTTTCAAGGAAAATACTTGTACATTACTGACATAATGTCTACAAACATGAATTTTGCAAAATGTCAATTATCACTGAACATAAAGGGACACAAAGCATTGTTTTAATAAATTTTCACTTAAAGAGAGTATATCAGGATTTTTCAAAATATTTAAACCGATTTAAACACTTTTGTCCAATATATCATGCCTATATATATATATACTCACTGACCCCGTATTGCCAAACGAATATGTATTTAAACATGCCAAAATAATATCTTGGAAAGAGATTTCCTAACTTGGGCTACATACACGCCTAGGTTGGACTAAAATAGATTTCTTGCTAAAATTTGCATCATAATTATTCAGTGACGTATTAATCGAGTTAAGTAATTTCATTTTTATTTCAATTTGATCCATTATACAGGCTGACACTTTGTAAAAAAATAATTATCTTGGAGAGTTCAAACCACGATGTGAAGATTGTCAAGCAGTATTAAATGCTGTCTTTTTTAACGGTGGGGATTTCTTTTCAAGGTCACTGCTCCGATTGAAATAATTTCACTAGTTTACAGATAAAAACTGTTAATACCGTAATTTCCTAAAATATTCAGACAGTAATATTGAAGAGTAATATTGATTTATACTACTTTAATTTAGCTTGATCGCAATTAAAGCTCGGGGGCTTATCTGAATTACTTTCGAGTTCACGTCCTGGGTAGAACCAGTACAGAGTGTTGTTTTATGAGAGGCATCAGGTCTAGCTGGATTATCAAACCCGCAAACTCTGGCATGAGCAGCCAACACTCAATGCATTACACTACCACCCTGCTTAAAGACTCATGCATTCATAGTGTAAAAGACCGATTCCTGACACAGGTAAAATTTAATTTTAACATTTCTGAGTGTCCCTTTAAGTTGACCACTAAATCTCACATATTGATAACTGATTTATAAATAACCGAATCTAAGAATCAATCTACAATACGCTGTTGTACTTTTACAATTTGGGAATGAATTTGGGCCTTTGACATATGGTAAAATGCATGACATCTTTTTTTTTTGGCCCCTATTCTTTTTTACATTTAAAAGGAAACCGAATTTCATGTAACATTACGTGTTATGTTGAACACTTCTGCCGTGTTATTTGAAAATTGGTCCATGTATTTCAAAGTTACGGTCCATACTTGACCAACAATGCCTCAATATGCTAAAGTCCTGTTCAGGACCTAGACCTTTAAAGGTAGCCACCCAGGTTTTTATGCACAGCATGTTGTCATGTTATTCTGTTCTATTATTTGAAAATTATTTTGTGCCATGCATTTGGAAGTTACAGGACAGATACAACCTACAATGAGGTTCGTGGAAATACAGTCTCCATATATGCCTAAGCCCTGTAAGAGACCATGACCTTTTAGGTAAGTCGCCCAGGTGTTATGCAATATACTATGCAGAATACTTCTGAGAAGTTATTTAAATGTAGAAGAACAGACACAAAAATATGGACAGACAAAAGGACGAATTTCAACTGGTAGGGGACTAACAACTTATCATCCTAAAATAATTCATTTTATTGGGTGTCACTCAGTTCTGAAACAGATGAGGAACTCACTGGAACATTTATTACCTTTCTGTTTTATTCTTTCCTTTCTTCTCTTCTTTTGGGGCAGATGGGATCAGTATTTCTTTTTCATTCCTGAAAGTTTAAAAAGTACCTTATATGTATTATTCCAATCTAACCATCAGCGAGTTTTATTTTAGTTACACAGATATTTGTCATCGCAAACAAATATCAATCAAAACACACACAAATATTATTAGTAAACTAGGCGAAAACTAAAAATACAATTTGTTTGTCTAAATCATGACCGTATTTGAGAAAATAGCTAGGTGGGAAAATTATTTTTTTTATTGTCCATCCAATTATTTTAATGTCTCTCCAACTCCACCACCACCTCTTATAACCAGCTTATCTTGCATTATAACAATGAAAATGACAATGATAATAATAATAATAATAATAATTAATAATAATAATAATAATAATAAAATCTTTATTTCAAGAGGGTAACACAATTAGTATAATACAGCAGTTACTAATCTCCCTTGCTCTCCTCAAATGTATGAATATTTACAAAAATATATTTAAGAAATATGTGAAATGAGCATTGCACACAATATCATAAAACAAAATTCTCCATTACATCAAATTACATATAAAGATAGGCATCTACTCAAAGCATGCACTCATAAATCTACCAGACACGTAAGTGCACACACAGTAGTTATTACTAGAAGTGTCTTTAATTCTAGTGCATGACAGTATGAGCAAAATAATATATTTACACAAACAACTGAAGACTAACAGTATAATTTACAAAAGGTCATGATATTTCTTAAAGTTTTAACTTTTCATCCATTTCATGCAAGCATTGTGAAATGCCTGTATGGATGAAGATGTATTTATGTCTGTTGGCAAGCAGTTCTACATAACAGGCCCAGTGAAAGATAAACTCTTCCTCTACATTTGGACAAAAGAAAGTTCTGAGAAGTTGTAGATCCTAAAATGGGCAGAATTGCATTACCAGTATTACGCTTATTGAAAATATCATGAACATAAGTAGGTGCAGTACCTTTATCTACTTTAAACATAACTTAAGCTTTTCGAAGGAAATTTCTTTCCAAAAATGCAAAATTCAGATTTCATAAAAATAAACAAGTTTTGTATTTATCAATTTTAATCAAATTTGTCAACAATAAACATATATATATTTATAAGCATAACAAATTGTGTGAATTTTATTGGAAGATATTATCAATTCCCTGAAAATTAATGGTTCAAACAGCGATACCCCTAAATCACCAACTTTGCAATTAGCAGTGGTTGTAACTGCCATTAACAGCAATGAAGGCAACACATACCCGCCTCACTGAAAGCACAATATTGGCAATACAGTGTTGAGAAATGTTGTTCCACTCCTGACCCAAGATGTGGGAAAGCTCATTTATGTTTCTCTGTGGTGGCCGACGAGCGTTAATGTGTCTACCAACTCATCCCTGGCAGACATGCCGAAATGGAGTTTTACATTTTTAAAGTCTCTCACTCTATGCTGAACAATGCATTTCTGCTATACAGCCTTCATCAGGTTCAAATTACATAATAATAAACAGTGTCATAAATTGATGATGTCATAAACAGTTAAATTTGGCATAAAAATAAATGAAATATGCAGAATATTGGGGTAATGACCAAATAAGAATACCTCAATATAAATGTACCAAAAAGTAAACAGAATATTCATAAATATAAGTACAGGATCAAGAAGATACATAATTTGTGACCAGTGAAAAAATGTGTGTTAAGCAGAAAAACAAAACAAGAGTTGTCAGAATGGGATAAAACTCACCACCCATGCAAAGATCGCGATTGGAGGCAAACACCAAAACTTAAACGTAACTAAACGCAAAAGTTTAACCTTGGTGTCAACAGAGGACGCCGCCAATGCCGATGTGACGCCGGGGTCATGGCAATAGCTCTACTGGACATTCATCCTGGCGAGCTAAAAACAGTAATATCTGTACTATATGGTATAACCTAATAACTTACAAGAACAAGAGGCCCTGAGGACGCTCTACTGACTCATAGTGGCCACAGCACTTTTTGAAATTCTACTATGCAATAGAAACATCGGCCATCTTGAATTTTAGATAGAAAAAATAAATCTTTTGTAAAGTCTCCTATGCAATAGAAACATCCATGTTTCAATTTAATTGGTCTAGTGGTTTCAGAATAAATGAAAAAAAAAAGAGAATTTTCTGTTTTCCCACAGTATCCTTACAGGGCCCCTATATATTTTAGCCCCTTAATTCTTATCTGCAAGCAAACCCCTACACTTAGGGATAATTTATATCAAATATGTACAAATCTGACATACCTGTTCTTAAGAAAACAATTTTACTTAAATTCCCAATTTGTACCTTTTTGGAGTCCCTCCTGACCCCTTAAGTCAGTGGAACCCAGTCATTTTCACAAATCTTAACCTCCTTCACCAAACAATGCTTCTGTGAAGATATAGGCAAAATCATTTCCATTTTAAAAAAAAACATAAAATATTATAATAACATGTATCCCCTAATTGAACCCTCAGGGCGGGGTCATATTTAACCCTAGGGACACCATTTGAACAAATCTAACAAAACTATAGTTGGTCATCATTACAACATAAACATTTTGAAAATTTGTTGGGCCGTTCATGAGAAGAAGATTTTTTAAATTTTGGACTATTTTTAGTAATGGCGGCCTTCTTGAATTTCAGATAAAAAAAAAAATCTTCGGTATAGTCTCCTATGCAATAGAAACACCCATGTGAATTTTCTGTCTTCCCATAGTATACCTATGTAAAATTCTAAGTCCCCTTACAGGGCCCCTATAAATTTTAGCCCCTAAATTCTTATCTGCAATCAAACCCCTACACAAAGGGATAATTTATGCATAATATGAACAAATCTGACATACTGGTTGTTAAGAAAACGAATTTAGTAATTCCCAATTTTTACCCTTTTGGGGCCCCTCCTGACCCCTTAAGACAGTGGAACCCAGTCATTTTTACAAATCTGAACCTCCTTCACCAAACAATGCATCTGTGAATATATAGGCAAAATCATTTCCATTTTAAATAAAACAAAAAAAAAAAAAAAATTATAATGACATGTGTCCCCTAATTGAACCCTTGGGGCAGGGTCATTTTTAACCCTAGGGACACCATTTGAACAAATCTAACAAAACTATAGTTGGTCATCATTTCTACATAAACATTTTGAAAATCTGTTGGGCCGTTGATGAGAAGATTTTTTAAGTTTTGGACTATTTTTAGTAACAGCGGCCATCTTGAATTTCAGATCGAAAAAAAAAAAAAATCTTCTATATAGTCTCCTATGCAATAGAAACACCCATGTGAAGTTTCAGTTTAATTGGCCTAGTGGTTTCAGAGAAAGTGCTGCTAACAGACAACAAACGACAGACGACGGACAACAGACAACGCGCCATCGCATAAGCACTTCTGGCCTCTGGCCAGTAGAGCTAAAAATGTCAGGAAAATAAAATTTTGAAACATTTAATACAAAAACAAAATTGCCCAAGATATTAAGAGAGACTAATAAATTATAAGTTTATAAAAAAAATATTACAACTGCTCTGACTATAATATAATATTTAATATGAAATGAAAAAAATCCATGGGTTGTTAGTTCCAATCCCCACCTGGCCACAATCTCTGGGATGGTCGATATACAACATTGAGTCTCATCATCATTCATTTCTCACCGCAGATTCATGTCGGAAAATGATCAGTTCTTTGCAGAGATGGGTGTGCTCGAGTACTGGTTAACCTTCCAGGATCCCAGAAAACAATGGTTAGGTTAACTGATCGTCTGTTAGCCCTCGATGGCATAAAAATGATGCTAAATATTTAATTAACATGAAAATTATATACAATATTAAGGACTTATAAAGAGAAGGAAAAGCAACTGATTAAGATATGAACTCTCGCGTATTCACGCAAAATCTAGCGAAATCTCGTTTTCACATATCCTAACTTCCATTCATCTCAGAAATATAAGTTAAAAGTCTTTCTTTGCACAATGGAATTCTCTTTGAAACGAGACCATTCCCAGCAAATTATGTTTCTAATTGTTGAAGTACTTATGATTACAAAATGTGTATATTACTGCAACTAAAAAATCAGGGAAAATAATTGAAATTTTACTTCAAACTACAATATTTTAAATTCAAGATCATTTTGCATGTTTAAAACATTATAAAACATCTACGGTTACAATCATACACCTTACATTTTATGCAAAAGAAATCTAATTTTGAATGATTAATTTGCTTTTTATTAATTCTCCGCATGCTATTCTATCAACATTTAGTAGAGATATGCAAGTTTCCTATCCTTTTATACAAGTCCTTGAAATTGTGTATCATTCACAACTGTGACATTTAAATTTAGTTTGAGGGTCATTCACAATGTTGTATAAAATCAAAGACTTCACAGAATGAAATTCTCAATGAGACCATTCTTAGCAATTTGTGTTTAAAATTGTTGAAGTACAAAATGTGCATATTCAGGGCTTGAAATTTCTGATAAAAGCTACTCATCCTCCCTTGCCAACATTTTTAAATGAGTGCTTAAAATCAAAGAAATATTAAGGTCATTTTCTTACTCGTTCAGACCATATGTTAACTTGTCATGGCCAGCGGACGTGTTGAGTTTTCCAGCCCTGATATTGTCACTAAAGTCAAATAACGGTATTTGAAATTTTATTTCAAACTGCAATGTTTTTATTTGAAGATCATTTTGCATGATAAAAACAATACAAAATGCAAAAGGGTTAAAATGTCATACACCTTGTATTTTAGATACCAGCAACAGAAATCAGTTACTTGTGAACTCTGAATATTTTTTGGGGGGTATTTTATCAACATTTTGTTTGGAGATACAAGTTTCCTATCCTTCTCTTATACATTCTTGATTAAAGAATACGAGTGTCATAAAATGTAGATATTTCTCTTTTCATATGGTTGTATTTTGTGTATTGTATACTATCAAATTTGTGAACTGTTTTTGCAAAATCAATTAATAGAATTGAATGTCATCAGATTTAGGCCAACATTTTAATAATTTTTATTAAATTTGCTTTCTCTCGAACCTAGCTTTCAAAATTTGGTAGGTTAAAAATAGATGTCAGAAAAAAACACGGTCTCAAAAATATGAAAACAAGATTTGGATCGGCAGTTATTTTTTACGGGCAGAAAGAGAGAAAGCAAAAAAAAACAAGATTTTAATTTTGCAAAGGCAAAAAAGCTAAAAATATCTTAAAAAATAAAATTATTTTTAAAATGGTTTAATTACATCTCATTATCATTGATAAATAAAATCTAAAAAGGTTCAGTATGTCAACTCTACCAAACTGTGGCAAAATTGCTGTATAAATGTGAGTTGTAATCTTGAAATGAAATCCCCATTCTAAAATTAGACAGCACTTATATACTGCAAGACGACCATCGTATTGTCATTCAAACTCTTTCTATAATGAAACCATTCTTACTATGTGTAAACCTGTATGACGGATCAAATTGAAATCAAAATGAAATCACATGACTCATTTAATATGTCACAAAATATATTGCAATTTTAATCAGGAAATCTATTTTAGTCTACCTAGGCACGTAGCCCAAGTTAGGAAATCCCTTTTCAGTATATTATTTTGGCATGTTTAGATAAATATCTTTTAAGCAATACAGGGTCAATGAGTATTATATAGGCATGATGGGAAATAATTGTTTATAGCCAATTTTAAAATTTTGAAAAGTCCTGATCCATTTCTTTTTTAGTTCTTACATCTTTCTACTTATGAACTGAATGCACTACCTTACTTATAGTGTATTAAAGTTCAAACTTAAAAATTTTACATTGATTGTGAAACATGTTCTTACAACATAAACAAATCACGTTCAATGTCTTGACGGGGATCCAGGATCTGATGCTTTGACATTACGGAGAATTTGGTGTTGAAAAATAACTATTTACTATCCCCCCCCCCCCCCCCCCCCCCACCGCTTGTAGAGCTGAGCAGGGGGATATAGAAAAGGGTTGCGTCCGTCTGTCCGCTCGTGCATGTGTCCACAACATATCTCCTTCAGTTGTGTTTGTCATTTTAAATAACTTGGCACAAATGTTCACCTGGACAAGGGTGCAAATGATTTGGGTCTGTTCGTCACAGGTCAAGGTTATAGCTCAAAGTCAAGTGTTTGGCAATCCAATGTATACACTGTGTTTCCTCTTTTCCTGACCTTATATTGTTATCGGATTTTTAAATAACTCGGCACAAATGTTTAACTAGGATAAGATGATGTGTCATGCAAATGACTTAGGTCTGTTCTTCAAAGGTCAAGGTCACAGCTCTGTCCGTCCATCCACTGCTGTTCGGACTGTATCTTCTTTAGTTGTGATTGGATTTTTAAATAAACTGGCACAAATGCTAACCAGTCCAAGATGATGTGTCATGCAAAATAGTTGGGTCTGTTTGTCAAAGATAGTTTTTCTTTTGTTTTGGGGTTATAACAAGACAATATGTCATATAACAGTTGGCTACGTATTTTAGTTTGTGGCATTTACAAGTGATTTATGTGCTTGGTGACTTTTTCATTTCCTGCAATTTAAATCCACTTCTCTGGAAATGCCTCTAAGGGTTAATGAGGTGGCGGGGATATGACCACGTTAGTGACAACCTCTTGTTAATATAACAAATGCAAAACACTTTTAACATGTTATGATCATGTTCAAACAATTAATTATCAGATATTACAATGATACTTCATATGCAATGCTTTTTTTATTTCCCCATATGTAAGAAAAATTCCACTCAAAATTAACAGTGTATATAATATATACATGTACACAAAACAATGGTAAAAATAGTTAAATATACGTTAGCTTATGTTTTGCTAGGAAAGAAATTGATAGTCTGAAAACTGAAGAAACTAGTTTTATTACCTATTTGACTCAAGTAAGTCAATTTCTATTAAGCATGATTTTTTATGTATGTGTGTGTTTTAATGAGGTTTAACATATAACAAGTTTTATATTTATGGCATATCCAGTTTTATTGGTGACTGAGTAAAACTACCTGTCCTTATACAAGTAACTGGCAAATTTTCTCAAATAATTTATTTTTTAACCAAGCTGGTCTTGAACCTACTGCCACAGCAGTGAGTGGTAAGTGGTTGTTAGACAACACCACCTTGGACAACTCAGCCACAGCAGTGAGTGGTAAGTGGTTGTCAGACAACAGCACCATGGACTACCCAGCCATAGATGACCCACTGCCACAGCAGTGAGTGGTAAGTGGTTGTTAGACAACAGCACCCTGGACTACTCAGCCACAGCAGTGAGTGGTAAGTGGTTGTTAGACAACAGTACCTTGGACTACTCAGCCACAGCAGTGAGTGGTAAGTGGTTGTCAGACAACAGCACCATGGACTACCCAGCCATAGATGACCCACTGCCACAGCAGTGAGTGGTAAGTGGTTGTTAGACAACAGCACCTTAGAGTACTCAGACACAGCAGTGAGTGGTAAGTGGTTGTTAGACAACGGCACCATGGACTACCCAGCCATAGATGACCCACTGCCACAGCAGTGAGTGGTAAGTGGTTGTCAGACAACAGCACCTTTGACTACTCAGTCACAGCAGTGAGTGGTAAGTGGTTGTCAGACAACAGCACCTTGGACTACTCATCCACAGCAGTGAGTGGTAAGTGGTTGTCAGACAACAGAACCTTGGACTACTCAGCCATAGATGACCCACTGCCATAGCAGTGAGTGGTAAGTCATTGTTAGACAACAGCACCTTTGACTACTCAGTCACAGCAGTGAGTGGTAAGTGGTTGCCAGACAACAGCACCTTGGACTACTCATCCACAGTAGTGAGTGGTCAGTGGTTGTCAGACAACAGAACCTTGGACTACTCAGCCATAGATGACCCACTGCCATAGCAGTGAGTGGTAAGTCGTTGTTAGACAACAGCACCTTTGACTACTCAGTCACAGCAGTAAGTGGTAAATGGTTGTCAGAAAACAGCACCTTAGACTACTCATCCACAGCAGTGTGTGGTAAGTGGTTGTCAAACAACAGGACATTGGACTACTCAGCCATAGATGACCAACTGTCACAGCAGTGAGTGGTTAGTGGTTATGAGACAACAGCACCTTGGACTACTTGGCCACAGCAGTGAGTGGTAAGTGGTTGTCTGACAACAGCACCTTGGACTACTCAGCCATAGATGACCCACTGCCACACCAGTGAGTGGTAAGTGGTTGTCAGACAACAGCACTATGGATTACTCAGCCATAGATGACCCACTGCCACAGCAGTGAGTGGTAAGTGGTTGTCAGACAACAGCACCTTGGACTCTTTGATCATAGCAGTGAGTGGTTAGTGGTTATGAGACAACAGCACCTTGGACTACTTGGCCACAGCAGTGAGTGGTAAGTGGTTGTTAGACAACAGCACCTTGGACTACTCAGCCATAACAGTGAGTGGTAAGTGGTTGTCAAACAACAGCACCTTGGACTCTTTGAACATAGCAGTGAGTGGTTAGTGGTTATGAGACAACAGCACCTTGGACTACTTGGCCACAGCAGTGAGTGGTAAGTGGTTGTTAGACAACAGCACCTTGGACTACTCAGCCATAGCAGTGAGTGGTAAGTGGTTATTAGACAACAGCACCTTGGACTACTTGGCCACAGCAGTGAGTGGTAAGTGGTTGTTAGACAACAGCACCTTGGACTACTCGGCCACAGCAGTGAGTGTGGTAAGTGGTTGTTAGACAACAGCACCTTGGACTACTCAGCCATAGCAGTGAGTGGTAAGTGGTTATTAGACAACAGCACCTTGGACTACTTGCCCACAGCAGCGAGTGGTAAGTGGTTGTTAGACAACAGCATCTTGGGACTACTCAGCCACAGCAGTGAGTGGTAAGTGGTTGTTAGACAACAGCACCTTGGACTATTCAGTCACAGCAGTGAGTGGTAAGTGGTTGTTAGACAACAGCACCTTGGACTACTTGGCCACAGCAGTGAGTGGTAAGTGGTTGTTAGACAACAACACCATGGACTACTCAGCCACAGCAGTGAGTGGTAAGTGGTTGTTAGACAACAGCACCATGGACTACTCAGCCACAGCAGTGAGTGGTAAGTGGTTATTAGACAACAGCACCTTGGACTAATTGGCCACAGCAGTGAGTGGTAAGTGGTTGTTAGACAACAACACCATGGACTACTCAGCCACAGCAGTGAGTGGTAAGTGGTTGTTAGACAACAGCACCATGGACTACTCAGCCATAGCAGTGAGTGGTAAGTGGTTATTAGACAACAGCACCTTGGACTACTTGGCCACAGCAGCGAGTGGTAAGTGGTTGTTAGACAACAGCACCTTGGACTACTTGGCCACAGCAGTGAGTGGTAAGTGGTTATTAGACAACAGCACCTTGTACTACTTGGCCAGAGCAGCGAGTGGTAAGTGGTTATTAGACAACAGCACCTTGGACTACTTGGCCACAGCAGTGAGTGGTAAGTGGTTATTAGACAACAGCACTTTGGACTTCTCGGCCACAGCAGTGAGTGGTAAGTGGTTGTTAAACAACAGCACCAAGGACTACTCAGCCATAGCAGTTAGTGGTAAGTGGTTGTTAGACAACAGCACCATGGACTACTCAGCCACAGCAGCGAGTGGTAAGTGGTTGTTAGACATCAGCACCTTGGATTACTTGCCCACAGCAGTGAGTGGTAAGTGGTTATTAGACAACAGCACCTTGGACTTCTCGGCCACAGCAGTGAGTGGTAAGTGGTTGTTAGACAACAGCACCATGGACTACTCAGCCATAGCAGTGAGTGGTAAGTGGTTGTTAGACAACAGCACCTTGGACAACTCGGCCACAGCAGTGAGTGGTAAGTGGTTGATAGACAACACCACCTTGGACTACTCAGCCATAGCAGTGAGT
This sequence comes from Panopea generosa, assembly GCA_029582155.1. Classification (NCBI taxonomy): domain Eukaryota; kingdom Metazoa; phylum Mollusca; class Bivalvia; order Adapedonta; family Hiatellidae; genus Panopea; species Panopea generosa. The sequence goes on from CM055902.1 coordinate 35,994,384, forward strand.
GGTAAGTGGTTGTTAGACAACAGCACCTTGGACAACTCGGCCACAGCAGTGAGTGGTAAGTGGTTGTTAGACAACAGCACCTTGGACTACTCGGCCACAGCAGTGAGTGGTAAGTGGTTGTTAGACAACAGCACCTTGGACAACTCGGCCATAGCAGTGAGTGGTAAGTGGTTGTTAGACAACAGCACCATGGACTACTCAGCCACAGCAGTGAGTGGTAAGTGGTTGTTAAACAACAGCACCTTGGACAACTCGGCCACAGCAGTGAGTGGTAAGTGGTTGATAGACAACACCACCTTGGACTACTCAGCCATAGCAGTGAGTGGTAAGTGGTTGTTAGACAACAGCACCTTGGACAACTCGGCCACAGCAGTGAGTGGTAAGTGGTTGTTAGACAACAGCACCTTGGACTACTCGGCCACAGCAGTGAGTGGTAAGTGGTTGTTAGACAACAGCACCTTGGACTACTCAGCCACAGCAGTGAGTGGTAACTGGTTGTCAGACAACAGCACCTTGGACTACTCGGCCATAGCAGTGAGTGGTAAGTGGTTGGTAGACAACAGCACTTTGGACTACTTGGTCACAGCAGTGAGTGGTTATGAGACAACAGCACCTTGGACTACTCAGCCACAGCAGTGAGTGGTAAGTGGTTGTTAGACAACAACACCTTGGACTACTCAGCCACAGCAGTGAGTGGTAAGTGGTTGTTAGACAACAGCACCTTGGACTACTCAGCCACAGCAGTGAGTGGTAACTGGTTGTCAGACAACAGCACCTTGGACTACTCAGCCATAGCAGTGAGTGGTTAGTGGTTATTAGACGACAGCACTTTGGAGTACTTGGCCATAGCAGCGAGCGGTAAGTGGTTGTTAGACAACAGCACCTTGGACTACTCAGCCTAAGCAGTGAGTGGTAAGTGGTTGTTAGACAACATCACCTTGGACTACTCAGCCACAGCAGCGAGTGGTAAGTGGTTATTAGACAACAGCACTTTGGAGTACTTGGCCATAGCAGCGAGCGGTAAGTGGTTGTTAGACAACAGCACCTTGAACTACTCAGCCACAGCAGTGAGTGGTAAGTGGTTGTTAGACAACATCACCTTGGACTACTCGGCCATAGAGGACCCACTTCCACAGCAGTGAGTTGTAAGTGGTTGTTAGACAACAGCACCTTGGACTACTCAGCCACAGCAGCGAGTGGTAAGTGGTTGTTAGACAACAGCACCTTGGACTACTCGGCCACAGTAGTGAGTGGAAAGTGGTTGTTAAACAACAGCACTTTGGTCTACTCGGCCATAGCAGTGAGTGGTAACTGGTTGTTAGACAACAGCACCTTGGACTACTCAGTCACAGCAGTGAGTGGTAAGTGGTCGTTAGACAACAGCACCTTGGAATCTTTGACCATAGCAGTGAGTGGTAAGTGGTCATTAGACAACAGCACCTTGGACTACTCGGCCATAGCAGTGAGTGGTAAGTGGTTGTTAGACAACAGCACCTTGGAATCTTTGACCATAGCAGTAAGTGGTTAGTGGTCGTTAGACAACAGCACCTTGGACTACTCAGCCACAGCAGCGAGTGGTAAGTGGTTGTTAGACAACAGCACCTTGGACTACTCGGCCACAGCAGTGATTGGTAAGTGGTCGATAAACAACAGCATCTTGGACAACTCGGCCACAGCAGTGAGTGGTAAGTGGTTGTTAGACAACAGCACCTTGGACTACTCGGCCATAGCAGTGAGGGGTTGTAAGACAACAGCACCTGGGACTACTCGGCCATAGCAGTGAGTGGTAAGTGGTTATTAGACAACAGCATCTTGGACAACTCGGCCACAGCAGTGAGTGGTAACTGGTTGTTAGACAACAGCACCTTGGACTACTCGGCCATAGCAGTGAGTGGTTGTAAGACAACAGCACCTGGGACTACTCGGCCATAGCAGTGAGTGGTAAGTGGTTATTAGACAACACGCTTTGGACTACTTGGCCACAGCAGTGAGTGGTAAGTGGTTGTTAGACAACAGCACCTTGGACAACTCGGCCATAGCAGTGAGTGGTAAGTGGTTGTAAGACAACAGCACCTTGGACTACTCGGCCATAGCAGTGAGTGGTAAGTGGTTATTAGACAACAGCACCTTGGACTACTCGGCCATAGCAGTGAGTGGTAAGTGGTTGTAAGACAACAGCACCTTGGACTACTCAGCCATAGCAGTGAGTGGTAAGTGGTTGTTAGACAACAGCATCTTGGGCTACTCGGCCACAGCAGTGAGTGGTAAGTGGTTGTTAGACAACAGCACCTTGGACTACTCAGCCATAGCAGTGAGTGGTAAGTGGTTGTAAGACAACAGCACCTTGGACTACTAGGCCATAGCATTGAGTGGTAAGTGGTTGTTAGACAACAGCACCTTGGACTACTTGGCCACAGCAGTGAGTGGTAAGTGGTTGTTAGACAACAGCATCTTGGACTACTCTGCCACAGCACTGAGTGGTAAGTGGTTGTAAGACAACAGCACCTTGGACTACTCGGCCATAGCAGTGAGTGGTAAGTGGTTATTAGACAACAGCACCTTGGACTACTCGGCCATAGCAGTGAGTGGTAAGTGGTTGTAAGACAACAGCACCTTGGACTACTCAGCCATAGCAGTGAGTGGTAAGTGGTTGTTAGACAACAGCATCTTGGGCTACTCGGCCACAGCAGTGAGTGGTAAGTGGTTGTTAGACAACAGCACCTTGGACTACTCAGCCATAGCAGTGAGTGGTAAGTGGTTGTAAGACACCAGCACCTTGGACTACTTGGCCACAGCAGTGAGTGGTAAGTGGTTGTTAGACAACAGCACCTTGGACTACTCGGCCACAGCAGTGAGTGGTAAGTGGTTAGACAACAGCATCTTGGACTACTCGGCTACAGCAGTGAGTGGTAATTGGTTGTTAGACAACAGCATCTTGGACTACTCGGCTACAGCAGTGAGTGGTAAGTGGTTGTTAGACAACAGCACCTTGGACTACTCGGCCACAGCAGTGAGTGGTTGTTAGACAACAGCACCTTGGACTACTTGGCCACAGCAGTGAGTGGTAAGTGGTTGTTAGACAACAGCACCTTGGACTACTTGGCCACAGCAGTGAGTGGTAAATGGTTGTTAGACAACAGCATCTTGGATTACTCGGCCTAAGCATTGAGTGGTAAGTGGTTGTTAGACAACAGCACCTTGGACTACTCGGCCACAGCAGTGAGTGGTAAGTGGTTGTAAGACAACAGTACCTTGGACTACTCAGCCACAGCAGCGAGTGGTAAGTGGTTATTATACAACAGCACCTTGGATTACTTGGCCACAGCAGTGAGTGGTAAGTGGTTGTTAGACAACAGCACCTTGGACTACTCGACCACAGCAGTGAGTGTGGTAAGTGGTTGTTAGACAACAGCATCTTGGACTACTCGGCCACAGCAGTGAGTGGTAAGTGGTTGTTAGACAACAGCACCTTGGACTACTCGGCCACAGCAGTGAGTGGTTGTTAGACAACAGCACCTTGGACTACTTGGCCACAGCAGTGAGTGGTAAGTGGTTGTTAGACAACAGCACCTTGGACTACTTGACCACAGCAGTGAGTGGTAAATGGTTGTTAGACAACAGCATCTTGGATTACTTGGCCTAAGCAGTGAGTGGTAAGTGGTTGTTAGACAACAGCACCTTGGACTACTCGGCCACAGCAGTGAGTGGTAAGTGGTTGTAAGACAACAGTACCTTGGACTACTCGACCACAGCAGTGAGTGTGGTAAGTGGTTATGAGACAACAGCACCTTGGACTACTCGGCCACAGCAGCGAGTGGTAAGTGGTTGTCAGACAACAGCACCTTGGACTACTTGGCCACAGCAGTGAGTGGTAAGTGGTTGTTAGACAACAGCATCTTGGACTACTTGGCCAAAGCAGTGAGTGGTAAGTGGTTGTTAGACAACAGCACCTTGGACTACTCGACCACAGCAGTGAGTGTGGTAAGTGGTTGTTAGACAACAGCACCTTGGACTACTCGGCCACAGCAGCGAGTGGTAAGTGGTTGTTAGACAACAGCACCATGGACTACTCAGCCACAGCAGTGAGTGGTAAGTGGTTGTTAGACAACAGCATCTTGGACTACTTGGCCAAAGCAGTGAGTGGTAAGTGGTTGTTAGACAACAGCACCTTGGACTACTCGACCACAGCAGTGAGTGTGGTAAGTGGTTGTTAGACAACAGCACCTTGGACTACTCAGCCACAGCAGTGAGTGGTAAGTGGTTATTAAACAACAGCACCTTGGACTACTTGGCCACAGCAGTGAGTGGTAAGTGGTTGTTAGACAACAGCATCTTGGATTACTCATCCATAACAGTGAGTGGTTGTTAGACAACAGCATCTTGGACTACTCAGCCATAGCAGTGAGTAGTAAGTGGTTGTAAGACAACAGCACCTTGGACTACTCGGCCATAGCAGTGAGTGGTAAGTGGTTGTTAGACAACAGCACCTTGGACTACTTGGCCACAGCAGTGAGTGGTAAGTGGTTGTTAGACAACAGCACCTTGGACTACTCGGCCATAGCAGTGAGTGGTAAGTGGTTGTTAGACAACATCACCTTGGACTACTCGGCCATAGCAGTGAGTGGTAAGTGGTTGTTACACAACAGCACCTTGGACTACTTGGCCACAGCAGTGAGTGGTAAGTGGTTGTTAGACAACAGCATCTTGGACTACTTGGCCATAGCAGTGAGTGGTAAGTGGTTGTTAGACAACATCACCTTGGACTACTCAGCCAGAGCAGTGAGTGGTAAGTGGTTGTTAGACAACAGCACCTTGGACTACTCAGCCATAGCAGTGAGTGGCAAGTGGTTGTTAGACAACAGCACCTTGGACTACTCAGCCACAGCAGTGAGTGGTAAGTGTTTGTTAGACAACATCATCTTGGACTTCTCAGCCACAGCTGTGAGTAGTAAGTGGTTGTCAGAGAACAGCACCTTGGACTACTCGGCCACAGCAGTGAGTGGTAAGTTGTTGTTAGACAACAGCACCTTGGACTACTCGGCCATAGCAGTGAGTGGTAAGTGGTTGTTAGACAACAGCACCTTGGACTACTCAGCCACAGCAGTGAGTGGTAAGTGGTTGTTAGACAACAGCATCTTGGACTACTTGGCCATAGCAGTGAGTGGTAAGTGGTTGTTAGACAACAGCACCTTGGACTACTCAGCCAGAGCAGTGAGTGGTAAGTGGTTGTTAGACAACAGCACCTTGGACTACTCGGCCACAGCAGTGAGTGGTAAGTGGTTGTTAGACAACAGCATTTTGGACTACTCGGCCACAGCAGTGAGTGGTAAGTGGTTGTTAGACAACATCACCTTGGACTACTCAGCGACAGCAGTGAGTGGTAAGTGGTTGTTAGACAACATCACCTTGGACTACTCAGCCATAGCAGTGAGTGGTAAGTGGTTGTTAGACAACAGCACCTTTGACTACTCGGCCACAGCAGTGAGTGGTAAGTGGTTGTTAGACAACAGCACCTTGGACTACTCGGCCACAGCAGTGAGTGGTAAGTGGTTGTTAGACAACATCACCTTGGACTACTCAGCCACAATAGTGAGTGGTAAGTCGTTGTTAGACAACATCACCTTGGACTACTTGGCCACAGCAGTGAGTGGTAAGTGGTTGTTAGACAACATCACCTTGGACTAATTGGCCACAGCAGTGAGTGGTAAGTGGTTATTAGACAACAACACCATGGACTACTTGGCCACAGCAGTGAGTGGTAAGTGGTCATTAGACAACATCACCTTGGACTACTTGGCCACAGCAGTGAGTGGTAAGTGGTTGTTAGACAACATCACCTTGGACTAATTGGCCACAGCAGTGAGTGGTAAGTGGTTATTAGACAACAGCACCTTGTACTACTTGGCCAGAGCAGCGAGTGGTAAGTGGTTATTAGACAACTCGGCCATAGAGGACCCATGCATGAGTGATTAAAATAACTTCAGTGTTCACTGCATAAAAACATGACTATTTAACAAAATACTGAAAGTGAAATAGATTAATATGTAATCATAAAAACAAAATGTTATTAAAAACAAATGTTTTATTTGCGATGACCAGTTAAGGTTCTAAAAAACAGATGCTTTTAGTGTGTGTATCAGTCATACCTTTCTTTTGAAACATGCTTTATTTTGATTCTCATTTTGCAATACAAGCAAGGAAGCTTCTAGTACCATTTTTTAAGTCTTTGGTATAACCTGGCCAGGGATCAAACCCATGACCTTCTGCATGCGAGTTGGATGTTCTATCCCCAGACCACCACTGCCATGATGCAAGAAAGGGAGCATAAATATCACTTTTCCAATATTTCCACCCCACTGGTTTACATCAAAGAAATAATATAATTACTTTATTGATTAGTTGTATTTTATCCTTGTTAAAGACCTGTTGGGTCAAAATATTGGAAATAGAGTGTGTCCAAACCTTACACTAAAAAATTGGCATTACTGGTAATCAAAATCTTTTCTTTTTTTTTCAGTTGAAAAATACTTTTTCTTAACTTCATAGCAAAGAAATATCATATTTGTCAATATTTAAGAATATATGTTTACTTTAAAAGATATAACAAAAGTAAACTAACAAAGTCTACTGTTATCTAGCGCTAAAAAATATATACATTCATGCTTGTAAATTTTAGTCAGGGTCCTCCACCATCTCAAGATCATTTACCTCTCACTGCTTGAGTGACTTGGTCAAAAAAACAATTTTGTGAGAAAGTTTGCCAGTTACTTGCGGAAGGATGGTGGTTCTATTCAGATTCATTCTGAGGTCTTCTTCCACAACTAAAACTGGGTATGCCACATATGAAATGTGTTGAAAACAGCTTTAAACCCCCTTAAATATATATATATATATATATATATATATATCAACCACTAAATGGTGTTAGTAATATAACCATATACTAGTAATACTGAAGAAAAGATTGCATTTAGAAGGGTAGATATGTAGGCAAATTATTTTTTAATGCTCTCACGCCACCTCTTATTAACTGCTTAATTCATAATTCATTAATGTACATCTACAACAGGACTAGTTTACACTGGACTTGTTTAGTTCACAGCATTTGTACATATTTTTAAAAATTCATGTCATTCTTATTTTTCCAATACTTTTTTTTCTCAAAGTACTTAGAAACATGATTTTCTCTTTGCAGTACAGAGTCGTCCTTAAAAAATAAATTGTTTGCCATGCTCCTACCTACTCACTCAAAATTGCAGCTACCCAAGCCTTTTTTTTACTTTCAAAGTGTTTAAATTTTTTTTTATGATTTCTGACCATTACTCTTTAAAATTACTATGCCAAATCAAAATTTGGCAAAAAAAAAAAATTAGCTTCCTACCTACCCACATGATAATACTGGGTTGGAGCACAGCAAACAAACATATTTTTTAAGGATGGCCAGAAAAAAAAAAAAAAATTCAATTAAATCAAATTGTTTCATATATGTATCAAAAGTCTATGACTGATCAATACATAATTACAGTCCCCTAATACATTAACAAGTATGCAATCTGGCTGTAAGCAATATGTTACAAAAATATGGATTAAAAAGCAAATTCATTTGTATCAGTCGCTCTATGAAACAGGAGAAACGAAGTAAAATGGTAAACCATTTTGGACAGACAAACAGATAGATAGCCTCTCACTCATTCTTCCAATGATGGAGAGATACATGTATGGCTTGAATACTGCACTGTTTCTAGGTGAAATTAACTAATTTTCCCAGCCTTTTAATATTATAATAATGAAAAATAATTTCATAATTTGATTAATGATTAATAGGTCTCTTGCTTGCTCCTTAGAAAATGGAGTCGTGGCCCCAGACATTGAGATAATTAGCATTATTTTCAAAGAAATTTGGAAAATTGTAAAGCATGGGTTACTTCAATATACTTAACAATATTAACGTGTATTGTATATCAAATGTATAAAAAAAATGTGATGCTCTTGTAGAAGACTACATTATAATCATAATATTAAAAAATCTCCAAACTTTTCCCCCAAATATTTCTTTTGGTTCCTTTGCATTTTGAAATTGGGACTTTTGTTACTTGGGATTGGGAAAAAAATGTACTATTTGCCATTGGGAAATGGCCCCAAAAATGAGCAAACAAGAGCCCTGATTAAAAACAGTTAAGAAAATAACACTATGGTAAATTATTTGACCTGATAATGGTCTTACTTATTGTGACTATATATTTATTTAAAATTCTTATTTATAAAGCTAGAATTGCATGTATGTTTCAACTGTTATATACATTTTTATGGAGTAAAGCTTTCAAACAGTATATAATATATCACTGTTGACATTCCAATACCATGTGTGTCTTAAATAACTGTCTTACAAATAGAGATCACAAAGTTTCTTTTAACTAACAGTAAAAAAATTGATAATAGGAGGAGTCTAAAGATATCCCATATCTTTAAGACACTCGAGAATGTGTCACTCAAAGTGAATATCGATCATACATGATCGATACAGTCATCAACAATACACGCCTACCAATAACTGTTAGAAACACGTGTGACATATATTGTACTGCTGATTGGGGTGGGATATTTTGATCACTTTACAAATCATTGTCTGTTATTATTTAAAAAATACAAATTAATGACAGTTTCATAGGTTGACAGATCAGACAGTTATCTTTTAATCAATGAAAAAATAAAGCAAATACCCTTCAGAAAATACAATCAATTTGTCTCCGCTTAACACCACCAAAACCTCAGCCCGTTGCCTGATCGCCGCCATGTTGAAAATGTGTTATGCTTATACCATCGATAAAATGATATTAATAATGAATTTTGTGACAGGTTTAATAAAAAAGAAGTAAACAAGCAGCTTTATTAATGTCAATACATTATTAGTAAGTATAATGCTTTGATTTTTCTCTCAAGCAACTTAATTTCTATTTAAATTTTATAGAGGCTATAAGCAGTGCTTATTTTTTATTTTTTGTGTGTATGAACTTTGACCTTTTAAAGGTATCACTTTCTACGAAGAAACCGTGTCGGTGTCTATTTAGTGGGCTTGCAATAAAAAAAAGTTGCAGAAGCAAACGCAAAATTAGAAACTGTGACCATTCTGTCCCGTATCCCCTTGAGTGTAACAAACACAACTTGCAATTTCGCCTTCAGCAGTTATAATTATAAATGTTACTTAATCAAATATTGATTCGACATCATTAACAAACGAAATATTTTCAAAAGCAACAAATGGGCAGTGAAATAATTGAACAGATGCAGTATTATATAAACCGTTAGAAATTACAGAGCTTGAGAGAGAATTGTGTACACTGTGATAACAATAGCTAAGTAGATTGCATTATCACCTACCCGCGGGATTCAGCGGGGTGCGAAAGGCGTGGCTAAAGGTTAATGAAATATACAAACAGATGTCGCGATCATTGTATGTTGGCGCGTGCCCATTGTTAAATCACGTGAGCACCTGACATAAATCATATCAACTCCAATCATCGGCTGGGTGTGAATAATACCTAGCGGTTGCAACTGTTTACATGACATAATCGACACTTAATGGTCAATTAGCTACTGACCCATTCAATGTCATTAAAAAAACATACGGCCAGTTTCCACACTCTTTGTCGCCTTTAAAAAAAGAAAGAAAAACAAATCCGCTTTTGGTTGATAACAGGTTTGTTAATGTCATTATGAAAAAGTTATTTCTTGAAACAGAAACCTAATATCAAATTTGTTTTTTATTCGTCAGAAAAATAACGTATTGTCAAAAAGAGTCAAAGTGTCGAAATTCGAAAACAATGACCAAGCATGTGGCTTCATTGGTTAAGTAAATTATGTGAAATGAACTGCATCTGATAAAAAATTATATATATATTTATCAAAATTGCTGAAAAGTATAGGCCTACTGACTGTTTGAAAAGTTACATTTGGTTACTTCAGAGACAAGTCAGTGATTTAAATTTTTATCTTGCATTTTATATCAGTTTTGCGTTTAATGACGTATTTTTGTGTAAACTTGTAACTTTTTATAAATTGTCTGTTAAAAGTGTTAAACTAAGACAAAAAGAAACGCCCCGAAAATGTATTAATTCCAATTAGGCAATCACACGTGCCCCTTTAACCAATTAAGATCAAAGCGTGTACACACCGACTTTTAAAATATACAATTCCGCACGAAAGTATGGCTTAGTTTCTTTTAAAACCATGAAATACTATTCTTATTCATATCCATCAAAATTAAATATTATAAACTAAGTCGTATTCTGTGGAAACATGTGGATAACAGTCTCTTTGATGTCTCTCAGTGCGTGTACGCACCATGCGAATTTTTCATTGCGCATGCCCAGAAACATTAATTATGCGGTGCGCAGAGCGTTTATGCGCAGGTCACAGCTGTCTAAACATGGAGGTTGGCCGAAAGGTTTATCTACTAAGTTCTAATCGTACGTAATAGCCCCTTTGGATCGAAATAACCAACCAGAATTCGCTACCAAAGGTTACTACATTTGACAGTTTATCATTCTTTGTTGTTCGATCGCTTGTTGATTGTAGAATGACGATGGAAAACATGGGTGAACTAACCGATCAACAAATTAACGATTCCTCGACAACACCGATCACTTCTAGTCAGAGCGCGAGTGAGGACGAGTTCACAGTAACGGTTACACCTAAGCAGGAGTTTGTGGACCCTAGTAGTGTTGAGAGTGTCAGTGTTAGTCCAGGTGTTGGCGATTCAGCAAGTGGAGATATAGCTAGTGGTGAGATTGACTCTCCCACCATAACGCGTTCGGACATAGCCATTCCTGTCAGCATGATTGACTCCCACGAATTCCGTTCTCAGATGGGAGATCTTACTTACCAGACACTGAATGGACCTTTGAACGGACATATGAGTCCAAGTTACAGTCCAAACAACTATGCTACTCTCACGCCGCTACAACCTCTACCACCAATTTCTACAGTGTCGGATAAATTCCACCAAATTCAGACATCACAAAATTTTCAGTTGATGAATATGAACAACATAAACGCGATAAATGGATTACCAGGAATGGATAATGTTATGAATTTGAACACATACAGTTATGATAAAATGATGAACACGATGGCACCTGTTTCTCTACCAATGATGGGAAATATGAATGGATATTCACAACAGTCAATTGGACCATATACATATAATGTGAATGTAAGTGTTGGGCAGAACGGTATGCCATCGCCCAAGTCTGCAGCTGAAATGAAACCAATTTTGTCACCAAATCATTCTACAGCTTACGAGCCATACCCGCGTAGTTTGACAACTACACCGTCCCGTTTACATTCACCCATGAAAATAAAACAGTGTGATTCACCTATTCCTATGATGCAGGGGTCGAACGGTTTACATCTCAGCCCAACGGGGATGGAAAGTTCTCCGCAGAGCTTACATAGCGGTAGTCCGCAACATCAGGGGATGGATCAGAATGGAAAGGAGTTAGAGGAAATTAACACAAAAGAACTTGCACAAAGAATAAGTAGTGAATTAAAAAGATACAGTATACCACAAGCAGTGTTTGCGCAAAGAGTTCTGTGCAGAAGTCAAGGCACATTAAGTGACCTATTGAGAAATCCAAAGCCATGGAGTAAGCTGAAGTCAGGTCGAGAAACCTTCAGAAGAATGTGGAAATGGTTGCAAGAACCTGAATTCCAGCGAATGTCTGCCTTGAGATTGGCAGGTAATCAAGGTCATTGATCAAGTTTCTTACTTTTTCTGTTCAAAACTATGTGCTTTTTGGATTCTGTGTCGCGCCTTAAATGTTGGTTCAGTAATTTTACTTTAAGAAATGGATAAATAATCTTTGGAATTGCGCAAACGGTTCACAATTGAAAAGGATAAATTTCTTGTCTTTCTTTCAAAATCATTTGTTTTGTCTGTAAAATAGTTTAAAAATTATTAAATTGGCAAATTTATAATGGTAAAAGTGCCTCACAATTAAGTAACTATGTATATTTATAATTTTTTTTCAAAAGAAACATTGTACCTTCAGAAATTACTTCATGGTAAAGTTTTGTATAAATTTGATATAAAAGCTTGCAGTCTCTGTTTTGAGAGCTCATTCAACTTGCATTTTATATTTTTCTTTTACTTTTTTTGTTGATCATATCTTTTTGTCATATTTTTGTATAGGGGAAATCCGAGAGTTAATTTCATGTATTCACAAGTTCACTAATTGATTGCTATTCTGTATTTTTATAATGAACATAATGCAGTATAATTTATAACATTCTGCACACAGTTTTGTTAGAAATCGTGGTAATTATATTTTGGTAATTATTTTTTGCTTTTAACCATTTTTCTTTATAAAAATACCTTCCTTTTGCTTTTGTTCACCTACATTTATTTGGCAGGAGCCGTTGTCTTTTACTATTAAAAGAGGTTTATTACCTGATTAATTTCAGTAAGTTTACTGCGTGCATCATGTAGCACATTAACCATTTTAAATACATTGTTAAGCTGATTTTTTTTCTTCATTTAAGCTCTTTTTAATAAAGTATAGTTATGCTTCTTTCGTTTGATCCTCGCTCTTTCATATAATAAGACCATGATTGTTTCATGCTAAGCTTGATTTGGCTTTTTGTACCATGTGATTGATCTATCTCCTGTCTATGTTTACAGCGTGTTTACAACCTGTAGAGACCGAGGGGCAAGGTGAGGACCACAATCCATACAGTATGTTGATCTGTCTTGTCTGTCCATTTGTCTCTCTGACCACCATATCAGAGAGCACTCGTCTTTGTGTTGTCATTTTCAAAGTCAAATCTATACTAACCCAACTCTCGTAGAATTAGCACATGCATTTTTTGGTGTCGAAGTTTGGAGTTATTGTTTTATCTTGCAAGAACTACTAAAGCTTATTTTGACCCAATGTCTTGTGACCTAAACAGTATCTAATCTCATTAACATAATGTAGTGCAGCTAATTGTTCCAACATCTAATCTAGAAATGATTAATTGGTAATGGAACTAACCAATTGGGTTTGTACCTAGGTCTGATCTAGGTCAAAACATGGAGAATATGTACCAGAACAGTTAACATTGTACCATTGTGTTCGTAAAACCTTTGTGATGTTTTTTTAAAAACATTATAGTCTATTAAAGTTAGTTTCCATTTCAGTATCACCTTATTAAAGCATGTATACATACCCATAAGCGCATTGACATACATGTATTAAATATCATTTGATTGACAGAAATCATAAAACACATTTCTTTTTTGTATAATATTTTTGAGTTGACCACTAAAGTATCTCTGAGGGTTTGTGTTTATTTATAGGGATATAATATCAATTTGTGATCTGTAAACACACGTAAAATGATGTATCTAATTTGTACAATTGAACATACGTATGTAACAAAATCCCTTTTGGGTTGTTTGTCCTTAGTTGATTCAAGGTCTAATACATGGTAGAGTATGAAAGACATGTAGTATTGGAAATAGGAGCCATGCAAAAGAGTTACTTATTTATTCTAATCAGGAATTACCCATTGGTGTTTGTTGCTCCAAAGAACTTGGCTCTCTTTATTTTACTAGTCTAATCCCATGAGAGTACATGTATGAATTTTTATGGATGAAAATTGCATGACTTTGTCTAGGAAAGCTGTTGCTATGTATAGATTTTACTTTTCACACTATGCTAGCTGTAGCAACACTTTTTTTATTACATATAGGTATGTGTACTTTAAAACTGGGGATAAATTATGGTAATTGGTGGGGGTGACCATTTTCACAATAGTTAATTGTTTATTGTATTAACCATAGATATAAGGAATTGCTGACCTGCCATATGAAATGGCCAGAAATTAAATTTGCAAATTGTGTCTAGAATGAAACATGCCAATTCCTATTGTTATATTTCAGTGCTTCAAATATTAAGTTTTTACATTAAAATATAATTTCTGAAATAGCCAGTTACTACAAAAGAAACTTATAAGTGAAACAAACGCTGTTGTGGTATTTATTCTGCTGCCTAACTGCTAAAACTCGACACTGCCTCTTAAATATCAAGTAAATATGTCATAGTATTGTGGCGGTAGTATATTGAACACTTTTATTGAACTATCGGTTCTCTTCCATTCAGAAAACCATGTGTGAAGTCGCTTGCCCTACTTGGTCTCATTTCATCAATACTCGGTCTTATCCATAAGTTATGACCACCAACTACAAATATTAATCCATATTTTGGTTTAATTATTCATTAATTACTATTTGGTATCATTTTAGACAGGAAATTACTGTTGGACTGTACTTAAATATTAATAAAATGCATGTGCTCAGGTTTAGGTAAACAAATATTAGGCTTTAAATGGATATCTGCTTTAAAAGCCCTTATTTGAAACTTTGATATCTGTTTTTACAGTTTGCAGAAAAAAGTCCTAAGTAATAGCTAGTTGTGTGTATTTTCTGCTATTTCATATGTGTAACACATATTGTTTCCTTTCCCAATTTCAAATGTTTTATTTTCCTTAGCGGTTGTAGTTAAACACTTCACAAGAGGTTTAAAAGATTTTGTCCGATGTTTGCACGGGTGACTTTCACATTGCATTGATACAAAGAGGTGAATAGATAGGAGAGTTCATTGTTGGCAGATAGTGGTGACAAGGTGTTAAGACCATTACCATGGTAACCATAACATAACAGAAATGCCAGGGTTATATACACACAATGCACATGTATGTTTATTTGAATCTAACAGTATGAATGAAGTGTAATAGACAAGTAATTTGTACAGTCTTTTAGATGACTTACAGCGTTTCTTTTTTTAATCACTATAAAGGTGGTTCACGGACAACACATACAAAATGCTAGCCTTGAGCATTCAATCATTTCCATTCTACTCTCATTACATTCTCAAGGTTTATAATTCAGTGCTCCAGATAAGCTTTTCTTCAAATGAGTATTTTACCCCTTAAATTCACAAGCAATGCTTATTTTCAAAATGTTACGGGTAAAAATGAACGTTCTTATCATATTGCCATTTAAAACAAAGTAATCAATGAAGTTGAGAATAACCAATGCTTATTCTACCGCTTACTTTACATTTCAATGCTTTAAGAAAGTTCAATGCTTAAATTAAATACCCCCAAATAGTGCATATCTGTAGCATTGCTGAGTTTATATAAATATTAGTCTCTTAACCCCCCCCCCCCCCCCCCATTTGTACTATTAAACCCCTCTCTAAGTGATGGTGACAGTAATTGTGTATCAGCTAAAGCAGAAACTTTGATACTTCACAATTAAGCATAATTGATCATGGTCAGGGACTAGACTTGACCAGTGGTCAGTAGTTTGTCTTGATATGGTCAGTAGCTTTAGGCAAGGAGGCTGAATATTTCCATGGCAATATAATTTATTGAAGCAGAAATTTGGCTGTCATGCAGTGGTACTGTTGTCATGGATACATTGTCAACATTTGAATCTTTCAAACTAGTAAGATTATGTACATACTGTATACTCCCAAATAAACGTACCCTGTGAATACACATTCTGCAAAAGGGATAAGTTTATTTAGTCCTGAGAAGTCATTTTGAAATCTTGTGTGAAGTTTGTGTAATATGCCATAAAACACGCTAGCCTTGTTACTTATTCAACTTTAAAATGAGCAGGAAGTCATTTTAATTTCCATTGAAATGGGCTGAGGGAGGGTGCCTTTGTTCTATGTAACTCTTTGTACAGAAATGTTATATAAAATGAGATTGAGGACCTGTTTTAATGATGGTGTTTTTTTTTTTGTCAACTTAAAGGGACACCTAACAATATTGGAATTTATTTTAATTTGTGTTCATGCATCAAATGAATCTTTATACTGGTATATGCTTGTGGACGTAAAACAATATATGAAAATATTACTCAAGGCAACACTTTCTGACTTTATATTTAAGAAATTTTTTAATTTTTTGTAATTTGACTAGTGAAGTCACACTAGTTAGTTGTGAAAATATAAGTAGAGTATCTTAAAAGATACAAATTGGCATTTCTTTGGAATTATAATTACATCTAACACACAGAGCTATAAAAACTGATTTGTTATAATTTTTTGTCTTGTGTGTGTCGATAAATATGTGAAATATGATGCCTTCTCATCCTATACAAGAGTTGTGCCCCTTTGAACTGTAGAAATGAAATTAAGTCTGAATACATACTGGGATATTCTAACTTTATATATGCATCATGAAGACATGTAATTTTAAAAAAAATAAGTGTTAAGTGAAAAGTTATAAATTTCCGTGTGTCCCTTTAAGATGCTATATAATACATCCTGGTGTTTATGGGTCTGACACGAATGTTTCTTTAAACTAACAATTTTCTTTTATAATAGTTTTGATCCATGATAGGCCATAATAAAATAATTCTGGTTATGTCTATAGATATAATATAGTAATAAGTTTTTAGAAGACAGGGAAATAAGATTTCTGCTTTAATGCTTGAAATTAAGTCAGTTTTTACAGTGAAAACAATGTGGAAAAGTGACTTCTTTATCTTATTTTGGCCTACTTGAACCATAAATACTAACCTCTAACCTGACATGAGCCAGCAGTCTTATTTCGCTAACTACTGTTCACTACTCAGTCAGCCTCCTTTAGTATCCTTGTAGAGCATACATGTTATTTATTCAATGTCAAGTTTAAAAAGCCTGTTGTATAGAAAATAGCCAATGTTGTGGCTACGCTGTCATCATGTTACACGATTATGCGAATATATTGCATTTTTAGTAAGGACTCACATCATGAAGTTGATAGGCATCAAACATTTGTATTTGTAATTTGTATGATATTATCTTGTTTTTATTATTGATTGGATTTTACATTTATTTACACATTTATCAGCATTCACGATTATTAATAATTAATGTGCTGGACAATAGACTGACAACAACTGATGATATACATTTGTGTGACAGATCGGCAGTGGACAGGCGTGTGACCAGGGACATGGTGCACAACTTAAACCCTAGGGGGGGGAGTGGGAGCAATTTAATTTGGTAATTAGCTTGGTTGGAAGGCAAAGGCTGATTAATATCAGATAAAAACTCATTGTTATGGTGTCTAGTGCCCTGGATATTAAACTAATAATTATTGTGAAACTTTAAACCAATATTATATATGCCAGCTTTTGTTCCAATTTTCATGACTTTGATGGAAGGCGTAAGTTATTTCAGGGGGGGGATATAAATAATGTCTATCATTAACTATTACTATTATTGTCATGTGCTGGTTCCACAACCATTTATTTTCATTATAAATGTTGTATATACTGGTTCCCCATGCAGTGACACAGTTCCACAGAATTAACCAAACACACTTGTGTAAATTGGAATTGTGCTGGTGTTTTCCAGTTGCTTGAAGAACAAAGGGATTTTTGTGTTGCAAAGCCACACGATTGGGGGGTTAAATTTCGCGGTTTGTATAGCTACCATACACTACACACCAGCTGGTATTCTTCACAACCAACTCTACTCCAGTATCGGCCATGCATCACTAACTTTACTTTATTATGTCTAATATTCAAATTTCAAAAACTGTAAAGAAATAACTAAATTGCCACTACATGGTTTTTTTTTCTTCTAAAGGTGTGTTTTCAAAAAAAAAACTGTAATGTACAGACACGTATAAAAATTCTTTTCATCTCTGTCAATTGATAAAATGTTTTGGTCTATTGTGGCCCATTGTTCGTTAGTATATAGCGTAAACAAGCTTGAACCTTTTATAAATAAATATTTTGAATGTTGTGAAAAGAATTATAGAGCAAGTAGTCGTATATTACAGACAAAGCTGTATAAACCACGATCTGTGAAGGAATAAAAGGCTCTATCTAGAAGACCTCGTTTTTTAACACATTTTGTTTAGTTATAATTATAATCACCATGATCAGACAAAATATTTTTCAAAAAGTTGTAAATAATGTGGTCTTCAATTCTCTTTTAATTGAACTGTATTAGTCAGTAGTCCTATGTATGAAGAAAAAAAAAGTTTAAATTGTGAATTGCCTGAGGTTTATGAATGCCTCGCTATTATATTTGATGGGAAAGTGGTAGATAGAATCATGTGCACATGTCCCATTAAAATATTTCATTTATTCATTATGTATACAAAGAAGGGATGTATCCTATGTTTGCCAGGATAGTTTATTTTCTATGAAGTGAGCGAAACTAGTGAGCATTTTGAACATCCTGTTACTATGGAAACTAGTTAAATAATAACAGCATCCATTCTCTCGTACTATTATTCTAAATCTCAACGTGATTTTATTTTATATAGAAAGTTATATAACAAAATTCTGTTTCTTTTTACCTCAGAAGAAAATTTCATAATTGTTAAATCATGACTCAACATCCTCGACCCAAAAGACACATTGTCAGTGCCCTGAGATAAGAAAGTGCCCAAATTACAAGACACTATATTAACATGTACCAGAAAAGTTGAGTGTTTCCGTTAATAGTATTGTGGAGGCATACCACCATCTTTACAACTCGTAACTCAGAGCAGATAAAAACTCTAGGCAGATCTACAGTAACATGCCATTATATGACAGAAGTTTTATTGTAAAATCAATACAAACAACTGCAATCTAATAAAGCTGCAGAAAAAAATAAGACAAAGTTCGAGTAACAAGACTGATGCTTGATGCCAGTCAGTGTAGAGAGGGTGTGGTTTTTTTCGGCGATTGAGTTATTGAAATTGTCATGATTTTGCTCATGATTGGAGGGCAGTTTGGAAACGCTCAACTTATATGGTAATCCAGTCTTCATACGATTTTGTGAAAGTTTTAAGTATAAGAAATGGTTTGGTGACCTTAATATGTATGCATGGTGTGTGTAATTATGGTAGTAGCTAGCTAGAAATGAAATGTAATAGAACAATACAAAGTAACATATCACTGTCACAGACTAACAACTTTAGTTAAGACTATAACATACTAATTTGTAGACATAATATTAACACAACCTGTTTGACACTAACAAAAACTATATATATATTTTTTTTTTTTTTTGTTATAAATACAGTTTTATTCTTATCTCGCTTGGAACATCAATTGCGCAATTTGCAAAAAGTGTAGACCCAGGTCCTACATTGTTTGCCTTTTAGTCAATTTATTCTTATAAACACTTGACAACCATTGGAAATGAGTATGGAATGGTCAAAGTGAAAGAGTAGATGGTGTCTTACAGTTTAGAATAAAAGTTTTTAATGGCAGCAAGTTGTGGGAGAACTAACAATCATATACTAACACTAATTCCTTTGTTCTCAACTTTTTGTTTTGTCTCTTTTTGTTAATTCTTTCTCTGTCAATCTCTTGTCTGATAATCCCCACCCTGAAGAATCCTCGTGCGTGCCAACTGATACTCACTTCTATTATTGTCCAGAAGATTTACCCCACTGCAACATCTTTCTGTAATGTCTAAGCAAGGGAAGTGCATGCTCTTAAAGGAAGTTTAAAAGAAAATTTAAAGAAATGCATGTCTTTTCAGTTCTCGGGAAAAAAAGTAAAAAATTTGTTATAATTTATATAAAGGATAGTGCATGCTCATTTAAAGTTGAAAATTGGTTACTGAAACTTTTCAACTGGACAAAAATGCATGAATTTGAAGAAAAAAAAATTAAATTGAAATTGAGAAAAATCCTCACGAGATTTAAATGGTTCTAATAATTGTCTGTCCGTGCTAAATTTTATGCATGAAATTGAAAAAGAAATGAATCTAAATTGAATTGGAATAATCCGTCGAGATTAAAAGATTCTAATAAATTGTCCGTCCGTGCTAAATTTTAGATACATGGAGCGATGCAGGATCCTTTACCAATGACGTGAAATATGACTGTATTGAAGTGAAATATGAAATTGACAGCCCAGCAAGCCCCACCTCCTCAAGCGTCTCAAACGGATCGACAGGACACTGTAAGACAGGTTTTATTTTTGTTTCTTTTTTATTTATACTGTTTTTTGTTTACATTTGTTATTCAACTTCTTCATTTGTTTTTAGTTACAATTCTGTTTCTATGTTTACTCTTAATCTTAAGTTAGATGGAACATTTTCTGTTTTAAGCTGTATAATATTCTTCTGTGATAGATAAGACTGAAAAATTGGCGATTCACTTTTTTCAGGAAATGGACTTGTGGGTTTATAAACTGTAAAAAGAATCCTTTCTTTGACATGCTTAAACCTTATTTTTATTTTATTTTGTTGAATGATGGAATTGGTTGCACTTAAAAGTTTACACCAATTACCTCAAACATGACCCACCCCCCCTACTATCCATGACCATCCAAAAATGACGGAGTAAGTGTTTAAAATGATCACTCATTCAATTCACATGCACACACGCACACACCTTGAATATGTGGTATACAGTCCTACTATTGTAAATGCCAGATTGAGAGTTTTTAGCATATTCGTTACAGATATCTAGAGCAGGTACTTGCTTGTTATAGCACAGTTTACATGGAAGTTTTTGTTCCCAGCACTTATTGATGCATTTTTCATCTTTTGTTTTGATTGAAAAAATCTGCACAAGCCAGAAAACGATATTTGGAAAATCTGAGATTATGTTGTTTTTTTTTTTCTTTCTACTTTTAATATGTCCATTTCATAAAGTATTGATACTTTATGGAATTCAATGGATTTTTTTTTATTACTTTTATTGATTGTGTGTATTGTATCACCATAGATTTTGAGACTGCATCCTGAGAGATTATTGCTAGTAAATCTTTTAATGTTAAGCTTCATTATTATACAAAAATATTTTAAGATAATAATTATGCACATGCAAAAAAAAAAAGAATAATGGTTGTGTATGGAATTGCATGTTGTCATAGAACGGAGAGTGGGAATCCACAGCCACATTTCTTTTTAAACCTTTGATCTTTTTAAATGGTCATTCTGAAAACAATGTGTGTTTTTAGATATAAATCCATAAAAATCCATAAAAAAACATGTTTCTAACTCATTATGTGTATATTCAAAGGTCTAGGGTCCTTTCCTTTATTATGTTTAGTCTTTGTTTGTAGCTGTTGCATATTTTCATGTCAAAGACAGTAAAAAAACATTCAAACTTCACAAAGCATTTCAAAGGCACATAAAGATGTTATTTTGTAGTAAATTCAATTTGTTTTGTGTATAAAACCTTCCCTGCAGTCGTTTAGATAAATACATCTTGATTTATATACAATGTCACTTGCCCGTGGCTGTTTAAATTTACTCCCCAATTATGACGTGCCACACGCGACTGACTGCAACGGTTATCCATCATAAGTTTGTCAAGATAAACGTTAATTATATGATAACAATATAAAAAATCTTTCATCATAATGTATGTCCGTTGTTGTGTTTGGTCCAGCTGCCTTCGTTTGCCCTGTGGTAATGTTTAAATAAAACCTTTTGAGTAAATAAGAAATGCTGCCGTATGCTGGAAATTAACCTTTCCAAACAAAGGGCAGGCAGTCACAGATGCATTGTGGGACAGTCCGTTATTTCTAAGGACTTTATTGGGAAGAGATAAAATCACAAAGTGCAGTAAAGATAGCCCCTGTGTAAAACTTAGATTTGAGAGTTTCCTTATTTGATTACTGGGATGTTAAAATAAGTTACTTGAAAAAAAAAAAAATGACGACACAGTATAACAAGTGGACTGGTTATGATGCATTGAAATTTCTAATGAAGGATTTTATGAAAATTGAAAAAGAAAAATATCAATCTAAAAACCTGAATTACTGAGTTTAATAATGTTGATATTTTGTTATGTCTTTTCTTGGGTTAAAAAAAAACAACCACTTAGTTGTCAGAGTAGTTGCTGATGAATGATTTAAAGACATTATTAGTTCTAACTCTGGAAAGCAATACAAAAAAGCACCATCTTGTGCAGTATTTGCGAATACTACAACCATAAATGAAAAGTCCACGGCCACATATGGACTGGTTTTATGTGATAACCCCTTTGTTTAACCGTCCCAAACCTTTATGTAAACGAAGCCAACTGCCGCCAGTACACCGTATCAGTGGGATGAACATTTCCATAAGCTTCTCAAAACCCTAAGCCCTTAACCATATGTTGATGTGTGGAATATTGCAATATTGTTTACGTCATACATTCGTTTCTAGGCACCTTGAGAATGTCCACAGGACATGGGGATATAATTCATGCCATTCTTCTCGAGTTTGATAGAGTCGTCCATTTTGTTGTCACTTTCAGTATTTTTAATTTTAGGTGATGATTATGTTTGGGAATGGAATGGGTGCACAGCTTTATCTCTGCATTGGTCATATCTTGTATGAGTGTTAAATTTTGGTTTGTTTATAAATAAACCAATGATTAGGCATGCCTTCACAGATATGGGTAATACTTAGTGTAAATTGAATATTAGTTTTGGAACACATCTAGATAGTAAATGTTTGCCCAAGGTATTTGGATGAAATTAATTATCAGCTTGTTTTTCAATTAGGGTTCATTACAAATTATTGCTCTCCATCTTGTTCATATCACCTTGCTCCAGTGTTGTGGACTTCAGTACAAAGTATAGAAAATAGTTCCTGATTGTAAATATTTGAAAATAGATCCAATACTAATAAAATTGTATCTTGAAATATAAAAAAACAACACTTTTTTATATATATATTTTATGATACAGTTTTATTAAGAGTTAAAAAAAAAATTTTTTTACTTGTTTACAGATTTACATTTTATATTAAACTTAAAAAAAAAATGGTCAAATTACATCAATGGTTTGTTTATATGACGATAAAACTACACCCTGCACACTACTGCTTCAATAGAACATTATCTTGTTTCACAAAGTCCCGTCTTGCTAATAATTCCTCCTTTTAAATATAGAAATAAAAGTTTTGTATGTAATTGGAGAAACCTTCAACATAATTGCCCAAACTTTACATTATTATAAAGTGAACAATATCTTACAATTACGTGACACAAATTATTCGCCACAAAAGCCCGCTCCATTTACTACAAGCAGCGACAATTAAACATGACGTATAAATGAGCAATTTTCTATTTACCCTATTATTGTGCATGATTGAATGACATTAGGACAGGTAATGGTTGCCCTGGCAACAGGATGCTGGTGTTGGTGGGGTTTTTACACTTTTTCGCGACGCTAACAACTACGGAAATAATGGGTAGATTAGAATTTGATCAGAAAGAAGTGTTTTACACCCACAGTGTCGTATGTGTACAGCAGAGTATTAGACACATACGCTCATCTGATGTTTGCCTTATTCAGACGTTGATCTTTTCTAAATAATAGACTTTGCGCTATTGGAATAAACATTACATGTTCAGTTGTAATTCCCCAGGGCATATTGCTGTATTCAGTTCAGTTGCCATGGTGGCCAACTCATTCTTCAATGATTCCAAGCGGCCTTTGTTCCTGCCACATAATCACAGGTACAGGAAACCCACGTTGGTTGATTATTCATTTTCAAAAGAGCCGACCAGCGGCCGACAACGGCGCATAATCAGACCTGAAATTAATTTCCAAGTGTGAGTAAGATAGGAATAATATAATCACTTTCAAATTCGGTATTTTGATGAGATATGTTAGAAAAAAAGCAGGAAATTGAATTTTTGATTCAAGTGTAATCTTGCAGAATTTTTTTTTATTATTATTATTATTTCTGGTCTTTTGAGGGTTTTGAATGAATGAATTTCACTGTAAAATGAGTATATGGACAGTTTTTATGTCATATTTACATTATTTAGGCAATTTTCAAATATTTTATGTTTATTTCAGTAATGCACATCAATTTGGTTTATTGTGAATAGGAGGGTTAAAATTTAATGTTTAATTATACATGTATTACTGCATCAAAAATAAAACTAATGCATGCATTTCAATGGTAGTTTATTGCAACCATTTCTGTTCAAGAATTAAATGTGGGATGCTTGTTATAAAGATTGCAAGCTTCTACCTGAACAGGATGGGAGTCGGATTAAATAATTTGAAACTTCTTTCAAAAACTAGAAAATTTATGAGATTTTCTTGTTTGATAAGAATGAAATTTCATCCTCCATTGTTGTGAAGTACAAGCTGCCACATCGCCACCGTAATGTCGTCCACAAACTGGAAACCGTTATTATTAGCTTTAGTCCCTCTGATCGTGTCAGCGTAATTGACATTGTTTGGGGAGAAAAAAAGAAATCGGAAAGTTTGCTTGAGATCGAGGCGTTAATTAAAACTATACTTAGGTTGGTTATTCTGGGGCTTCACATTTACATTCAATATGCCACACAATATTTTATGTTTGAAATATTTTTTGTCTGGGATATGTCATACATGCATCATTCAAGCAGTACAGCATATAGTATTGTTTTTATAAATACGTAGTATAGCAATATTGGCAAGAGAGTTTTGCCTTGCCATTTTCTTATTGATATCCAATGCAGTCTTGTTTATTATTGTTATCATTCATTCACAATTATTGAGTTTCCAAATCTTTTGAGACCAATTAAATCCCGATAACTATTTATTGCCTTATTGATCCAAGAACAGATTGTAGTAGTATTTTAAAGTCCTTGTCAATAAAACACATTGATTTGGTGACCCATTTAGAGAGTAAAAGTACTACAAACCAATATAGTCGGAGATGACGACACACATAAATGACGGGTTTTCCCGTGGATTGATTTCTGATCGTGCACATGTTCTTATAGTGTGATGCTATATTGATACTTTTGAGGGAGTTGCAAAATTGATTTAAGCGTGCCGTAATACTATAAGGTGAACGAAGGATAAACACCACGTTTCAAGGATTGTGTTGATCATTCATCTATCAAGTTGAGAAATTTAAGTTTAATAGAGTAAGATGCATTGCACAGTTCAAATATCGTTAAGATGTCACTGATTATAAATTTCATTGAATCTTAAACAGTGCATTGAAATAGGGTATTTAGAATTTCTTACACAACACATTCATTTTGTAGATGCTAATGTAAAAATGGTCGACTTTAATCCTTTGTTTTTTCTTTTTTAATTAACGTCTTCGGGATTTAAAAGATATGAGCACTAAATTTCGGAATAAAATAGAAACATTCTTGTTTGGTATTATATGGTACACATTAATTTAGATGCATGTTTATAAAATGCAATTAAAAATTAATGTGAAATAGGCTATAAAGGTTTGTGTTAAGTTTGATTAATCTGCCTGTCAGTATTAATGCAGATGTATTTGCACAACGTTCAGTGTGATCTGAAAGGTACTTAGAAATGTAACCAGAGAAAGATACCTACAGGGGTATATATACAATAGTAATACTTAAAAGAGCATTTTGTATTTAAGCTGAAAACATTGAGTATTACTAATTAAAGGAATAACCCAGTATTTAATACTTAACGTTATTCAGTCTTGAGGGAATATTCAGTTTTAATACTTTTATAAAGTTATATTCAGTGTTAATACTTAAGGGAATATTCAGTATTAATACTTGAGAGAATATTCAGTATAAACACATTAGGGGTAATTCAGTATTAATACTTAAGTTATATTCAGTATTAATACTTGAGGGAAAATTCAGTACTAATATTTGAGTTATAATTAGTATTAATTCTTGAGGGAAAATTCAGTATTAATACTTTAGGGAAAATTCAGTACTAATACTTGAGTTATATTTAGTACTAATACTTGAGGGAAAATTCAGTATTAATACTTTAGGGAAAATTCAGTACTAATACTTTAGTTATATTTAGTACTAATACTTGAGGGAAAATTCAGTACTTATACTTGAGGTTTATTCAGTATTTAGACTGAATATTCAGAATAAATACTTAGGGAATATCAGTATAAATACTAAAAGTTATATTTAGTATCACTAATTAGGGTATATTCAACCATTATATTGATGTTAAGGTGTCTTTTTATATGTAGTATCCATTATTATTTTATAAAGGGACATTCAAAATGTCATTTTTCCTAGAGGGTTATAATTATGTTTGCAATAACCCAATTAGTCTCCATTATTTGAATTAGTGACTGGGATACTGTAAACATTGTAGATATAATGGAAAAGGAATACTGTACTGGCAATTTGATATTAACTGTAAATTGAATTTTATTTAAACATTAAGGTATTATCACATGTATGACGTACAGTAATTAAAAAAAAAATTGCCTGCATTCATTTCAAATATAATGAGACATGTAATATAGATTAATTTATGTTTTTGTTATACAGTGTATACTGCTAACTTTTGTATAATTCTAAAAATACCTCCATCTGGAGGCAAGCCTGGGATAGTGTGGCACGGCAACATATGTGACGGTTTGAAAGGGCTTGTGCAAACTCATGTTTCATAAAATATTCATGACCCAATACAAAAGACCATTATAACGGCACACGCCATAATAATAATTGTGTAATCCCCGATGTTTGCTTAGTCATATCTTACTATTTACCTTAACCAGCAGTTAAAAATTCTCCAAACAATGAATTTTACAGTATTTGGCAAAATAATAGTTCAGTCTCCCAGTGGCAACCTTTTTCATAGGCTTTTGTATTGTGGCAATTAAGTTGTACAATTGATTTTATATAGCACTCAAACTCAAAACATTGTTAGAAATATTTACAATGAAGTATGTTTTGTACAAATATACCTGTGTATGTGTGGGTTTTTTTGGGGTTTTTTTTAACAAATGTTTTAGTGTTTGTTTTCATTTCTGTATTCTTCTGAAATTTCTACGACACATAAATATGCGAAACAAGCTAAGATTTTAATAGTAACTCTTAAAAAGATAAAATAGGAAGTAATGGTAGTAAGAAATAGGTTGCATGCAGGTCAGATATTTCAGTAACAGCTGAATTTAAGTTCTCTTAACCACTGTGTAAACCATATCTGCAAAAACCTTTATGAAAATCCTTGGTTGTTTTTTTGTAGGCTTATATGTGATATGTCGACATCTGTTGACTGTTCAACAAAAGCATTGGCATTGGTTTAACATGGCGGAGGTATTTGATTACACATATATATATATATGATAATTGGGGAGAAAAACATAGAAGGGAGGTGTTAGATTACACATATATCATAATTGGGGAGAAAAAACATAGAACTTGCAAGCTGTCCTCCCTAAAATTTGTAGCATATCCCTAAATATGTATAGTGTGTAGATACAAAAGAGAATACATGGAAATCTCGTTATATAGAAATATGCAGGTAAAATGTTGCATGATGGCCTTTAATGTATTGTAATAATGCATGGCAACTCTTGTCGTAATGCACAATGTAAGTTTTATACAGATATACAACACATTGTGTTAAATAGATTTACAATAAAAATAAGTTTTTAAATTTGGATAATATTTATATAATTATTTCAGTGTAAAATGTATGATATTTCCCTTTGAGGACGTTTTCGTCCCTTTCCACGCCTCTTTAATGCCTTTATTACATCACTTGTAATGGCCACTGGAGTTTGTTTACATTAGTTAATGGTGGTCATTTTGTCAGGGCGGTAATGTTATTCTTTTGAAGTGATTGTGTACTGTTTGCGTCCATTGTTATTGCTCGGTGTGCCGTCCCTTTGTCCAAAACTGTCCACACGACTGTAATGAAGCTGTTGTGATGATACATGGGTCAATAATGGATGTAGAGAGTTGGTTACATAAGGTGTGACAGCCAACGTTGCAGATAATGCTAATTGGATGTATTTAGAGTCATTTGTCAGTTTACAATTAGCTTATCACCATGGCAGTGAACCTTTTGTGATCATTGTTTGTGGAGGAAAATTATAAAATATGGATGACTAGTTTCTATAAATTAGTTTTGCCACTGTTTACAGTAAAGAGTTCTCCAAATTTTAAGTCTCTTTTTTTTTCAGGCAGTCTTTTCTTTCTTTTCTTTATTAATGAAATGCATAACAAATGTTTTAATGGAAATCTAAATTAAAAGTAATTTGGAAATTAAAGGTAAATTTTTTTTAAAAAAATTCATACGCAATGATACAGCCATTTATATACTATGCTGTGTAGCATAGTACTTTCTTTTAACCACCATTCAAAGCATTTGTAACCTCGGAGGATGGTGAAATTATGTAAAATGCAGGAGCCTCGAAACATACAGATCCTGTTGCACAAACACGAGTTGTCATGGTAACATAATTTGAGGGGATATTTGGGAGTTTCTATTTTTCTTTTACTAAGTATTCCTTGATTAACTTCTCTACCTGGAAAAAAGAAGTTTTTTAGAATGGGTAATGGAATGGTTCTAACCTTAGCTGTTTGGGCAGATGGTATTCTGTTTGTAACTGGTACCAGTTCCATGTTACTGTGCATTGCGTGTTGCCATGTAAATAGTGTGCATTTTCGGTTCTAATTAGCTTGTGTTTACAAACCTCTCTATAGAAGTACAAGAGGTGATAAACAGTATCTTAGCGTAATTGGTCAAATTTTGTATGTTACTGTACTATTTCTTATTACGCGCACCGAGCAGTAGTAATGAATATTATTCAGATACAGATATTCACAGAAGTGAAAGGTAACTACGTGTTGCCTGAAATTTGAACATTATAAACATTAATTGGACTTAAATCATGCTTGAAATTTTCCTGGGTACAACTGATACTAAACATATATAGATGAAGAGTCCTGCTCCAGGACACCACACATAGCCGTGGAAGAGGATCAAACCCAGGACCCTCCGATCTTGGATCTGATTCTCTAACACATGGCCATGCACGCAATCCACCATTTTGTACACCAGCTGAATTTGTTAAGTTTTGTTCTTTTTTATTCTTTTTTTTTTTTTAATTGTCTGAAAACCAGATGTGACAAATCTGTGATACCACTATATTAAAAACGTGAGGTGATCCTTTCGAATGTGTTGCACCCGTGGTTTTGAGCGTAGACAGTACGACTACTATAGTTAATTATAGTTTAACACTATTCCCTGGTGCAGCTGGCAGTTAGTAGTCAGTCGCCACTGATGCATTGTTATGAAGAGACAATTAACAACCATATCATTGCCTATTAATTTGTTCTAACTTTGTACATGAAGTATATCCAATCAGAGATTAATATTGTTTGTGTATGTATATAATTATATATGTTGTGTCATGATGGTGGTTTTAGTATATAGAAATCATGATTTTATTTCTTGATATATTTCTTGCATTGTTGTACTTAATTAGCATACTTTTATTATCGGGGGCAGGATGAGTTTGTTTATCTGAAGGAGACATTAATATAGAATTGATGCCATGTCATGTATAGCTTGTGTATTTTAGTCTTAAATTTCACCTTTAGCTTGCTGAGCCCATCAGTTTAGAGCCCTAACATACAATGTGGACACTGAGCCAATCAGTTAGAGCCCTAACATACAATGTGGACACTGAGCCAATCAGTTAGAGCCCTAACATACAATGTGGACACTGAGCCCATCAGTTAGAGCCCTAACATACAATGTGGACACTGAGCCAATCAGTTAGAGCCCTAACATACAATGTGGACACTGAGCCAATCAGTTAGAGCCCTAACATACAATGTGGACACTGAGTCAATCAGTTAGAGCCCTAACATACAAGGTGGACACTGAGCCAATCAGTTAGAGCCCTAACATACAATGTGGACACTGAGTCAATCAGTTAGAGCCCTAACATACAAGGTGGACACTGAGCCAATCAGTTAGAGCCCTAACATACAATGTGGACACTGAGCCAATCAGTTAGAGCCCTAACATACAAGGTGGACACTGAGCCCATCAGTTAGAGCCCTAACATACAAGGTGGACACTGAGCCCATCAGTTAGAACCCTTACATACAAGGTAGACCCAGGTCAGCCGACAAGTGACTTGGAGACTAACTGGGGTCTACTCCCATTTGACTCTCAATCCCCTAACACCCTTCCAAATGAAAATGGAATGGTCCAAGGAACAGAGATGGAAAACTCCATTGTAGATAATCAGCAAGTTAGGGGTTATAAATGCCTTGTCAGGAATAATGAACTTTTATTAATGACAGTAAAGGAAATAAAACAGACTTTTGTATTTTTAAAAAATTTGGCTGGTCCTTCACCCATCATAAAATTACAAAACTTGCCCGAGTCTGTATTGCAGAAAAGCTTACCTTATACAATAATCAGTATGTTTGATATTTAGAGTATCATAATATATATTGAGTTATTTCTGACATTGCATATTAATTATGAATTTGCTTTTTATATTGTGCTTGTGCAGGGTTGCATCTTGAGACCACTATAATTCCTTTTACTTTTTGGTGGTGGGGAGGGACTGATGTTAACTGTTTGTTAATACATTGAAAAGGAACAAATAGAAATTATCGAAGAAGAAAAACAGTGATCAGAAGCTCATGTATTTAATACAAGTTGTACACTGGTCAAGATGCAATACTGGCTTATTGGATTTTTTGTTGTTTTATTTTGCCAACATTTTTGCTAATGGATGCTATGTTTGTTGTTTCAGTTGTTCGGTAAGTTTCTACCTCTCGATGATCCGTAAGGTACCAAACGGGAATAAAAGTCACTAAAACGCAACCATAAGGTTACTGGTGTTTTATACAAAACTGTGCCCTGACCACATCTCAGAGTTCATTCAGTGAAATTGGATTAATAGTGAGTGGAGGGGTGGGAAGTATAATTTTCTTAAAAAAAAAAAAAAATGAAAGAAAGAAAAGAAGGTGCAAAAGAACTGTTTATGGCTGAAATTATTTAAATTTTGGCGGGAATTATTAAACGTGTTATGGATTTAGATTGCTATGGATACAAGCAAAATTTGTAGCAAAAAATGGTTAAAGATTCTTTTTATTGTCAGTTATTGTCATAAGGACATGGGTGTTATATATTCTGGTAATGGAAGAATTTTCCGAAGATGAAACAACTTTAAAAGTGGTCATGTTTTGAAAACACTGTTTTGTTGCCTGTGCGTTGTCGTTTGTAGTGAGACAAATCATAGGGGCTGTGGAAAACAAAAAACCTTTATAACCAAATACTAACATACATAAGGGGCTTTATGCAACTGTGTGCCATTTTTCAGTCATCCATCATCCATCGCTCAACTCCTGAATGTGTGCATTATATGGTATAAATCCTGGAATGTTCATTAAAGTCAACTCGTTGCATGAAGCCCAACATTCTCGAAATATCTTTTTTTCTGGTGGCGTGACAAAATGTTGAACTAAACTTTGTTAATTAATAGTCGTATCTTGGCCTACTAACGAGACTTATTCTATTAAGAATATGTATAATTCCAATGCCGAATTATACACTTTTTGTTTGCACTAAAAATGGGTCGTGGTTTTATCGTTAACGTCATTTTTTGTTTTTGTGTTAAAAAATTATGATTGGGGTATTGTTATGTACTAACACTAATTTGTTGTAAAAGATAAAAGTTTCTGAAATCTGCAACATGGTTTAATTAAAGTAAAAAGAACTTCTGATCTGGCATTTCAAACAAAAAATGTAGGCAAAAAATGTAGGCAAACTGAGTTTTGGTTCATTTTTTGTCCGGCCACCAAATATTACTAATAATGATGCATATATTTTATTTAGATGTAATAGCCACGAAGATTGGATTCATTATGCCTGCATCGTATGCGAAACGCATGACTCCATGTTTATGC
The DNA here is from genome assembly GCA_029582155.1 of Panopea generosa. Taxonomy (NCBI): domain Eukaryota; kingdom Metazoa; phylum Mollusca; class Bivalvia; order Adapedonta; family Hiatellidae; genus Panopea; species Panopea generosa. Next base: position 36,026,019 of record CM055902.1, read on the forward strand.
AGAATTATAGAAGCTTTTTTATCCTGTTTCATGCATTTTTGAAGAAAAGAAACCACTTTTTAAAAAAAAAACTTTCAACTCGGAACTTAAAACAGTAAAACTAGTGACAATTCAGATAATAATTACATTGAGAGAGAAAAATTGAATTTGATAATTTTCGATTTTACTTCTATGTACCATAGAAATAAAGAATTGCACTGCGATATGAAGATGTGTTTGATAGTTAAATATATCCAGTGATAGTTAAATATATCCAGTGATAGTTAAATATATCCAGTGATAGTTAAATATATCCAGTGATAGTTAAATATATCCAGTGATAGTTAAATATATCCAGTGATAGTTAAAATTTTTCCGAGTTGTGAGTTTTAAGGTAAAAACATTGTTAAAACTGTTTTTAACATTGATTGAAATATCTTTATTTCAAACCAGGACTCTTATGTCTGGCTTTCTACAAATTACCTTTTTGTAGTCTGTTATACCTTTTGTACATTTATAACTTAATTAAAAAAATATACATATTATATTAATTTCTCTCTCATTAGATTTTTATAGCTTCTCTTCTGTTTTATTTATATCAGAATATTCTTTCATTTGTCATTTTAATGTTTAATGTTTCTGTTATTTATTAAATTTGTTCCTTGGCAGCTATTTCATTATTTTTATTTAAAAGAATATATATTTCAATTCTAGACGTGATAGAGTTCTTCGACAGAGAGTTTGAAATACTGGCACAATGTCTGTATGTATATGATATGATGGGCACTGTTTATATACAAATTATACCCTTGCCGACTCTGTAGATCGCCTACACTGGTTATGGATTTGTATCAACATATTCAAGGATGTACTATAATCTAGACAAACGTATCTATATCGTAGAGGTCTAAGGGATTTGCATGCATGCAAACACACAGTTAACTAGAGAATAACAGCACTACCCATTATGCATTGTTGAGTAACGTATAAGTAATTTTAAAATGTAGGTCAGTCGAAGATGCGGAAGATATTGAACAGTTTATGATTTTTATTTTGGCCTTTTTTTTTTTAAATCTTATACCTTTTAACATTATCATACAAGTTCAAATTTTCTATTTATTTTTCCTTTGTCCGTCACAAAATATTTGATATTTTTTTGTTTTGTTTTTATTTTTGGAAAAAAAATTCATCAAGTCTGCCTTGTTGATTTAACTAATTTTACAAGAATTAATTTATACTCAAAGTTTTTAGTTAGTATTACACACTCAGTAGCATGAAGCATGTAGCTTATTTTTACTGTATGAATGCCATATATAGAAGTGTACAAGATATAAAAGCATTTTGCAGGAGACTGCGGTATAGCATCCAATATGTTACTGGCATGTAGTAATTTATATTAATATTACTGCTCCAGATGCAACAGGGACGGAATTAACAGATAATGTGGTGCCGGCTTTCTGTACGACCATCTGCCTGCTTGACAGTACGCAGCTTTAGTTGTATAAAAATATTCGTTTTAAAGGCAGGAACGAGCGATGTTGGCTCCAGTTCGCATGGCAGCTACAGGCTATCAAAATCGTGTTTCCGGCCCACACACGGTTGTCTTGCATTATAGTATAAGTGCTCTGAACGGTTACATAGAAAGATTTCATAAAATTGTTTATTGATATAAGGTTCCAGAAATATTTGATGTGTATAATCAGATATTTTGCATCCTTCTTTCTGTTAAGGTCCCATTATTGAAACAGGTACCAAAAGTCCTACATTTGGAAAGGCTCCATAAATGCCCTGTATGCAAAGTTTACCTTAATGCTTCATTTATATGTAACAAATAATTTTAAAACTTACCTATCAGGTTACAATACTAATTTATGATGTTTTTCTTTTATTGAAAAAAAAAATTGTTCAGAGTACCTTTAATATTTTCCATAAATATTTATATAATTATCCTTACTTAATGTACCAAAACTACTTTATCTGTAAAGGTAATTTTAATGTTAGACTTTATCTTGAAAGGCACTTTCAGTTTATTTATTTGTAAACACAGATGTTTTTTTTGTAAAGGTACCCATGCTGTTTTTCTTTAAACATACCAAAAAAGACTGTATAAAGTAGATAAAAATTGCAAATTCAACCCTTTTCATACGAAAATTTCGACAAAAAATAAATCTTTTTCCCCAGTTTATAAGCTAGATGCTTTCTCTAAATTCTTTTAAAAGCCCCGGATGTTCATAATTTGTCATCAACACACTACCAAATTTCACATACTGTGCACCCACTATGAACGTACGGTCTGGACCTTGTACCATGATATCACTCCGCAGACATCGCAAGATGTGTTGTGTGTTGGTGAGAGATCACCTTGTATTTTATCATTCGAATCCCTTTGCACTTGTATTTCATATCTGCGTGACTAGGCAGACTGATTCCAAATGCATGTAAGCTCGACAAACAAGTAAAACTATACTTCATATCGTAGCAATAAATTTGAGCTAATTTCTCTTTTTGGAATGTCTCGGTCAAGGGGCTTCAGAGTATAACGTTCTGCAGGCTTAGAATATGGGAAAATTTGATGACATGTTTATTTAAGATTAGGAAAGAGGGAAGAAATTGTTGAAAAATTGCATAAACTATGTAACGAATAAAACATAATGATATAGATCGTTATTTAGGCTATCTGTCTTTGATATTGTTCTGAAATATTTCCACCGAATGCTTCTTTGTCTTCACTGGAAATCCTCATTAAATTACAACAATTATTTCGTTGATTGATATCTGACGTTATTGTTTAATTGTATCATATATGTATATTGTTTTATATACAAACAATTTAATTACATTTCTTTCCCCAGCTGGTATCCCCTTAATGCTAATTTTCCCTTGGCAGTATTTTCTATTTCTTGCACAAATAATGGCATCTTATTTTATTCATCTTTGTTTAGTTTTGTGTCCCTGGAGATTGGCAATTGGAAGCAACACGTTTGATGTCCCACGAGATTCTGCATGTGTGCAGTACATCATATTCATATCCGTTGTTATTTCTGACCAGTGTTTCAAACAAGGCTCATATTTGTTTCATGGAAGTATCACGATTGTCGTCTCCAGTTATGCTGGATTAAACAAATGTTGTCGTAATCAAAGCTAAAGTAAAGTGAATTCTTACTTAACTTCTGTGTCACGACGATGTGCAATACAATGTGAAACAATGTAAAGTTTACTTAAGAGAATGTAAGTTTGTCTAAGGAAAATGGAGAAAAAGCAACCAATATCGATCACTGATTGGATTATCAGCTTGCTTAATTGACAGTCCGCGTCTGGTCAATTACTTGTAAAGTTGTTAAATATTAGGATTTTTACCAAAAATGTTCAGTAAAGATATTACTCTTTAAACAATAAAATGGCATTCATTCTATTTTTTGACAAAAATATAAAAATCTGACTAATCTGCAGTTTAGTAGGCAAGAATGGTTACAGTTTCATTTTACTGGTATTAGGTTGGTTATATAACTAAAAGTGTCGAAATAACAAACACCCATCCCTTTATCATTAGCCCCACTGCACCCTTTAACTCTAATCATAAAGCCCCCCCCCTCCACCCTTTTGTGACAATTCAGCATCATGTCAGTAATAAACATTAAACACATAAAACCAGTGCATACATTACACACATGATAAAATGCACTAGATTTAATGCCATAATAAATGTTTAATAAGCAGTCAATATCATAATTAAATATATGAATATTCATGTAAATCAGTCACCAAGATCTGCACAGTGATAGATTAGCTGCTTTTGCCAGTGGCAGTAATTTTTGCAATTTTCAGAATGAGGCTCAACTGAGCCATCATTATCAGCCATGTGCACAGATCAGAATCTGTCATGAAAATATGTGTAACAGTCAGTCACAGATTAATCACTCTAGAAATTGAACAATGGCTGACCCAAATAATTGTAACGACTTTTATCATCTTGGAGCCATTTTTCTGATTCCTTTATGATGTAATTTAACAATGTTGTTAATTTTTTGTCTGACATTCACTTATTTATTATGCCAAGACTGTAGTCTGCATCTAAACTTTTTCCCCCACTAATTTGTTGTTCCGAAATAATATTTTTGCTTTCATGATTTTCAGTAATTGACAAAGATTTAAGTATGTAATTACTTAAATAAGAAGACAAGCATCCAAGTGATCAAGATTTGAAACTTGTTAAAGTACACTTGCATGATGGTTTCATTGACATTGATTTAGTAGTTGATTAATAATTGATAAATAACCAGTCAAAACCCAACTGAAGTTTTTAAGTATATAAATAAAAATGAAGAAAGTGTTGATGAAACAGAATATTCATTATTACTTGGTTTGTCATTTCAACCATGTGTCACTGTGGTTAAAGAGGTCACATTATATTGGTGCCTTGGCGACCCAAGATGGGGAGGGAACAAAGGAAGTGATGGCTACGTTGTGAACGACCATAGTCAGGCTGTCGTCCTCATCATTCAGTTATATTGTTTATTACTTTAATCTTTAATGACAATCAGTAATTTTATTGAACTTTTTAAAAAATTTCATTTTCATCAATTTTCATAATAATGTAAAATGAAACTAGAGGTTTTTGATAGTTATATCCAAACTAATGTCTTTGATATACAGTCAAACCTGTGTAAGCGGTCACCTCTATTAAGCAGCCACCTGTCTTAGGCAACCATATTTTCTATTTCCCATTTGTATGCTTTCAGAGTAATTTAACTTAAAAAGCCACTTTTCGTGACTTACTACCACATTTATTATTTCCCAATTTTATGCTTTTAGAGCAACTTAACCTGTATTAAACAGCAACCTGTCTTAAAAGGCCACTTCTGCTCCTTCCCTAAACTGGCTGCTTTTGAGCGAGTTGTAAAGCATCTCTCATAATACAATCGGTCATTGGCTTTACACAGCTAATGTTTGTATTTATATATGTCACACAAACACAAAATAAAATTTAAACTTGACCTATACAGAGAGTGTTAGGACTATTGTAAATATAATGGTGGCGTGCCAGTCTGATTACAGCCATAAAGGTGTTGAAGTTGTGGACACCCAAACTGTGGTTTGTTGACAACTATCTTTGTGTAGTCTTTTGTCCCCAGACACTTACACTTTAGGGGCAGCTGTAAGGGGGGCACCTGTCCATGCCCAATTATTGGTCCCTTAATTGGTTGACTTATAATTCTGGTTAGTAGGGAGAGAGGGGTAGTTTCAAGGGTAAAGTAGGTCTAATTGCAAGCACAATTACTTTTAGTACATAATTGCACAATGACAGTTAAAATCATAAAAAGATTTATTAAGTGCTAAGAATTGTGCTACAAATTAAAATCATTTGAAAAATAGTATACCAGATATTTTTTCTTTTACAATATTATGTAATACTAACGGCAATGTACTAGACTTTTGTCATTATGATAAAACCCATAATTAAAGAAGGATTTGGTCAGCATTGCAGTTGAGAAAATGGAGACGGTCATTTTTAGGTTACTTTATACATTAAAACAGCAAGTGACATTTAGTACATCACACTATACATTTACAACTGCAAGTGCCAAGTAAGTACATCAGGGGGGGGGGGGGGGGGGGGGGGGCATTGTTACATAGCATGGAGAAAGCATCTATAATATATTGCTTCTGTAAGATGCAGATTGGTCATCTCGTTCCTTCAGATGGCTACCAGAAGTAACCGCTAAGTGGGTGAAGGCATACTGGTTAATTATTCACTGAGTTGTTCTTAGTTTGCCATAAATGGTTTTCATGTATATTTATTTTTTCTCCTCACTTGTCTCTATTTATAGACAAATGACATTAGTGGTAGTCTAAGAAGAGATTGTTAGGAATTTGTTCCTGACCTCTTTAGAAAGAAAAAAGTCGTCAAAGAAAGTTGTTCACTGTTACCAGATGCTCTTTTTGCAATACATCCATTTTTTTATCGAACAATGAAAAGAACAGAAGTACAAATGTCACATGACATTTTGGTCATGGTTTTCAAAACTTGACATGTAGAAAGCAGCCATATATAGCAAGTTTGAGTGATGGAATAGTATTTAGGAAGTGTTTATGATGTATGGCTTGTTGTTTTCATCAATTGCTCGATTTGGAAACGGTATATGTCCAGATCAGCATACAGAAAGTTGCAATCTGATCAGAATTTACCTTGTTTGGTTATCAGCCGGTAATTAACTATTAATACCCCAACAAAAGGTAACGATAGATCCCATATTAAGGATACAAAAATGATCATAAATATTTTAAAATTCAGCATGTTACAAATGAACCAGTCTAGGTCTACTAGCCAGGCCAAAAGCATCTGCAAACTTTTATTTGAAACAATATCGCCCCACCAGTTAATGTTTTCAACATTCATATTTAGACTGGTACCAAGATGCATGTGAGTTTTTTTCTCTCTCCCGTTATAAATGTCTTGTGCTTCTGCCGGCTTCTGCTACATTTGCTACCAGTTTTATTTTAGTTGGTATCATCTGGCTGGCTAAGGTAGGGGATATTATATCCTTATATTCCGTTTCATTGGGAAGACCTATAAAACACCTGTTGTTTAAAGATTTATACTCTGGCTTGACTAAATGAATAATTAAAGACCAGCTTCCAGTTTTCCCATGTGATAAGAAGCAAAGTGCTCCATAAATCGTTTTTATTTGCCAACATGGTCGGTTAAGGATGGTAGTGTTGGTCTCGCCTCTCTTCCTGTCTACCCATTGTTCTTTTATAACACTATGTTGTTGTTATTTTGTTGTTGTTTTTTGTGGTATAGTTGGGAATGGGAAGGTGGGGTGAAGAACAAATATTATAATCCCATCAATATTTGCTTTAGTTTTTTTGTTTGTTTTTTTGGTACGTTTCTACAATTTGGTTGGGGGTAAGGTGTTGCCATACTGACTTTGTGGTCATTGACTGGGAGTGAGAAATGTGGGCATCAATGTCAAGAAAGGTCATGGTCAGCATTTATAAATGGAGTCTCAGAATGAACGAAGGATATAATGTATTTTCAAGGAAACCATTATTAATTTTTAACTGTAACTTAAAATTAATACATTTGTATTTTTGTTTTAATTTTTTTTAGATGGGATCAAATTTTCACATGAAATTGGATCATCACTCTTAAAGCTCCAGTCAAATTTCTGGTGAAAATTCTCTAAAAATACACTGCTGAGGAGGTCGACTTCTCCTAGAATTTTTTTTCAATGTGAAGCTGAAATTCTTTATGAGAGAGAGAAAAAAAAGACATTTAAAAATGGGTAATTTAGGAAGTTTGAAAGACGACTGTTTGTAGAAGATGGATGGTAATTGTAGAGGCAACAGAGAGAGATTCGTTACGGAAACATGCATAAAATTACACGTTGTCGTTCCTATCCATGTGTTCACTATATTATTCCACCACGAATCATATCAGTCATTAATGTGCAAATAAAATGGATGTACGGTGTTTTTTATTTTTAAATATGCAAAACTGACGCAATATTGACGAATTGCCATAGTTTTGTATTGCTTTCGTTTCAGTCAAATCTTGTTTTTACTGTATAGGGATAAAATTGATTCACTTTCGTAAATAATGTTTACATTATTTGATTGCCGCGCTGTTTGATAATTGACAACGTGAATTAAAACTTGAAATTCCCGTGTTTGGTATTCGCCCAACTTTTGCCAGTAGTTATATCGGTCTGCGAGGGGTCGTTAGCTTCCAGCGTGAAATGGAGGATAATGAGGACAGTTGGAAAATGACAAATAAAGATGATTATTTAATTGAAGCGAACATGTGCAGTGTAAATTAACAAGTGCACATCAGGTCTTGTTTTGCTGTTAAGGGATAGTTGGGAAGGTGGGAAAAACAATAGGATGGGATTTGAGAAATGGGATTGGGCCAATAAGCTAACATTGTTTAAGAATTTCACAAATGATGATTGTGGAAATCATGTGAAACAAATACATAAAGTTATCTCAGTTAGTGTGTGTATACACATTGCCATACAAAAACAGTTACTTTATTTCCTGTCATTGAAATATAAATTTGAAATTAGATTTTTAAATTGATATTTGATGTATTTACATCTAATATAACTCTGAGTGAGATCAGTCTTTATGTGGAATAAGTCGTTCATCTACCAGTTGGCATTTCACATCATGTTTATCATACAATGCGGAAATATCTTTTGAAATCCCTGTTAAATATTTTCCATCTTGTAAAGCTTGTATATGGCGCTTGTGAGGCTATTAATGAATTATTTATTAATATAATTATTTTAACTACTACAATTTATACTTCTGTATGAGTGGTCCCCCAAGAGATGCAGCCCTGATCAATGTTTGATGTATACACTGTGCCAGTCAGCTGTGTTACTCCAACGTACCAAGTCCCCTTTGTAATCGCCGAGTCGCGTGGAAAGTGACAGTGATACGATCAAGTTGGGTCGTGTGCCACAACTGATGCGTTTTACAGGCAGTTATAACAGCTCAATTTTCGAAAGGTGTGTGCTCAACGGGGCTTGACAAGTATCAAAATTGGGAATCTTTTGTAGTTTGTTAGTATGACACGAGACTACATTTTGGTAATGTTTTTGCTATTTAAAAGGAAGAGCCGGCCCTTTGTTGTTAAAAATAGAAATAATAACAATGACGCATCTGTGGCCCTTCATTATAATGACCCTTAATTTAGCGCGAGACACCCACATTTCTTATATACCAAGATTAAAATGTCCGTCTGCTTTAACTTTAAATTTATGATATACTGCAATGTACAGTTTACTTGAATTTTGAGAAACGTGCCAGAGAATAATGGAGTGATGCGAATGCCCTCGGCAATTCCATTATACTACTTCTGTTTATCTGCATTGTCTGCTAGCCAGGATATCAGACCATATTAATACAACATGGCTGTTTTTGGTAAGATGTGTATGTATATAATGCTTACATTATTATATATATGCACTACAGATTCTGTTTTATGTACCAGTATTAAAACGTGTTCTTTGCCGAGCTATTATTTGTTTGAATCGAGGGCTTTGCATCCAGATACGGCAACATCTTGTGCATTAATAATGAGTTGTTTCATTGTACATGTGATGTGCTGTATCGTAAGACGAGCAGCTCGGCCTGTTATCTCCGAGAGCTGTGTTTGGATCAGCTTGGATAATATTTCTATGTTTCACTATGGAGATGGCAGAATTTTTCGTCTGAAGAAAGTTGTCTGAATCCAGCATGTCAGAAACTTTGACAGACTGGTTATGATTTGAAAAATATTAATCACAGACTGGGATAAATGTAAATCTCTAAATACCCATTACTGACTGTTATCAGTAACCAGAAATAGTAAAGAAAGATGATATGACTTCAGGCGGAGTTAATACGTTATGAAACTTCGCGTCAAATGTGATCTATTTTTAACTAATGCCTAAGGATTGTGGGATACACAGTCATTATTATAAAAGTAAAGGACTCTGGGATGCAGGTCAACTTCAGAGTTATCTGTTTGATTTAATATTTATCGTCATTTTTATGCCATCGAAGGCTAGCATGAGGCAGTCAGTTAACTATTACCACTGTTTCCTGGGATCCTGGAATGTTACTCACAATTTTCTCTGCCAGATACTGATAGCATTCCCATTTAAATCAGTGGTGAGAGACAAATGACAATGAGACACACTGTTGTATATCATTCATCACAGAGACTTTAGCTGGGCAGGGATGCATACTTGCGACCTGTAGATTGACAATTAGATGGGTCACTGACAGGGCTCACCTGGCCCCGACTTTTTTACAAACCATGAAGACTTTTCACGAATTTTCATCTTTTAAGGGTCTACATTGTAGGTCTTTCAGTCAGAATAGTTTCTTTATAGCAATTCGCTAAGTTGTAAGTTAAATGACCGATTGTAAGATAATCGTAAACGTGAGGTCTCTCTGTGACCATATTATATCTACTCTGGCTTGGTTCTCAAAATAGACGGAACAAAAAAAGTCTTTAAAAAATGATTATTTGAAATATACCTGCAGTATATAATTATGTAAACATTTTACGCATATAAGGCATATTTTAGCTGTGATTGCCATTTTGGATTATATTCAGTGTTACAAAATATACATGTCAAGATGTTTTTTAAAAATATATGTAGAAATTTCCAGTATCAACATGTTGAAAGATTTTTTTAGAAATACTAGGAATACTAATGAATGACCTGCATTATGGTTATAAATAGATCTTTAATACACCTACGGCCGCCCAAGTATAACATAACGCTGACAAATACCCACAATTCATTGTGTGAAGGTTTACACAACACCTTGTGTATGTTGTTACATTATTCATTGGGCATAAACCTACCACTGACAGCAATACCACAAAAGATTAAAAACAGACCGTTACACCTGTATATAAGGAAGTTATATCTGCCATGTACGCTCTGTCAATCTATACACACCGACCGTAACCCAAATATTTAAGTTACCACAGTCTCAAGCACTTGGGGGAAATTGAAATCTTCAACGAATAATGAGACGGCTAGAGATGGCATGTTTGGGTTTTGTTGAGCGATTTTCCTCGCGATAACATTAAGTCCATATTGTACATGTAATGTGCCTGAACATGCCTCAGGTGTTATCAACATTTAGGTGTTTTTTTTTTCAGACATGTATATACAATGTGTAATGTGGTTTAAGTTGGCTTCATACTGAATGGCGATATTCATTTATACACAAAGCAATAAATGTGGGGCGTTCAATTATAATTTAACTGTGACTCTCTGTAAAGAATATAAAAAAAAGTTTTTGAAATGCATAATCTCTCTTCTCTCAAATGAGCTTCAGCTCAGTCAGTACTACATCTGACTTAAACGAGGGGTTGCGAGTTTAAATCCCAGCCCGGTCAAAGGTGATTGGCCCTGAGTTGGGAAGTAGTAAGTAACTTGTAGAAATAAGGTGTTTCTGGTACTGATTAACATCGCACTAGTACTGGTTAACATCGCACTAGTACTGGCTAACATTTCACTAAGACTGGTTAACATCCCACTAGAACTGGCTTACATCCCACTACAACCCAGGCTAATATCCCACTAGTACTGGTAAACATCCCACTAGAACTGGTTAACATCCCACTAGAACTGGCCAACATCCCACTAGAACTGCTTAACATACCACTAGAACTGGCTAACATCCCATTAGTACTGGTTTAAACATACCCACCAGTACTGGTTAACATCCATTTAGTGCTGGTTAACATCCCACTAGTACTGGTTGATATCCCACTAGTACTGGTTGATATCCCACTTGTACTGGTTGATATTCCGCTACTACTTGCTAACATCCCACTAGTACTGGTTGATATCCCACTTGTACTGGTTAACAACCCACTACTACTGGTTAACATCCCTCTAGTACTGGTTTAACATCCTACTTGTACTGGTTGATATCCCACTACTATTGGCTAACATCCCACTAGTACTGGTTAACATCACACTACTACTGGTTAACATACCACTTGTAATGGTTGATATCCCACTAGTGCTGGTTGATATCCCACTACTACTAACTAGCATCCCACTAGTACTGGCTAACATCCCAATATAAATTTAATGATGATTATGTAACAGAAATACTGTTTAAAAAAAGTGCTTGGGTGGGAAGAATGTACAAACTCAAAAATTTCAATAATTTTCTGAATAAAACAGATAAAAAAATCATTGAGTTTATCTTGACTGTAAAAACTAGCCTACAGAATAATTCAAAAAGGATTTTCTTTCTCATAAACACACTTCTGTGCCTGTGATAATTTTTTGTTTTCGTCAAATTAATGCTTTTCTGTCGTAGCAGAAATGAAAAACACTTTTTTTATACTTCAAGATCATTTCATATGTCTATTACATTATCACTTATATTGCAAAGCAAAACAAGACATTCAATAACTTTGCCCTTGGAGACAAGTTTATATATTTGCAGTTTCAATTGAAATATAATAAAACTTGAAATGCAGCCCTCGGGAATCCCTGACATAGAATAGCGAATGGATGAAAAACATTGCCTATCCTCGGTTAGTCTGTAGTTTTTTTCATTATCAATGTCTGTGATATGAAAAGGAATATTTGATTTAATCCAGTGTACTTTCACAATGAATATATATATATATTTATATCATATTTGTCACCTGTGTCTATAAATACAATTTTAGCTTGGACTGTTTGAACTCGCCTCTTCATCATCAGCGGGGTTGTTTGGTTTGAGTTTTACAGGAAGTTGTTTCACTATATATTAAATCTGAACTAGACCATGTTTTAATAAAAAAATAGTTTCACTATATATTAAATCTGAACTAGACCATGTTTTAATAAAAAAATAGTTTCACTATATATTAAATCTGAACTTAGACCATGTTTTAATAAAAAAAATATTTTCTTTTTTTTCTCTCAGAAGATGATAATTCTTATTGGGTTACAGATAGGTCACCCAAAGGTCAAGATCATTGCCAATGTGTATAAAAAACATTTTGAAAAAAAGTGTTTTCTGAGAAGAAGACATAGTTAAGTTGCTTTATAGCTATGAGTAGTATCTTGAATTTACGACACGCTTTACCAGTCAATGCTGGTCAAGGTTATAAAGTGGTCGCAATATTTTGTAGTGGCAATAATTCCAAAATGCATTCCTTAGGTACCATATATAACAGTGTGTATCCCTTCTAAGGACAGGGTTAAGTTTTATGAAGTATTTAAGACTTAACAAGATTGAGAGATAAAGTAAATCATTTTGATAACAAAAAAAAGTGGAGGGTGTACAATCTCCGCTGTTGGTCACGATCTTGTCTGCTGCTCGAGGTCGCCACTGCTGCTCCTATTACATTTTCCAGGTGGCAGAAATGCTGTGTTGACCTGTCACCATTTTATACCATGGCTTTAACCTCAAATGTTAGCAAAGCCAGATATTTGAATGAAGGTTTTATAAATGGTGTCCTGGATTAGGATAGTCTTGATTTTGTCAATGATTTGATCCACAGGACTCAGTGGACATTGTGCTACTACAGCCCCTGTTGGCATTTTGATGATTTCATCTTTAGTATTTAATAACCAGGATACTTTTTCCTGTACAGGAATGGGAACAGGTCAGGGCAATAGTGCAGGATACCAGGGCAGTAGAACTTGGTGTCAGGACTGTAGTGCAAGGTACCGGGGCAGTAGTACTTGGTGTCTGGACTAGTGAAGGGTACCAGGATAGTAGTGCTTGGTGTCAGGACTAGTGCAGTGTACCAGGACAGTAGTACTTGGTGTCTGGACTAGTGAATGGTACCAGGATAGTAGTGCTTGGTGTCAGGACCAGTGCAGTGTACCAGGACAGTAGTACTTAGTGTCTGGACTTGTGCAGGGTACTAGGGCAGAAGTGCAGGGTACTAGGGCAGTAGTGCAGGGGTACCAGGGTACTTGGGCAGTATTGCAGGGGTACCAGGGCAGAAGTGCAGGGTACTAGGGCAGTAGTGTAGGAGTACTAGGGCAGTAGTGCAGGGTTACCAGGGCAGTAGTGCAGGGTACCACGGCAGTAGTGCAGGGTACTTGGGTATTCTGCGTATTTATCTGTAAGTGTATATATAGTTTAATGTATCTATGTTCGACTTGTTAACCCCAGGAGTATTTGACGGAGGGTCCAGAGTCCTACTCTTTTCTGTTGGCTCTAGGTAGCAGTTTAAGATTGCAGCAGAAGACATTTACTGGGGATGACAGCAAGGTTCAAAATAATACCAATATTGCTTCGTGTATTATTAATATGCATATTTTAAGTTTCTGCCTTGCCATTTTTGTACATGAAGCTTTTCCAAGATTATATTTTCTAATTACCAAGGCTTCAAGTCTCGCGTTAGCGTTCTCTCCGTAATCTCGACTACATGATAATAAATGTTCACCCTGAGGTTACCTCCCTGGCAGCGAAAATGATCTAATTTATTGCGGGGCAGCCAACTCCTTCACCTCTCAGCCTCGTGGAATTAATGGAATTTGTTCAGATGCGGCCTCTACAAAGGCGACTGGTCATGTGAAACTAGACGTAAATGGAATTTTCCTGTTTTTGCAGAGTGGCTGGTGGCATTAACAAGTGTTTGACAATTTGTTCGTATTTAGTGTATTGTTTGTAACGGGTGTGCTGATTAGTCGGTTATAAAACACCGTCTAGTCGCACTTGTTTCTGTTACTCCTAATGTAGTTCACCATTTTGTTCAATTGCTCGCACTCTGCTTTTATATTTGTGTTTGGCGTATAAGTGTTAGATGGCGTATATACAGTACAATTATGAGATTACAAGTATTCCAAATATGGTGCTATGTTTTATTGTTACAAATATTTACGTGATTTGCATAATTATTATATAAACAAACAAAAATGACAACTATAGTTCTTGGTTAAAGAGAAAAAATCGAGTCTTTGAAATTGACTGACGGAATAACTTTCATGTTCTTACATGCGATTAATTTGATTGGCATAGTATTGATTTTTATGTTCAAAGCAAATAGAATCTCTCTTGAAGCTGGCTGGCACGCGGAATCTTAGAGGATAAACATTCAGATAGCAATTTCTCATCCTTGAAATATATAAAGTCCCGGTACTCGGGCATGTTGGGAATCGTTTTGCGCTAATTGAAGTTTAATTTGTTACGTCATTTGGAGTGCTTTTACTCTGTTTATTATGCCAAATTGAGAAGACTTTGTGCGATATTCCGCTACTGTTACTTCGTGGGAACAAAAGAAATTTGCCCCTCCAGCAGTTGTTTGAGAATTTATTGGTTTCTTAGAGACATTGAATAGTTGACATAAAAGTACTCCCTTAGCCTCCTCCAAATCTTCTGATAAAACGAGTCTGTCATTACAGCGGTTAAAATCTTGGAATATTGCAAATAATTACTTTTTCTGCTTCTCGATTAAGACAATGATTTGTTAAATGCTATCAAATTTTATCGGCTCACCAATTTCAAAATTTGTTTTAAAACTACGTCTTCGGAAATTTAATCGAATCTACCAGCAGTGTTGTCAATTTTGATTTTGTGGGTGTTCCATACTGGCAATACGATTCCATGTTGCTACAGAACAGAGTGTTGTGACAAATACAATCTTGTTTTGGCTTCTGTCAATCCAAATTATCAAATATATTGTGAAGATGTGTATATAAATGTTATTAAGTTTTATTGCCCAGCTGATAAATGTGTCCCCAAGTCTTGTTGTTGGAGATTGGGCAATCCAGACTGTTCCACTGTGTTACCACCAGGTGGGGCTTACGCACTGACCTGTGACCCAATGCATGCCTAAGCACACAGATCAATTGGAGCTGGTGATGTCATTTAGGGGAACACCTTGCTGTCTGTCCAATAAAACAAACTAACATTCTCACCTACCCACTTGAAGAGCTTGACAGAAATATGACCAAATGGTTACAGTACAGTACAGAGCCGACTATCCCTGCCAATCCCAGTAAATATGGTTTTTTACCCTTAAATGTACAGAAAAAAAAAACTAAAACATTACATTCATAGAGTATTTAACCATTTCGTGAGAAGTTATCAGCTTGTCATGAGGCAGGGGACTATTTGCTCGAATTAAGATGGGAACAAGAACAACTTTTCTGCTGCATGTTTGATTAGGTATTTGAGCAGTGTTTACTCACCAAGAACATTGGTTCCAATTCTGTTCTGTAGACAAATACTCTCTGCTAATGGTTGTTTACACTGCATCCCTGTGGGACACATTAAACAATATGAAGCATACAGAACTCATAAAAAATAATATTCTTTACACTTGAGTGTCCCAGTACATGCCAGTGGAGGATAATTGCCTTGTAATTACAAGAGTACTTATGTTTCATACATAATAAAAGGAGTGATCTTTGAGTAAGGGTTTGTTCTTAAAAAATTATTACGGAGTTGCACAGTATGCTATGTTTAGGAGAAATTGATTGTATTTCTTTTGAATGGCAGAATGTCGGAACATTTGAGACTTTTGTTTTTTGTTAATTTAGCAGAGTGGTAGTCCAGTGAATATATAGAGTGTGACTGCTCACATTAGCGGTTGCGGGTTTGATCACTAGCTGCATTGTTGGCCTCTCCAAAAACAGTGTTCAGTACTGGTTCTACCCAGGAGCAGACTCGGCTGAGAACAGTTCATTGATAAGCTCTGAGCTTTTTTGAAATCAAGTTATTTAAAATATATAAGTATAACTAATTTAGTTTGAAAAGTATAGCAGGTATCGTATTTCAACATTTGGTCAGTGTATTTGCTAGCCCCAAGTCTTATAATCATGATTTTACATCGAATGTAAAACACATTTTTGAAGTATTCCTGGGTAGAAGCAGTAGTAATCATATGCAGATGAAGTGTCTTGTTCAAGGACACCACACATAGCGTGTCAGTGGATCAAACCCATGACCTTCCCATTGCGGGTATGATGCTGTACCACTGGACCGCACTCTCAACTTATTGAGTTGTTAAAGTCTTACATGTATAACTACATATAAGTAACCAATTCGGAAAATTTTATTATCAGTTAACTGAATATAGCGCCGTAGTTTGTCTCTGGAACGTTATTGTAGTTAACTTTTCATCCATCATGTATTTTTCCTATTTATTTTTTTTATAAGAATACAGAGCCCCCGTGGATATTTGACTCCTAATCAGTAAAGTAGTTTTCAATGTTGTATTTCACGGCTCTCGTTCAATGGCATCACGGTTGATTTGAAGGACGCCCAATTGCGAGCCATGATTGAAATTCTCTGTTCTACCATTCACTCATGAAATTGTAGAAATGGTAGTGACTCGAGTGGAATAATGCATGCTTTGTGTCTCATTATGGGGTATATGACGTATTGGTGTGTGTATGGGGGGGGGGGGGCTTCAGATGGGGACATTAAGGTATGTATTTATCCCTCCCTGTGCTATTTAATGTGATGTATGTTGTACTTGATTAAATGTGATGGACAAGAACAAGTTCCATAATAGTAACACTAATCAAATATTTATCAAAGCTGTAATTATGTTCAGAATAATATCTTGATATTTAAATGAATGGAGATTAGGTTTACCTGTGCAAGGTTTTACAGTGAAAGACATGAAAATCTGAGTTTAAATATGACATTAACGGCATCCATTTCCTTTGATTAATTTATTCTTGGCTTGAATTAATGTTGTTTCCAATCGGCAGCCATAACTGACTGGCTTACTTGATTATATTGATTTTTCCTTAGAATTGTAAACCGTTAGAACTGATTGTCCAAATGTGTAGTCAATTTTTTTTTTCTACTATATTCCTAATTTCCTGATCAAAACAAACTTGGACATTTTATGCGGACTTGACATTCCCAAGTGCCTTGTTGTCGTGAATTCAGCCAGGATTACTGGTGACACGTTGGCACACGTTTTCTGAATAGCAGTTTCAGTATCAGAGTAGAAGGGCAGTTGTACCATAAATATATGGTAATTTTATCCTGCCCACATATGGGTGGATTTTATTGGGCTTCCAGTTGAGATTTAAATGTTGGCGCAGTTGAATAATGGAGATGATTTTAATCAAAATGCAGTTGATTGGAGATGAGACAGCAAATATATGAGAATTCTGTAGATATTTATGTCTGGGTGGAAGCTCAACAAGAGACAGTTGGTGCATACTGTGCAGTTGTCAACTAAACATTAGTTTGTATAGATGGTACAAGTGTAATGAAGTTCGAGTCACGCTCCAAAAGCTTTATGTGAGAAAGTTTGCCAGTTATTTGCAAAATGTTGGTGGTTCTACTCAGATTCATTCTGAGGTTTTCCTCTACCAATAAAACAGGATATGCCATATATAACCAGAAATGTGTTGTAAATGGCGTTGAACCTATTAAAATAAAAAGGGTAACAAAGTTGACATTTAAGAAGAGACAGAGCCCCCACCCCTAAAGATTTTTTAAAAAAATAACAACAACAAATACTAAGAAAAATTGCGAGTCTAGGTGAAACTCTTGAATACAAAACTAGAATATGACCCTTTACATCAAAGAAAATGAAAATTTATCAAATCTTTATCTGAATACATTTTTGATTTCCATGTATTCAAAAATAAAGTGGTAAACTCCATTGAAGTGTTTGTATTCAAACCAGGAGATTTTTAGATTGTTTGATTAGATTTTTGGGTTTCTGTGATTGTGCTACATGAAGTGGGCACGTATTGAGGGTCAGCTCCGATAGCGATGTGTAAACATTATACAACGCGTATGGTGCATCTTTTTACAGTCGGCGTATTGAAGAGAATTAAAATGTATGCCCATTTCTCGTTATTCTTCCTTGTTTTTATTATTTTTTTCAACAGAGTTAACAGCTTTTCTAACTTACAGTCGCGATGCAAGGCTTTTTTCCAGTACATTGGGGCAGGGGCTGATAGCTTCAAGACTGGGAGGATAAAAACAGCACGATTGAGGGGAAATTCGGGAACATTTTTAAAAGCTTTTAGCAAACTGGGAAATAAAGTTTAATGCTGTTAAGATCATGTTGTAACTATCAATTATCAGATGCATAATACTATTTCGTATCCATGTATATAGTTATATACATGTATATTCATATATTTCAGTGTTTGTTAAACCCTGAAAATTTAACCGCCCCAAAAAAATAATCAACAACATTTTTGTGAATTTTTTTTTTACTCAAGTAGGGAAAATAACATGATTTTTTGTAATTGGGAAGTTGCCGAATATCGGCCTCTGTTTAATATGGTAAAAACTCCTTGTATGACAACTCAGTAATACAGATAGAAAAAGATGCATCCCATTATTCCAAATTGTTGAAATATCTGGATTATTCTGAAGTAATGTACACCTTGACACGTAAACATTGAGAGTCAACAATGATATCCAAGCAACACAGTCATTAAAATATCTGTATCTATGCTGAAACTTGTATAATGAAAATCAGGTGTGGTTTATTGATTTTTTTGTAAACGGTTCTAGAGTGTTGTTAATTAACCTAGATTTTCCATTCTATACCAGTGTTGAATTTATTGTTACATCTGTTGTTGACATCAGAATTGATAGCGATATAGAGTGTTTGATATTAAAGACGAACTTGAAATATTGACATGATAAATAGAGTATCTTTCTCTCTCTCTCTCTCGCTCGCTCGCACATCCAGTTTTAGTGTCAGAGGAAGTGATTAAAAGTTATTGGACCAAGCTGGTTTCGAACCCATGACCTCAGCGGTGAAGTAAATGGTCATTAGTACAGTGCCTTAACCACAGGGTCCTGAAGGACATAATGTCGTATTCAAATGATATTGGGAATCTAGGTAGTTTGGCTCTTAGTCTGAAAATTCTTATAATCATGATCCATGTTTTATATAGAAATTAGAGATAGTCAATTCTAATGGGAAAGGTCAGGATGAACCGGCGAATTAATATTCCTGATCATAACAGTTGTTACTCTCGCCATTCATGTTCTCCAATTAAACCTATATTCACTTGGTTCACTTTTTATTCTGTTAACGGAACGTCATGAATAAGATCACATTCTCCAGGTTCTGATTAGAAATGAGAAAATTTTCATGTCATTTGGTGCAAATTATCCCCCAGCTAATGTTAGTTTTCTATGATCATTGATTGGAGAGAGAAAAAAACACATACGCATACTATCAATTCAATATGCACTCATTACATTTAAAATAAAAACTTGTTTGAGTAATGACTTTGTTTTAAATGATAGTTATGAATTATTTTTCGTCATGGAGAAACAAATATGCAGTTCAAGACGGATGATATGTTTTTAATTGGTTATGTCATATTATAGGCCTGTCAGCATTACCGGCAATCTAAGATAAATACCGTATTCTACGGTCAAACAAAACCTTCATTTAAAAAAAACAACAAAATCTCCCGTTATCAGTTGTCAGCAACACAAGGGATATCCATTGCTATGGCAACCTTCATTCATCTTCGTCAGTCTGTCAAAAGACAACTCCGGGGCCGGCGAGAGGCTCCAGACTGACTCATTATAGGGGTTGTGTATTGGAACGTTGACTCGTAACACTTCTTGTCCATGGCAGGAAAATAAGAGTCTGGGAGAACTGGTTATTATACGAGAGATTTGGCCGCTGAATTAGTGCTATTGTGTCTGAGGAATGGATGTGGTCGTCACACAGTTCCGCAGTCGGCACTTGGCACTGGGCCAATGAAGTGGCAGTAACTTATAAGCTTGTTACCATATTAAGTTTTACAGTTAACATTATGAAGACACAGTGGAGAAGATCTTTTTTTGTCGAATAATTATTGTCCTGCCTAGCCATCCGAAAGGCTTCATTTTTCATGAAAATTTATTTGCTGATACAAAACATTCTTTAATATATTTGTGATTTCCTTGTTTTTCACGCAAACTCATATTGTCTGTTTTTGTTTCAATATATTGATTTTTTTTTTTAGATTTAATCTTATCAATATCGACTGATTATTTTTATGAATTAAAACATAAATTTGAGCGTTTTTTTATAAATATTAATAAGTTTTACTATGATTAATCAGATAAAATTATTCATGTTTTTAATTTGTATAATTTTTACATTTTTGTCCACGCGTTGTTTGGATGACGTATAGGTCTCCATGTGCTCCTTGTATGACGCGGCTTCATCATTCAGCTGGGGTTAAAATATCATAAATATTTCATATACATAAATTCATATTGTCATATTTTTTTTTCATCAAATTTTTAATTATTGATTTCTATGTTATGTTAATACCAGTATTTTGATTAAAATTTTTTTTAACAAATGTTTCATATTTTCATGTGTTTGAAACGTTTGAAGATGTTGATGAATATATAAGATTGGGTTGGTCTTGTGTTCACAAATGTGATGACAAAGTTGTACGACGTATTTTATACATTTACATACATAGTAAAATGTAATGTTTAAGTCCCCGTGTTTAGGGTCAGCAGCTGTGTCAGTGAGAGGCGTCAGATCGTGGTAGATTTAGTTTGACTAATGGTCACACTATATAGTAACAGCTGGCAGATTTTGGAAGATATATCCAAATTTAATCTTGATCTCTGAGTAATCCTTAAATGGACTGACAGCTTGATAGTGGTGTGTCGCAGTCTCAGTTCTGGTCGGCCGTCATTCCCATCATGCACTATGATATGTTTGAAATCCGTTGTGGAACTTTCTTTAGCTTAATTGCTGCTCTTTTATTAGTTTCTAAAATCGGTTTTTGTACATTTTGGGATGAAAACTTTTGTAGTGATGCTGTATTTTTTAAATTCAAGGATTTTTTATTTGACCAATTTATTAATTTAAGTTTATATATCAAAAGAACTGTTCAGTTTTATAAAAAAAGAATTCAAATGAAGTCTTTTTAATCCGAAAATTTTGACTAAATTCTATACAAACTTAAGATTCCTTAGTGGGATCTTAGCAAAGGAGTTATTCAAGATATAGTCTTTACTTACCAAAAGCTTTTTGAGATTTACAGAGTTGTTAATGTTTCATTTCATCTCCGTTGTGAATATATTCATATGCGTAGAATACGCTGCATGAATATTTTGCCCACCAACTGTCTATCTAGTAGAAATTCGTAAGAAGTAAAGGAGATTTGGCTGTTTCGTTTGTGATAAGTTATCGTCGACTTGTCACTTTGGCCCCAGATTCTGTCTCATTTGGTCATAAATATTCCCAAGATTGATGCATTAAGGTGATTTTTTTCTCTTGACTGTATTTTATTTCGTTTGATGTGAGTTTTTTTTGTTTTACACGCATTGGACTTGGCCCTATTGATATTGCGCTGGGATAGCAGAGTGCATTGAATTACTCGTCCTCACTAAATAGTTGTTGAGTTGTAACGTTTGGCCATACAAGTCATCCAAACCTTTGATGGGGTCTTCCCCCAGGTATTGAGAGTGATTCACTCAAACATGTTAAAAAAGTATATTAAGTTGGTAAGCTATACATATATCAAATTGTTGGTTTTTTTCTGCAAAAAAGGAACTTTTGATGATACTAATATTGTTAGAAAACTGTAAACTAACAATTAGCACCTTAGAACAAATAAATTACTTTGTTTGAATACACACTTTTAGCTTTTGAGCTTAATTTGTGTGTTAGTTTGCTGGATTTAAAAACAAAACATTACAACTTTGCACTCTGTGTCTGTGTACCGTCACCTAATGAGTCATTGTACGAATCAATCTGGTTTTCAACCTAAACACCAAGTGTGACGGATTTGTGTGGTGTTGATACGTTCCTTATAACCTGTGTACAGGTGTTCGCGGATAATTAATGACTTTTTGTGGTCTGACATTCTTCTGTGAACGGATTTGTAACCTAAAGTCAGTAAGCAGATTAAAGTTTCTTGTCTTTGTTTTAATATCATTCTGTCCTCTGATGGGCTCGGTCACAATGTTAAATTGTTATCTCCCAGTGTTTGTTGTTACGACAAAAATTTCTGTAAGAAATTGACTGACTGGTTTGGATTCTGTTGTATTATTTATGAATCAAATGAAAATTAACTTAATAATTCATTTGATTCAATTGCAAACAGATAATTAATCATTTGTAGAGTGAAGATAGTTTGATTATACTAGACGTGTCATAAATGAATAAACAGAAATAGAGACCCTGTTTTTTCAAAAGACATACACATTTGTCTTTTCAAGACCTTTATATTTGGAGAGCTAGTTCAGACTGTTGTCAGTCCAGTGGTTTTGAGTCTGAATCTCAATTCGACCACATTCTCTGTGAAGATTGGTTATGAATCTCCCACCTCTGTATATGTGGGGAAGTAGTCAGTGATTGTAGAGATAACAATGGTGTTCTGATCGCTGTTTTACTACTGAAAAACTATTTGAAAATGTGGAGAAAAAAAACCCACCAACAAACAAACATTACATATTTGAATGAATCCTTTAAAATAGTTAATGATCTTTTCACACCAGTTTGTAAGCGGATATTGATTTGTGCATACATAAATACAGTTTCATTGGGTCAGAGCTGAAAAAATATACATAGATTATCTCAGAAGTTCTGTTGTGTTTAGCGAAGTATTTCAAAAAAGAAAAAGTTCATTAATTTTGGTGTGTAGATTTGACATCATTAACTCGCAACAAAAATGAAGCTGTTGCTAATTAACTGGGTAGTGTAGATTTGACATTCATATTATGTAAGAACTCATTGACAAAAAGAATTCGTTATTTTAAGTTATTTAAGAATGTATAGAGTTTTCGTTCTCGTGTTATATTTATATATCTTCCTGTTGAGCTTCCAAGCATTTAACCAGATTTTTTATTCAAGTTTTAGAAAATAATTCTTTCCTTGTTCTTGACCAACAAAAAAATAAAATTAAATTATCTGTAGATATTTAGGATATGAATATATACTTTGATCCTAACTGGAGTCTCGCTTACCTGCTTTATTTTCAGTTATTTTTTTAAAATTCATTTTGCACGACTTCATTCAGAGAGGTGCAGGAAATTGGAAATATTTTCTATTTGTGATTACAAATGCAATTAAAATTTTCTAGTCATGTAGTTTATTATCTTTTTTTCTCATACTGGTTTGTTATATATGTTAACCACATTTTTTATTTTCTGTTTTTCAGCAGTGAAAAGAAAAGAGTCGGAGATTTCACCCCCTCAGGAAAACCGCGGTCCAAAAAAGCCAAGACTGGTGTTTACTGACATTCAGAGGAGAACGCTGCATGCAATATTCAAGGAGACGAAACGACCTTCAAAGGAAATGCAAGCCACTATCGCCCAACAATTGGGATTAGAAGTGACCACTGTTGCAAACTTTTTCATGAACGCACGTCGGCGTTCCGTAGACAAATGGAGGGATGATAACGGAAATGATAATCGGGAGAGTGCGCCCACAGGAATGGGCAAGAGTTGAAATACTTACATGTTCATAAAAAACTGATTTGAAAATAAATCACACACACACACACACACACAAACAGACAGACAGACAGTATATCTGCGTATGTTTGTGAAGGTCAGGAATGGAAATAAACTACTTGTAGTTTGTGTCGTAGTTAGAAATTCAGGGGCGTGAGTGTTCAGCAGGTCGTGTTCTTGAACAAACAATATATAAAACTACAAACAGAAATATCGTAGACCTGAAATGCGAGTGTTAGTGTAGAAATTCTGTGCATTATGGCATCACTTCGGTTTTGAAGCAAACGTGTAACAGTCAATATAGTAAACTCGGCGCACGTGATCTGCAAATCCCAACCAAAATCTTACTTTGTCTCGTGCTGAATATTTGGTGTCAATTTATTATATGTATTTATTGGTTTTGAATTGTATATATTTTGTTCTATTTATCTTACATTCCCGTTTACTAATGTTGAATTGTGTAAATTTTATTTAGGTAAAAGGTATTGTTTTAGAATCGTTAGGAAAAGATTCTGAGCTCAAACTTAGCATATTAGAATATCTATTTATTTCACTATGATGAGTTTAAAATTGTGTTAATTTTTTTTTTGTTCTATAGACTGTCTTTACAAACAATAATTTACAATGTATTGAAATCCCGCATGATCAAATGTTTGATCAAAATCCAGTGTCGTGATAGCTATCACCTTCAGTTATATACATATGATGCTGGCAATGATACCTTTTTATTATAACATTTTCTTTTTGTTGCAACGTTTATGTTGAAATCCAAGAAGTGATATAAATGTTTTATATTTTAAGATCTGAATCCGTAGAATACAAAATCCATAGATCCAAATATAATAATATCGAATTCCCCCTCGGCCCCGACCCCCACCCAACACAAGACTGGCATGAGAGGGACGATCAACAGTCCAGCACAGCACATGCATTTCTACTTAGGAACCATCTGTATCATCATGTCATTTGTTTTAATTTATTTTGTTCATGTACAAAGCATTCCATGACATAGTTTATCATTCCATGCGTTTTACGGTCTCATCATATGCCCATTATCTTATTACCATTAAATATTTGGGATTTTTACGTCGTGCTCTCATGATATGTACATTCATCGAAATTATCCATCAAATCACCATCCCGTCCTCGTGAATCTAGAAAAATCTAGAAATGTAACATTTACGGTTATTTTTCATCCAATCTATTTTCTACTATGAATGATAGGCAGGTATCTTTTCCCGCACACTTCAGTTAGAATGTGATAGAAGAACTGTGATTACTATGACATGACAGTTTTTTTTTATTTTACCTGATTAAACAGGCAGATGTTCATTTTTTTTTTTTTTTACCTTATTAAACAGAAGCTGATGTTCAGTTACTTCCCTATTCAAAAGTCATGTCTTTTCCCTATTGAGGAAAAAAAATAATTTTGGGGTAGAGATGGTTGGGAGTTCTTACATAAGGGGATAAAAAATACTTGAAGTGTTATTGTAATATCTGATAATTTATGGTTAGAACATGATCTTAACATTGTTAAGCTTTATTTTCAAGCTTTAAAAAAAATCTCTGTTTCCTCTCAATTATGCTGTTTTTCTCGAGGACTTAACCTTTTCCCAATTACCGGCATGATGCAAGTTCTAGAACCAGGACTCCAGGTCACAACTCGCGCCATATCATGCTAGGATAGTCACTCAGTTTAGTAGGTTGATCATATAGTGATTTCAATTAATTTCATTTGATAACGATTAGATTGGTTAAAGTATTTGAGTTTGATTCTATAATTCAACATTTATGCCACTGACAAACCAGCAACCACCACTCACAGTTGACAAACTGGGTTCATTCTTTGACCAGCAAAGAATATGTCCCATGAACTGCAGTTGTATGTACACATTGAACACTGAATTGTGAAATACACTCTTTAAGTAACATATAATCAATTGTTGTAATTTCTCTCTGAGGAGCCCTTTTGGGGTTATTGTGTAATAATATATATATATTTAAAAATTAATTGGTTTTACGTTGTAAAGCATGAGCTTAGCAGAACCTTAGGTGCAGGGAAAGGCGCTTGTGTCATTTAATTACTAAATTAATTCCTGGTTCCATTTGGGGTAATTTAGCTTGAGGCTGAAAATTGTTAAATTTTATTAGACATTTTTATCAAAATTTGAATTATTCAAAAATGTATAAAAGCATTTTAGATTCATTTTAACAATGTTATGAATTTAAAGAAACAATTTCATTAAAATACATTTTGATCTTGAAATTAATGGATGGCCCAGCACTGTTCCCAGTGCACCCATTATGGGTTGAAAGAATAAAAAAAAATGGTGGTTAAATGTTTAAAATTTTAATTGATCTTGAAATATCCTGATTTGTAAATCTCATTTAACAGATAGTTTACATCTCTTTATACAAGTTTGTCCACTGAATCAAATAAAATTATACAATCCCCTCCCCAGCTCTTGTTCCCTGGCTTGATATTACACGAGACAGTCCTTATGCCGGGTACCGTAGCATTGTTTGGGACCAAATTAATAAGTAACTTGGCACTGTTGTTTTATACGCGTGTTTGACCTAGTATTAATGTAATGAACTCTCTCTTGCTGCATGTTACTTGATATATAGTATTGATCCTATCTGTCAACACAAACACAAACCTTCATGGAGAAATGAACATTTACGTTTCATTTACTTCATAATCAAAATTTTCCAAACTAAATTAATTTTGTTCTCTGTGTTTTTGTTATTTTTCATCATAAAAAAACATACATGACAATCATATTTGAATATATGATGCGAGTTAAGTGTATTAATTTAAATTGAATCTTTCATTGGACAAGAGTGAAAAGATGGTTACTTCTTACCAAGATGAATTTTGGTTCATTTAGCTCTGTAGCACGTCTGACTATCAATCCAGGGATCACAAGTTTGAATCCCTGCCCAGTCACATTCTCTGAGATGATAAGATATATACAACATTGAAATTATTATCAAGTGTTTCTCACTACTGATTCAAGTGGAAATTTATATGTTACTGACGGTGTGCTGGTGTACTAGTTAACCTTCCAGGATCCCAGGAAGTTTTATTATTTGTGCGTTAGCCCTTGATGGCATAAAAATAACATTAGATATTCAGTCAATCAAACAATCAGTCAGTCAATCTTAACAAGATGAACTTTTATGATAATCTCGCCACTCCTTGTTTTTGGATCATTCCATTATCATTTAGAAAGGGGTGTTGATAATAATTGAATGACAGAGCCAAAATATGTACATCAAATTTCTGTTGTTTCAAAATATAAAAAGGACAGATTTAGTGTAGTTTGATAATACTTTGAGCAGATGATATGAAATGTTAGTAAATGTCATAAATTGACCTCTTTTAAAATATATCAAGTAAATTAAATTGTGTTAATTTAAAAGAAAATAGGATTGTGAGGGTGGGGAGTATTTATGGAAAGTAATTTGCATTTAAATCATTATTATACAGCAATTTCAACCAATCATTTTACATTCCATGTACCTTGTTTATCCAATCAGAGAGTAGCTTCAATTTCAGAATGACCAATTAGAGGCAAGATAATGTGCAATATATGATTTCATTATAATGAAGAACGATCGTTGTGTAAAACTACAACTTGTGTTGTTTTTGTTGTCATTATTTATCATATTTATGATTTTGTGAATAATTTTACATGTACAATTCATCCGTTGAGGTGTATATAGTCGATCATTCATTTTTATATGAACTGTTTTAATTTTATGACTAAATCATAATGAGTTTGTGTACATACTCATGCATACTATATGTACACGTGTATATCCATATGTGTCATCTATGTGTTATATGTTTTTGTGGAATTAATGAATATTGCGTTATCCTGTATGCACATTATATGTAGATTGAATTAATACTTGAAGGCCTGAACAGTTTATATCCTTAATATGAATGTTAATACTTTTGTATGATGTCAATATAAGCTCGTATCTTTTGTACATTTTAAAGTGCTTTTTCTGTGTGTTTTCTTTGCTTATTGTTAGCAAGTTACCTCTTTATGACACAGGGTTTGATAAAACAAGACTATGGACTTTGTTTTGCTCTTCTTTCTTTTTTAGTTGCCCCTGTCATTAGGTGAACAGTGAGGGGGAAGTAAGTGTTAATTCTGTCTGTGCTTCTGTCCGTCAAATTGGTTTTCAATCAATACTTTCTGAAAGTGTTTTATTTATTTAGTTAATTGTTTGGCGTGTAGCTGTATATTTAGAAAATACAAGTTGAGTTTAGTATTTGTCAATATGAGTCAATTTTTTAACTGGGGTTATGGCCCCTTTTCTACTTAATTTTTGGTAAAATTACTAACATATCATGGGGGCATACATGTCCTATTGATACTATTCTAGTTTTAAAAAAAATAAAAAAACTTTGTGTACTTTAAACTTACATAAAAAGAATATAGGTCCATTTTTGTATTTTGCTATAACTTGAGGATGAAATATTTATGCAATTTGAAATAAATTGAAATACTCATTTCAGTTTAGTATGAAAACTGTTATTTTGTTAGAAAACTACCTGATCTGTATTTAATGTCATTTAAAAGAAGAATAGTAAATTCTTTTGTGTAACAGACATGTACCTAAAGAAAAATAACAAAGACCAGTCATTTTCCAAAAGTTTACCAATTTAATTGGATGGATTTTAATTAAGGCACATTGCATCGCATTTTGTTCCCATTATGCTTTAAGTTGATCATCTTCCTTTGTTAGTCCATGTCATCATTATGACGACAATGTACATAGTTTATGTCGGTCTCTAATTTATTTTCATCCATCATGTCACAGTGTGTTGTGAGAAACAATATATAAAATTGTTTTGTGTTTTTTTTTATGCTTTGTGGAACTAGGTCAGTTTTTTATAAATCTTGAGCAGAACTAATTGTAAGGTTGTAGGTTCGAGTCCTGCTCTATCCAAAAACTTTATGTGAGACAGTTTGCCAGTTAATTGTGAAAGGACGGTGGTTTTACTCAGAATTATTCTTGAGGTCTGCCTCTACCAATAAAACTGGATATGCCATATATAACCTGAAATGTGTTGAAAATGGCTTAAAACCCCATTAAAAAAATTCAACCTATTTGATTAACAACAAAATGTTTCCAGTAGGGTAGGTGATTGTTTGGGGACTGCAGTTGCCCTGCTCAGGTCTTTTATTGAATTTGTCCTAGTGCAAACATAGTTTTATCACTGAATATCATATCAAGTTTTGTGTTCTTTTTTTTTTTTTACATTGATTTCAATCATTATTTGAATCTCTCATAGAGATGTATGTGTATTTCATCCTTTCTCAGTTTCATTAAAAATAACTTTTTTTCTCACCGTTTTCTCTTAAAGTGCAAATATAAAATGATAAAAAGCAATGTTTCTCGTATAATTTCAATTCATTAATCTGCAATATCCATCTCATTAAGAATACCAAACTGTTTAGATTATACAATCGTACATTTTGAAGTCCCTTTAAATATAACAGCATAATAAGATTTGAGTACAAAATTTAATAAAGATCTGCAAAAAAAATTTTATACAAAGATCTGAAGGTGTTATTCATAGTCACTGTCGGGCATTTCACAAACTGACTGTTTGCTGGAATAATCCGACCACAAAATATGAGAAACACAAACTGCAAAATATTTCCACATTAAACCAATGAATTTTACCTCTTCTTTTAATGCAAACATTTTGTAAATTCACATTAATAGGTTACAAAGGAAATAAATTTGTCAAACTTGAATGAAAATTGTTTTTAGAATACAATTAAACGTCTCTTGTCCTATATTGTTGACAGCCATTAGTCTCGAGTTTAGTCTGTTATGATATTTTATTGTAAAAAACCATTAAACTTGTTGAAAAAAAAAAAAGACATAAAATTCTTTTAAAAAATCATCATCATTGACAGAGTAAGGACCTTTTTGAACAAAACGTTTTCACAGATTTTCATTTCTTACATGATACTCTAGCACAAAAGGCATGACAGTTTCAATTCAAAGACTTATCGCAAAACTAGTCTATCTGCATTCTTAGTCGATTTTGAGTTAAACTAGTTCTGCTCTAAGCCCTCGAAATAGTGTGTATGATTTTAATAGTCCATTTTACTTCGTACAGTTTATTAATGAGTTTGTGTTAATAAACTTTTGACAAGATCTGACTTGAAATCCGCCCTTCATTTTACTTTTTAACACTTATTCTGTTGATCTTATTGTTTGCTATTAAGGATACTTGTATGTTCTTGTATTACTGTCATAAAATGTACTTACTGCTGCAGTTTCCACCACTTTCAGTATTCTCTGCTTCATACATTAAAAAAAAAAAAAAAGAGAGTTTTTACAAGGGAGGTTACTCTGTCTGCTCTAACTGTAACTAAGAAAGGGTATTTTGACTTTTTAACTTGCTGATATATGAAATTGTGTGAATTAAATAACATTGTTTTACGGGGAAAAAAGATCTTGAACACTACATATGTTAAATATTAAATGAAAACAGAAAAATCAATAGATTTTTATTTTATTTTTATATAAAAAAAATCTTAATATTTTTTTTTTAAATTTTAATGACAAGTATATCCTGCGAGTATTTGAAGCAGAATTACTGAAGCTGGTACTCTGGGCAGCATTACGCAGCAGAAGGGTACATATTTATTTATTTATTTATTTATTATTTGTTATTTCATGACTGGATGAGGCGAATCCGTCTTCACCTATGTTTTATTTATTTGTTACACATGGTCATTATAACATTTGTCATGCTTTTGAAATTCGTACTTAATTTACTATCTTTTTAATCTGATAACATCAGTTTGAGCAGGAAAAGAGAATTGAATAGGGCCAAAATGGACCTGAAAATAGAAAAATTGAAAGATGAATTGTTTATTTAACATGTACGTCAATTCAAATAACCAGAAAATGTCTTTTAGTCATCAGACCTACTTGTAAAAGTTTTGTGACCTCTGACCCCTTTTCTTGCAAAGCAATTATAAAAAGGGTTGGAAGGTGCTTAGAAATTATTTGAAAAGAAAGTAAAATTTGTACAAGTTTCAAAACCTGTTTGACATTGGATTACTTAGTATTACAGTGTTCTGGTGACAGGGACCAACCATTAATTATACAAATCTGGTCTGGGACCAATCATTTGAGCATTTAGTTCATTTCTGCCTACAAGTCTGTCAGATCACCATGGACACCGAATCTGGGTCATGAATGGAGGCTGTTGCCATGTAAAGCTAGTCAAAGTAATATGTGGGGTGATACCCAAAATAAAAAAGTGGCTTTTGAGAATAATGTAAAATTTATCAATTTAAGCCAAATGTTAAAGGAGAGGTAGAGCTTAAGAAGTGAGAATGGATTTGCTATGTTGCTAACAAAAAAAGACTGGATTAAATTCAGACATTTTGAACTCTATAAGTGACATTAGGTTAAATTTTGCCTTTTTGGGCTGAAAATGACAATTTGGCTGGAATGTTTAAAATTGTGAGGAGTGTTGACCAGGTAGTGTAGAAATGTTTTTGCAAGGTTATGTAAAAGTGAATGAGTTAAAATGATGAATTCTACACTATTTACATCATTAAAGCAAAAAAACTGTCCAATTTTGTGCAATATTTATTTATATGTATAAAGATGATGGATTAATGTGCTGTAAAAGTTGGAATCGAGATGAATTTGTGTCTTCAAGTATAAATGTAGTACATAACTCCGACTGGCACTCTGTTGAAATGTTGTCAGTGCAAATTTCTTATTGTATATTACAACTTTAGGACTGGTAACTAAGTACATTACTCCATCTAGAGTTATAGAACTTTGATGATAGCAGATCTGCTACCAGGTGGAGCTGTGTAGGTTACAGGGAATATTCTTGATCATAGTTATAAAAGGGTAAACATTGATATAGCCCATCTGCTAAGAAAGGGTCATGCCATATTGAAATAAAAAAATGTTTACATAAGGTCATTCTTACAGGACCCCTATAACTAAGGTCGTCATTCTTCGTAGCATTTTATTGTTGTGGTAGATTTAGATTATGCAATGTTTATTTTTGGATCTTTTTATGCTTGATTCTGTTTGCCTCTCACAGTATCAAATTGTGTGGAATTTTTTTTTGGATTTTTTTTCTTACAAAGTTGATCACTTCTGTAATGTTTGTCTAATCCATTAACATTGACCTAGTATTGATGTAAGTGTAAAATAAACTATCTTGATATTGATGGCTTATAATTGTCTTGCTTTGTTTGTTTTCCTGTTATATCGTAAATCTCCGCATTAAGGAAGTTCTCACAGAATCTGCTGAACACGCCAGATTTCAAAATTATGTACTCCATGGTCGAGTGGTCTTAGGCACCATATCAAGATCACTGACCTCTCACCGCTAAAGTTGTATGTTTGAGTTATGTTCGCTCCAAAAATTTAATGGAGAAAGTAGACTCAGATTCATTCTGAGGTCTTCCTCCACCTATAAAAACTTGATATGCAATATATAACCTGAGGTTTTCCTCCACCTATAAAAACTGGATATGCCATATATAACCTGAGGTATTCCTCCACCTATAAAAACCGGATATGCCATACATAACCTGAGGTCTTCCTCCACCTATAAAAACTGGATATGCCATTTATTACCAGAGGTCTTCCTCCACCTATAAAAGCTGGATATGCCATATATAACCTGAAATGTGTTGAAAATGGCATTAAACACCACAAAAAAATCATAAATCCATGTATTAAGGAAGTTTAACAGAATGCTTGGTATCTGTTAAACATGCCAGATTTCAGAATAATGTAAGCACCGAGTCATTCTAGATAAAGGTAACGGGAATGGCTTGTTTTCTCCTGGTATCATTGCAGAGAAATATTTCAAAAGCTATTTTGCACACTTTCTCACTTGAATTGTCTGTACTCAGTAAGCATGATTTGATGGGGCCTGCTGCAATTTTCTATCCATCGTAATACAACATACAGTGATAAAAGAACCAAGCAGTATATTGTATTTTATCACAAGATCAATCATTTTAAGTGGTAAAAAAATGTTTTACTATTTGAAAATCTGTAGAGTAAAAATAGTTTTTGTGGAGCGCTTGGTTCAGTGGTAGAGCACCAAATACAGGATCTGAGGGTCATGGTTTCGATCCCAATCCAAGCATTCATTGTTAAATACATACTAAGGCCAAGCATATACTTATATACATACTAAAGCCAAGCATACACTTATATACATACTAAGGTCAATAATATGTTATATACACCACAAGGCCAAGCATACACTTATCGTTTATGCATCCTAAGATCAAGTATACACTGTTCTATACATCCTAAGGTCAAGCACACACTGTTATAAACATTCCAAGGCCAAGCACAAGCATACACTTAATTACATTCTAAGGCCAAGCATACACTAATATATGACAAGGCCAAGCATGCACTGTTATATACATTCTTATGCCTTGCATTCACTGTTATATACATTTTAATGCCATGCATGCACTGTTATATACATTCTAAGGACAAACATTCACTGTTATATATATTCTAAGGACATGCATGCACTGTTATATACATTATAATGCCATGCATGCACTGTAATTTACATTCTAAGGACATGCATGGAGAGTTGTATACATTCTAAGACCAAGCATACACTCAATTACATTGTAAGGCCAGGCATACACTGTAATATATGACAAAGCCAAGCATGCACTGTTATATACATTCTAAGGCCAATAATATACTTATTTACATTCTAAGACCAATCATTCACTGTTATATATGAAAAAGTCAAACATTCAATGTAATATACATTTTAGGCCAAGCATACACTTATTTACATTGTAAGGCCAAGCATGCACTGTTATATAAATCCTAAGGCCAAGCATGCACTGTTATATATATTTTAAGGCCAAGCATACACTTATTTACATTCTAAGGCCAAGCATATACTGTTATATATGACAAGGTGAAGTTATATATATTTTAAGGCCAAGCATACACTTATTTACATTCTTAGGCCAAGCATGCACTGTTGTATAAATCCTAAGGCCAAGCATATACTGTTTTATATGACAAGCTGAAGTTATATACATTCTTAGGCCAAGCGTTTACTTTTATATACATTTGAAAGCCAAGCATACCATGTTATATACATTATATGGCCAATCATTCACTGCTATATACATCATTAGGCCAAGCATTCACTGTTATATACCTTTTAAGGCCAAGCATGCACTGTTATATACATTCTAAGGCCAAGCATACACTTAATCACATTCTAACGCAAAGCATACATTGTTATATACATTATATACAAGACTAGCATGCTGTGATATATATCACAAGGCCAAGTTATATACATTCTATGGCCAAACATTCACTTTTATACACATTTTAAGGCCAAGCATGCATTGTTATATACACCATTCACTAACATATGACAAGGCCAAGCATTCACTGTTATATACATCCTAAGGCCAAGCATGCACTGTAACATATGACAAGGCCAAGCATTCACTGTTATATACATCCTAAGGCCAAGCATGCACTGTAACATATGACAAGGCCAAGCATTCACTGTTATATACATCCTAAGGCCAAGCATGCACTGTAACATATGACAAGGCCAAGCATTCACTGTTATATACATCTTAAGGCCAAGCATGCACTGTAACATATGACAAGGCCAAGCATTCACTGTTATATACATCCTAAGGCCAAGCATGCACTGTTACATATGACATGGCCAAGCATTCACTGTTATATATATCCTAAGGCCAAGTATGCACTGTAACATATGACAAGGCCAAGCATTCACTGTTATATACATCTTAAGGCCAAGCATGCACTGTAACATATGACAAGGCCAAGCATTCACTGTTATATACATCCTAAGGCCAAGCATGCACTGTAACATATGACAAGGCCAAGCATTCACTGTTATATACATCTTAAGGCCAAGCATGCACTGTTACATATGACAAGGCCAAGCATACACCTGATATACATTCTACTGCCAATCATTCACTGTTATTTACATCTATAAAGCTAAACATTCACGTTTATACACATTTTAAGGCCAGCATGCATTGTTATATACATTGTCACTCTAACATATGACAAGACCAAGCATTCAAGGTTATATACATCCTAAGGCCAAGCATGCACTGTAAATATGACAAGGTCAAGCATTCACTGTTTTATACATCCTAAGTGCCAAGCATGCACTGTAACATATGACAATGGCCAAGCATTCACTGTATATACATCTAAGGCCAAGCATTCACTGTTACATATGAAAAGGCCAAGCATTCAAGGTTATATACATTCTAAGGCCAAGCATGCACTGTAACATATGACAAGGCCAAGCATTCACTGTTATATACATCCTAGGCCAAGCATGCACTGTAACATATGACAAGGGCCAAGCATTCACTGTTTTACAACATCCTAAGGCCAAGCATGCACTGTAAACATATGACAAGGCCAAGCATTCACTGTTATATACATCTTAGGCCAAGCATTCACTGTAACATATGACAAGGCCAAGCATTCACTGTTATATACATCCTAAGGCCAAGCATTCACTGTTACATATGACAAGGCCAAGCATTCAAGGTTATATACATCCTAAGGCCAAGCATGCACTGTAACATATGACAAGGCCAAGCATTCACTGTTATATACATCCTAAGGCCAAGCATTCACTGTTACATATGACAAGGCCAAGCATTCAAGGTTATATACATCCTAAGGCCAAGTATGCACTGTTACATATGACAAGGTCAAGCATTCACTGTTTTATACATCCTAAGACCAAGCATGCACTGTAACATATGACAAGGCCAAGCATTCAAGGTTATATACATCCTAAGACCAAGCATGCACTGTAACATATGACAAGGCCAAGCATTCACTGTTATATACATTCTAAGGCCAAGCATGCACTGTTACATATGACAAGGCCAAGCATTCAAGGTCATATACATCCTAAGGCCAAGCATGCACTGTAACATATGACAAGGCCAAGCATTCCCTGTTATATACATCCTAAGGCCAAACATGCACTGTAACATATGACAAGGCCAAGCATTCACTGTTATATACATCCTAAGGCCAAGCATGCACTGTAACATATGACAAGGCCAAGCATTCACTGTTATATACATCCTAAAGCCAAGCATGCACTGTTACATATGACAAGGCCAAGCATTCACTGTTATATACATCATAAGGCCAAGCATGCACTGTAACATATGACAAGGCCAAGCATTCACTGTTATATACATCCTAAGGCCAAGCATTCACTGTAACATATGACAAGGCCAAGCATTCACTGTTATATACATCCTAAGGCCAAGCATGCACTGTTACATCTGACAAGGCCAAGCATTCACTGTATATACATCCTAAGGCCAAACATGCACTGTAACATATGACAAGGCCAAGCATTCACTGTTATATACATCCTAAGGCCAAGCATGCACTGTAACATATGACAAGGCCAAGCATTCACTGTTATATACATCCTAAAGCCAAGCATGCACTGTTACATCTGACAAGGCCAAGCATTCACTGTTATATACATCATAAGGCCAAGCATGCACTGTAACATATGACAAGGCCAAGCATTCACTGTTATATACATCCTAAGGCCAAGCATTCACTGTTACATATGACAAGGCCAAGCATTCACTGTTATATACATCCTAAGGCCAAGCATGCACTGTTACATCTGACAAGGCCAAGCATTCACTGTTATATACATCCTAAGGAAACATGCACTGTAACATATGACAAGGCCAAGCATTCACTGTTATATACATCCTAAGGCCAAGCATGCACTGTAACATATGACAAGGCCAAGCATTCACTGTTATATACATCCTAAAGCCAAGCATGCACTGTTACATCTGACAATGCCAAGCATTCACTGTTATATACATCATAATGTCAAGCATGCACTGTAACATATGA